>JASPKZ010003821.1:600000-1165135 GCA_030220185.1 Diploptera punctata | reverse complement strand
GTGGTTCTCTAGGGGTTGTGGGTTATGAATGTGCTGAGTGAACCAGTACATTAAAGTTGAAACTATTACTTGTTAAAAAAAATAAATATTGAAAAAAGCTATTTTCATTTTTTAAATATTATGATACAGTGTGATGTCGCGGAAAACCTCTGAAACTCTGTTAAAAACTCGTGAGTTTGAAGGTTCTACATCGGTCTTGATGAAAAGTAATCTCCTCTGATTCAACATTTCATATCAATTTCAGTTGGAGTTGATGCTTTTGAAAGGCAATTAAAAATCTTTTCCTTCAGAAGGGCAATAAAATTCTGAGGTCCTGGTCTTAGCATTTTAGTAGAATTCATAATTTTATATGGTAACTTATGAAGTGTTTTTATGGGGTAGACTTTGAAGTGATTATATCAGAATTGCAATTTTCATTAAGTGCATTAGGATTTGAGAAAATATAGGGAGAACCTCAAGTCGAAGATAAATTAATCACCACAGATAGAAACAAAGAGAGGACAGAAAAAAAAAAAAAAAAATTTGGTACACAGATAAAGAGACAAACAGATGAATAGATATACATATAGGAGAAGACCAGACAAAAAATAGAAAAGGACAAAACCGACATACAGAATTAAGCAATTGAAACTAGACAAAATATATATACAAATAATAGACAGAAGAAAGATAGCGACAAGTGTACATATAGAGGTTAACTAGCCGACCCCTAAATACACTGGTTTAATATATGGAACCTAGAATCCCTCGGTAACAGCGAAAACAGACCATACATAAAGGACAAATATACAGCAATAGAACATAGACACACAAATATACATGCTGGTAAAAATCGACACATAAAAGTTCTGGTAGACAAATAACCTATAGATAAACAGATAGATATGTAAGTAGATAGAGACAGATAACTAAATAGAGTAACAGATTGACAAGCCATCCAGATGAACGATAGACAAATATGGTATCAGTAAATGGTCCTGATCCTAGAAATAAGGGTAAATTGGGTCCCAGTCAAAGTGTAGTAGTAAATTGATCCCAGCTTTAGCATTACCAGAAAACACGCCTGGAGTTGACTGACTATCCCTCAAGTTCTGAGAACTTTGAAATCATAACTGTAACCATTCACTTAACATGCACGTTTCTCTCCTTTTCATCTCTTCCATGTTGTAGTGCAGTACCTTCCTTTGGTGCAGTGTAAATGAGATTGTTTTGCAATGTCTCACGTGCATCCTGCATCAGTGAGACCTCTATAGCATAAAGTGAAGGACAGTATTTGAATTTTATATATTTCTATTTATGGGAATTGCTTAATTGGTGTTCAATTAATTAATTAATTAATTTTTCTTCAAATTTTAACGCTTTCTATTTGTAACCATTAATAGTACTGTACAAATAAATACTAACACAGGTAAAAATTAGAGATGCTACAGATCAGCACCCAATTTAATTAGATAACCTTCCCCATTATCGATCAATAATGATCAGAATTTGATCAGGATTCAATTTACCTAAGCCTGACAAATGAAGATATTACGGCTCGATTAGAAAATCAAACCTGTATTCTCATCTTGTCACCCATGGAGATCAAACAAATCTCATTAGGCTCAATTAAGACATTTAATAACAATGTGAAAATATATGTTCTATTGGGTGTTGAGTTGGAAAGGACATCACAATTTTTAAAAAAAATGCAAGGACATGGCTGCTGAGATTTCTTTTGGGAATCCAGATTCCCAGGGCCAAAAAACCATTTCAAACAAGGAATTAGAAAGATAACCTCACTGGATGCGTATAGAAGGAGATTAAATACACAAAGTAAATGGATGTACACGCTTAGTGTGCCAACGAGACACTGAATGGAATCCACAGGGGTTGCCAGAAAAAGAGGAAGACCAAAATTACTTGGCCAGCACGAACAACATAAATTGACAACAAAAAAAATTTAAGTCAAATTTTATCACCTCACCTCATAATCTCTTCTCCTTAGACTATTTTCGAACTTTCTACTTCAGTTCCATCTTCAGTATTTTCGTTTTTTTGTTGTGAAGAGCCGCTTTCTGCCCCGCAACCAACATAGGGAGCAGGAAGCAGCTTCAAGACGACAAAACAATGGTCACGCAATACTGAAGATGGAACGAAGAAGAAGTTCTGAATAGTCTAGAGAAGCAGATTATGAGGTGAGTGATAAAATTTTACTAAGTAAATACACCTCATAGTGTTTACCCTAAAATATGTAACAAAAAAAAAATGAAGACGTCAAAAGAGTGACAGTAACTACTATCCTATATTAAAAGCTCGACAAATAGACATAATACAGACAACTACAGATACGATATGAAATAGATAAACAGACGCTATAAACAGTAGACAAATGAGAGAAAGTTAAATCTAAGGGCAACAGAAAAGTTCAGATGAACAACCAGACCATACGTAAATGGTGACAAACGGATAGTACTTATGTAGACAGAGAACATATGACCAGCCCTTCCTATGTGGCGCCCGCAGGTGCCAGGCACCCAAAATATTATTTTTTGGTTGCCCACCGCAGTTTGCCATATTTGTGTAAAATCGTTTGTGTTAAATTGATAAATTAATTGAACAATTTTGGATTTCAACTTATATGTAACCAACTTCTGTTGACATATGTGAGCATTTGTGAATATTCAGAAATATAATCTTTCAGATTAGAATGGAAATTTAATCTTCAAGAAGCCATGTCCTTAAAATCCTCTATGCATTTGCGGCAATTTCTGGACTCTATTGGACATTAATAAATATCCCATTGCTGTTAGTTTTCTCTGCAAATTTATTCTTGTTTTGGTTCAAATATCCTTACGAGTCCATTTTCATCTTGAACATATCAAAAATAAATACGACCCTGCTGACTGACCAACATTAAGGACAGCAGTGCAGCTATAATTTTTCATGACATCATTTTAATTATTATTTTTATTTTTTTCAATGCCTCAGGTTGTCTTTTGACATTCTTGTTTTCTCTCCTTGCATGGCATATTTAACCTACTCTGAGGTGGGGCGCCTGGAAGGCGGGTTACGTTGCCCAATGATATTATGGTTGATGGATGTGGTGCGCCAGGGAGTCCCTATCTTAAGCCTATCTAAGCTAATATGAATGATGAGATTGTTGATGGCCATATGATTTCGGGGGACCGTTTGGGCCTTAAAGTTTTCCTGACATTTGTCTTACGGTGAGGAAACACCCCGATAAAAACCTCACCCAGAAAAAACTGTCCCGACCGGGATCGAATCTGGGCCCGCTACGTGACAAGGCAGTCGCTACCTCGAGGACCACAACGGTGGACATTATTATTATTTTAGCAGTTAGTAGTAGGCTAGTATGACTATGGCAGGATTAGTGATAATAGTATGGTGGTAACGGAATTGTTACTTGGCACCCACGCTTCCATAGACAACAGCCAGATGTGCCCTAATACACAAGAAAGTTTGGACAGTACTGACACAGACCGATTAATATCAAATATAATAGGTAAAGAAGTGTAGAAGGTAATGTACACAAATGAGAAGGTTGATATTGTTTAAAGATCTAGGAAGTTGTTTAACAGAGGAGGTTCCAATGCTTGTGAAGATGTGACATAAGGGGAGATATTTCTTGATATTTGTATTATAGTAGCTTAACATATTGTAGTTAATATTTTTAAGATATTATAGTACATATAATTACATTCTGAATTATATTTCTCTGATCCACATCCCAATGGTCACTACCTCTTCAGTCGGTCCTGATGGACTTGTGGTTACAGTGCTTGACCTGTGTTTCCAAGGTTTGCAGATTCTAATTTGTTTGGGGACCTATGGATTTTTCAGGGCTCGTAAAAATCCTGAGGTTATGGTATCCTTCAGAGAGAAATTAAAGCCATGGGAGTCCTGTGTTACTGCATATAAAATTACAAAAATCTGAATTATGTAACCTTTGGGTGTAATGTTATGGGTTTTTCACACCCACATTGAATTGTGATGCTAATGGCTTTAGATGTCAAAAAATCCTTGTTAAAAAAAAACCTAACATTATCCCGTCATTCCCTTTGAATCCTGTTGATACAAGAGAAGTATATATTTTTCTCTCTTTACAAAGTGTCTCTACCTTAAGGCAAGATAGTCATTGTTCCAGGTCAAAAATTGCCATGAAAATTTGGTCCCAATAGGTGGTCATATATTAGTCCTTTCATGGTATCAACGACAAATTTTTATGGCAGCAGAGGGGGATGAAAAGTTTGGTGCTGGGAAAATTCTAAATGTGAATTTTTAAGGTTTAGAGCATGGTAATTATTTTTCTATTCTTTTTCTCCGAAAGTTACATTTTCATTGGCATTGGTACACTTTTCTAAAAAACCATTTAACCTAGGGTCATGAAATTTCAGAGCATGTTAACAGGTGTATGTTTGTATGAATCATTGCAAGATTGTAAATAAATTTTAGGAAATATTCATTTATTTAATTTTTTACATATATAATAAGTCATTAATTTATTGATGCATACTAACTAGAGCCATACGACCATAAAAATGTACATATTAAAGTAATACTGCATGGTTACATTTTCACATACAGTGATGATGAGCGTTAAAATTTCTTGGCATCAGAATTACAGGTATGAGTAAAGTGTACCAATGTAAGGTAATGTAACGTCACATTTTTAAAAAATCTTTACATCAAAAAATAAATAATTTCTTCTTCAAACAAAGTGTAGTTAACCCATTCTAGGCTATACCAAAGCAGGAAGTCCCCGATATCCATAAAAATTTTCAGTGTGATATCATTAAAAGGACAATATATGACCACCTATTTGGGACCAAATTTTCATGCATTTTTTTATACCCGGATAACGACTATCTTGCCTTAACCCATTTATAATCGGGATCACGAGCTGAGGTCGCATGACATTCTTAAGCACTAAAATGTTATGACGACCTGTGGTCGCGCACAGTGTAGAGATCGAAAAAAAGATTTTTAGTTTATTTTGCTGCTCATAGATATCTGTTACATACACTTTTCTTCTCCTACACATGCACAAGAATGCTTATTTCATCCCCTTCCATGTCATTTAGAAATTTCCAGAACGAGTTTTACCCTAAGAAAAAACATGTGTCAGTAGTAAGAGAAATGGCGCCAAGGAAAGTTAAGGGTAGTGACAGTGATGGAATTAGGAAATTTATTAGAGCGTGAATTAGGCAGTGATCAGAAGTTTCTGATATATTTAGTGATGAGAGAAGTATTGATGAATCTATAAGTGATTCAGAAGCAACTTCTGCTTGAAGAAGAGAGCGGTTGAGAGTGATAATGAACTATTGTCCCGCACTTGCAAAAAAACATAGGCCGTATCACGCCAAGTGATTGAAGTGGGTGAAATCTGAGAATAACCCTGTTGTATATCAGTTTAGTTCCCGCGCCGTAGCTGTCGTGGTTAGAGCAGGAAGCCTTGGCTTAGAGCTACGGGACTTGCGCTGGTTCGAGTCTCCATGGGGGAAGAAATTTTTTCATGGTATTTCGGCCAGTATGGGACCGGTGCCCACCCAGCATCGTGAGGCATTTGGTAGTACAATAAGTAGCGGTCCCTGTTTGAGAAACACCAGCTATAACGGCTGGGGGACTCGACATGCTGACTCACATGTCACCCTACACTGGCTGATTATCATCTACCTCTGTGATGACATATGTGGATGTGAGGCCAGCAGCTGGCTGGTAGGCTAAGGGCCTTTCTAGGCCTGTCGCCGCAGGAGTTATATCAGTTTAGTGGTGTTGTAAGAGATTAAAAATCAATATGAATATCAATCTCCTTCTTGAACTCCAAATATTTTTAGATTATATGGACCTTTTGTTTTCCGTAATAACTAAGGAAACTAACGACTACGCAAGGGAGCACGTTAGCGAATCCTGAATGAAAGAAAGAACGATAATGATAATGGTTTGATGTGACAGAAGATGAGATGAAAGGCTATTTTTCGCTAGTGATAATAATGTCACAAGTACGAAATCATGCTTACAACTGTACTGGTCTAAAAATAGATGCTCGAAACACCAATCTATGGGGAAACGAGTGAGTAGAGAGAGATTTCAACTTATCTCTCATATTTTCTTCATTTCACAAATGACAGAAATGCTATTGATCTGGGACCAACTGAAAAAGATTAGGCCAATCATAACACATCTGTCAGAGAAATTTGTAATCTCTACTCGCCTGCACAAGACATAGTACTAGATGAGAGCCTAATGAAATTCAGAGGTTGATTACCGTATGTACATTAACCGTTCTAAGCGTTCGCGTTTTGGAATAAAGGTATACAAAATATGCGAGTCGTTTACTGGATATTGTCATTCTTTTAAAATTTACATCGGAGATGACTTACTGATCCTGACACTTCCTGCCAGTACAAATGTTGTAATGGAAATGTGTCAACCATTGTTTGACCAAGGACACACTTTCTTCTTAGAGAACTGGTAAACTTCACCATCTTTGTGTAAGAGATTGATTATCCTTAAAACAAATGTAATAGGCACTGTTAGGCCTACTAGAAGAGAGATGCCCAGCGATATTTCTAGCAAGAAATTGAAGCCTGGTGAATATGAAATCTGGTCAGCCTAACCATATTCTGTGTGTAAAGTGGAAGGACAATAAAGATGTTCACTTTCTTTCCTCTAAGCATCGATCAGCTGACATTAGAGGCACTGGAAAATTAAAAAGAAAGAGAGGTCAACAACCAAGAGAAGAAAGAAAGAAACCAGCTGTGCTATCGAATTACCAGAAGGGAATGGGAGGGGTAGACCTCAGTATCAAGTAACTGCCCTTTTTCCTATTATGAGAAGGACAGTCAAGGGGTATCGCAAGATATTTTTTTATTTTACTTGATATATGTGTTTACAACTCCTTCATAGTCCACAACAAGCTAACTGGCAGCAAGAAAAAAACTTTCTCTGACTTCAGGATCGCCCTGCAACCCAGCTACTTGAATGTATTCACATGCCTGACTACAATGTATGAGGATGACCTTCATCTAGTGCTACACCCCTAAGACTACAAGCAAAAAATTGGTTCACTTCCCGATGCACACCCCACCCACAGAGAAAAAAGAAAAAAATGTTACTAAACGGTGTGTTGTATGCTACAGCAAAGGAAAAAGAGAGTGAAACTGCATGGCAGTGTGAAAAGTGTTAAAACTCTCTTTCACTTACCGGGCTGTTTCAAGGTCTACCATACCCAGACATCATACTAAATATATCCATTGGTGAGTACATAATTTCACTAACATATATACAGGAATTTTAAGCCGGGAATATTTAATAGTTAATTTTTAAATGATTTTTAGTTACTGGAGGTAATATTAAGCTGCTGCATTACATTTAAATGCCAGGCAGTAGGACTTGGGATTTAATCAGGTTTCTTGGGTAGCAGAGCTGGACTTTAAATGAGAGGTGGATGGGTTAAGGGTCAAAATTACATAGATTCATAAGAGCATATATTTGGAGTTTATATATTATTTATGATTATAACATATATTATATATATATATATATATATATCTGGTCTAAAAGAGTACTGTACATATATATATATATACAACAAGATGTTACAGAATTCGATCAACAAACTTTGAGGTATTGTAGAGGGGTGCTATAGAAACAATTTGAGATAAGGAAGTCATGGTCTAAGTTCAAATGTCAACAGTTTATGGCATTTTGTACATGGGGGATGTGTGCAGATATCTCAATAATAAAGGATTGTATGAAGGCAATTTGTCTTGTTAACATTTAATTTGTATCCCTATAATTGTGATAACATTAACTTAAGTGAAGGATTAAGTAGTTCGAAATTAAGAAGCTATTTAGTAATGAGAAAATCTACTGTTGACAGAGGGCAGTGCACCACTGATACTTAGAAACCACTGCTATTGGTCTAAAAGAGTACTGTACATAGCTGGTCATGCTTAGGATGTTGTTGCTTGGTATCCAATTGCTATTATCATATGAAAGTGTTTCATTACAAAGTTATTACAAAGAGTGGAGAATGCTGAGTTACCATTTTCCTGTACAATATAGTATTTGTACATCGTTTGAGACATTAATTTGTGCTTTCATTTAGAAAAACTGGCCACCCATAAAAAGTTTTGTTAAATAGTATTCTGTACAAATCATACATTATTATTAGTGAAATACCCCAGTAATAAAACTTTTAGTTTTCAGTGGCGTACTGGCTGTTATTTAATATTGGTCTGTAGAATGCAAATTTTAACTCGTAGACCATAACTTCCTTATGTCAAATTGTTTGTATAGCACCCTCTATAATATCTCTAAGTTTGTTGATCGAATTCTGTAACACCCTGTATATATATAATTAAGTCCACCGTGTGGTCTCGAGGGTAGCATGCTGCCTTGTCACACTGCAGACCTGGGTCAATTCCTCGTTGGGACAGGCTTCTGAGTGAGGTTTTTTTGGGGTTTTCCTCATCTGTAAGACAAATGTTAGGAAGCTTAGGGCTCAATGGTCTCTGAAAATCATCCAGCCATCATCCTTATCATTATCATCATCACCATCCTTCATTGTGTGGAAAAGCAACAGGAAGCTACCACACCTATAATTCCCTGCAAATAATAGCATGAAAATGCAATGATTGCAGTGAAAGACCTGCCCTCGGCCAGAATTACTACAGAACAATGAATATGTGACTAAGAAAGGTTTCTTGGGTTTTCTGCATCAAAGATTAAATGTGCCTCTGGCCACTGGTTCCAATGTTTTGACATTATCCCACATGTCATTTAATGACTTTTTTAAAAGAATGTTGTTAAAAATATTATCTTAAATTCTGTAATAGAGTCCTAATCTCTGAAAGGAAATAAAGCCAATCACGATTGCTCATTGGTTATTACAATAGATTGGAAATCACATAATGTTAGATCATCATCTTCCTTCACAATTCTCTATGTTCCTTCACGGACTAGGTCTTTGCCTGTTCTGAATCTCACATCTGTTCAGCCAGGGCTTACTTGGTCTTCCTACCGATCTTCGTCCTCCGGAATTATAAACAATATTAGATGATATTAGATTTTCTAAAATCTAGATCTGAAGATCACATTCTAATGATAAAAAGTCAAATATATTATAATGAAGTTAAATACAACTATAAATATGAAAAACATAAATTTAATTGGTAAAGTAATCCTACTACAAGCCATAGAATATGTCAGTAAAAGTAGAGTTACCAACATTTGCAATTAATTCCACACATAATTAATGAAATTAACTTGATTTTGTTATGTTCTGATGGGAGGTTAGTGTACATCAGATTAATGTACACTTAATTAAATATTGTGCACATAATTTATTTGTTACATTAGGAAGGGGAAGTTTGTGTAATCCATTTCTAATAAATATTTGGGGAATTTATTGTGAAGGTTGATCCCATCAGTTTCATAGCTACATGGTTCCATCTAGTGTCTACTTTATAAAAATTTGCACATGCGCAGTGTTATTCTGTAGAACTCAGAAAATTTATGGTGTAAATCACAATAAAGTTTTACAAATTTTCTAAGTCCAATGGAATAACTATGTACTGTATAAGCTTAAGGCTCAACAGCAATTTAACTCGCCCTTGATTTTTTCAGTTTGTTTTAAACTGTAGTTCTTCTTCTATATTTACTAACTTTTTTAATATCTTAAACGTCTTTCAAACAATTTTTATAAACATTATTTGACAATTTTTAAGTATTTATTTAAATATGCAAAACACTAACATTATGAATGATACTGTTAGACAATAATGTGATGCAGATTGTTATTTTCTCCACAGTGTATATTACTTGGTCAGTTATTTTCTCTCTCCTTCCAATGTTGTTTCCACCGTTATTGCTGGTTTCAACGATGTTAGGAAGAGATAAGTTAGTCCATTTTTAATAAACGTTTGGGAATTTGAATTTTATTAATATTTTTTTTTTAATAGGTTTGGGGATTTATTGCAAAAAAGATTGGTCATTCAAATTTCACAGCGACGTTCTGCCATCTGGCGAAAGCTGTATAAAACTTTAGTACAATATCGATAATAATCTATGTGTGGTGAGCAGTGATAATCCACTAGGCAAGGATGATAATCGATATGTGGTTCAATGGTGGGTTATCACAGACTCTATAAACTCTGGCACATGCGCATTGTTGGGTAAGAAACTGCTGTTTCTGCTAAATACTTCCTAACAAATATTTGCTAGACATTGTAGCATGCTACTGAGGGATGTTTAATGGTCGTGGATTGATCTGAGACTTTTTTTCTCTCTCAGTAATGATAATTAACTAATGTAAGACAATATCAGAATTTAATAAAATTAACATGAATAAATTAATAAATGAATGGAGGAAAAACACAACGAGGATATATACCCATCAATAGGAACCTCAAACTCGATGTTATTCTTTTTGCAGACGATTTAGCTCTTCTGGCACTTTCCGAAAATGATTTGCAACGATCAATTTATAATTTACAAAAAATAGGTGCCAAATTTAATATGGAAATATCAATTAACAAAACTAAAATTATGGCATTTCATGGGAAGGACCCCATACAAAGTAAAATCTGTCTCCAGAATAAAATTTTAGAGAGATCTAATCAATTTAAATATCTTGGATATTATCTCTCTATCTGGGGATGAAAAGGATATCCCTGAAAAAGTTACTAGTTATAATAAAAGTTTAGGAATTATTAATCAAGTTATGAAACCATCCCTTGTACAAAAAAACACCAGATTACGTTTATATAACACTTTGGCTAGACCAGTGTTGACCTATGGTAGTGAAGCATGGACACTAAGAAAACAACATGAAAGCAGAATAACGGCTTGTGAAATGAATGAGATTCATGCACAGAACAGCGGGTTACACCAGATGGGATCGGAAAAGGAACACCGATATCTTAAAAGAATTGAAGACTACGCCAATTTTGGAATATATTAAACAGTACCAACTAAATTGGAAACACCATCTTGAAAGAATGAGTTCAAATCAGATCCCCAAAGCTGTTTATAATTATATAACCAAGAGGACGAAGATCACTGGGCCGTCCTATGAAATGCTGGAGGGAAAATTTTCTATAGGATCGTAACAGGCCTTGGCCTAATACTTGGAAGGAAGAAGAAGAAGAATAAAATTAATTTGTTTTCCAGGGTGGTGTAAGTCCAATGAAGAGTGCTGATGCAGTAAAATGGACGACAGCTTTAAATTAATGTAATATTATTAAATAAAAGTAGATGAAAGCATGTAATGTATATTATTAAAATCATTAAATTTATCCTCTCTGAAGATGTTCATATTTCATCACTAATTTTGCTTCTTTTTCATTGAAAGTGCTTACATGTGGGACGTTCAGTAAATAATGCACATAATTTTAGTTCTTCATTATCTTTCATTGGAAATGACAAACTTTACAGAACATATATATTCAATCATTCCTTTATAATGTCATTGTTTTCCAACAGATGGCTGTGATGAATTTTAGTTTTAAAATGCCAGTTGCTCATAAAACACGTTCAAAGCATAGATCTGTGATTGAAGATCAGGAGGATCTTACAGTCTTCATTCTACTGCTGACATCAACCCAACAACCGATAGTACTCCTATCCCTTGCTTGATTGTCATATGCATTTCGTAAGTGTCTGTGAATGTTTGAAATGGTCTGCTGTTCTGCAGAAAGAAATTCAATCATGTCTCTCTGATATGTACATGTTTTGTAAGCAGCCACCATTTTAAAATTAAAGTACATTGCAATCATTTGTCGGAAAACTTTAAAGGAGGGACCGCCCTCATGGGCTAGTTGTCAGAGCTTCTGACTACAGTTCATGGGGTTCCTGGTTCGATTCCCAGTCAGACCATAGGAGTTATTTTCTTAAAGGGGATTATTCCTCTGGCCATCCATGGTCTGGATCTAGGTTAAGGTTAGGTTTAAGGATTCTCCTGACGCCCTCATTATCATTCATTACCTATCATCGGGGTAACATAACTCCGCCTTCCAGGAGCCCCAACTTATAGAACTAGGTTACAATTCTGCCAATATTAGGAGATAACACCAGAAATGTCATAAAGATATCCTGGTGGCATAAAAAAAAACTTTAAAAGAGGAGAAAATATTATGAGTATTTGAGAATAAAGGTCTTAGAATCTTTTTTTTTCTCCAAAGATAGATAAACAGACAAGCGAATGGAGAAGACTACATTACAGAGACCTAAATTATCTTCATGAGAAGCCAGATATGTATAAGAAGAGTTAAGTATTTTACAAAAGATGGCGTTAAATGCCGATCGTTATCGGTGAGCACGAAGACAGACCGAACAAATTTATTAAGCTGAATATTAAGATACCGGTATGGCAGAATAAATGAAACCAAAATTCATGAAAACTTCCATGTTACAAATGAATAGTGTACTGCTTAGCATGCGGTGGGCCTGGGTTCGATCCCCGGTCGGGACAAGTTTCCGGGGTGAGGTTTTTCATTGTTTTTCCTCAACTTTATGACCAGTGTCAGGATACTTTAAGGCCCAAACGGTCCCCGAACATCATCTGGCCATCATTTTCATGTTCACCTCATTAGATTAAATTTAGGATTAAGGTCTATCTTGGTGCATCATCACCCATCATATCATTGGGCCAGCATAACCTCGACTTCCAGGCGCCCCAACCTCAGAAGTGGTTTACATTACGCCAATGCCAGGAGAGAATACCAGAAATGTCGAAATAACAAACTAGTGGCATTGAATAAAAATAGTAACAAATGAATTAAAAAGAACAATTGAATAGCCGCCCAGAACAATTTTGTAACCCTCTTATTTTTTCCCCAACTTTTTTTTTTTACTTAGAGAAAGGTCCATTTCCCATATACAATTCAAATTACAACATTGTACTGGGCGGCTATTCAATTTTGTCTAAAAATTTACTTTCTATGATTTATTAGAATTATGTATTAGTAACAAAACTATGGCAGTTGTCATTTTTATTGTTTCTATATAATTATATGATTTTAGCTTTGCCACTTTATAAATTTAATATACACTATTAATTATTGTAAAAATAAACATTTAAAACTGTTTTAATAAAAAATCAAATCCGAAATCGGACATTCATTTCTTTCTTCTTAAGATTGTCTTAAAAATAAAGTGCTTAAAACGTTTAAATTTGGACTTATGAGGGACAGAAGAACTTCCCGCCACAGGTGCAACTGGGATAGAAATCGCGGGTACTTTGTGTACAGTTTGGTGCTATTTTAAAATCTTTACGTCCAAACTTTACCATTACATCTTCTTTGGTAATGTCTGGAGTGAATTCATTAGTCTGTTCTTTCCCATTAGTCTTATCCATTTCTTCTTGACCCGCTTCCATATCTACCACTAAGTCCTTGACATTTTTTTCTTGTTGTATAGACTGAGTTACGTAGGGTAGGTCTATGTCCAAAATACAATATTCAGCAACTACTTGTTGGATTCTATCTTCTGATAAATTTGCACTACTTTGATAAGAATCTTCTGGAATTGTGATTGCAACTTGATCAACTTGATATATTTCTTGATCGTCCAACGTTGTCGAAACTTCATTAATAGTAATAATATCTGAAAATTGTATTTCAGTAGACTCGCAGTATGTGCGTGGAGTAAGTGTTGAAATTTCTTCCACTTTAATCTCACCGGCTTGATCCGATTGATTGATCTGCTTTTTTGATCCAAAAAGAGTTTCTTTTACTTCTGCTGAAGTAATATCGACTCCAAAACTAGCATCGGTTTGAACACATCTAGTTTCTGAAGTACTTTTTCGCTGGCTCATTTCTGTATTTGCTTCAATATTTATTTCCAAAGAAAGATTATCTGCAACTTTAGTAATTTCCTTAGCTGTTTTCTGTTCTTGTTTCAGTGATATATCATTTAATTTTAATTTCATTTTATCCACGTATGCAGAAATTACAAATGAATCTTTGCTGGATGGTGTATGTAAATTATCTTCTTTCAATAAGAAGTCTTCGTTTTGTTTTTGGGAATTTTTATAAAAATCGCCTGTTGTATCGATATTAACTGATAAATGATCGTCAATTATTTCCTTAGAATAATCAACATCATCTGATTCTTTTTTTTCTGTGCTGTCAGACACTTCATAATTGTAATCATTCTTTTCATTTGTTTCAGAATTTATCTTTGTTTGAATGATTGTATTTTCAAATTGTTCAGATTTTTCTTTGTTTGAAATTGTTTCGGGTAATTTGCAATCTTCTGCAAATAACATCTGATGGGTAGACAGTATGTCATACATAATTTCTCTGACCATATTTTCGTTTATATCACCAATACTCTCATTATTTATTTCATCGGAAAGAAAAATATCGGGGCCAACTAACATTTTAAAATCTAGAATACACTTTTCTTTTAAAGAAACATTGTTTGGTTCTCCAATTGTTTGTAGATTTTGAAGATCGTTATGTATCAAATTGTTATCTTTTGTGTTTTTTATTGAATCGCCATTTATGTGATCCATTAGGATTTCTGTTTTATATTTAGAATTTCCAATTATGTGTGTTTTTAAGTTATTGTTTTCTTTTGTTTTTTCTCTTTTCGACATTTCAATTTGTTTGTCTTCTTCAGCGTGATAATCTGTTGTCGACAAATCAGTTTCTTCATTGATTTCAATTGTCTTAAGAATTTCAAATTTACCTTCTTCTACATCTTGCATTTTGTTTACAATTTTAGTTGTTGGAAAAATTGTATCTTTCGTTTTAAATCCTGTTTTGATACTTTTGGATGATTTTCTTTCTATTTCATCCTCTGCGCTTTTAAGGACGGCCATCACAAAACGTGTGGCTTCATCTTCAATAAAACTTCTTTTGGAAACTGTGGACATTTTTTCGTTTTCACCATCTTCGACACTGTGTTGTTCAAAAGTGCTTTCCTGTTCTTCAGGGAATATTTCTCCATCTGCAGTTATGCCTTCTAAGCAAGTTTTAATTTCTTTTGAGTTGGATTTATTTTGTGATTTAACATGCATATTTAAAAACGAACATTCTTGAATTTCAGTTTCAGGTAAAATGTCTTTTTCAGATGATTCATAATCACAGTATTCAGAGCTTTCATCGAATTCCAAATCTTTATCTATTTTAGTGTCGTCAGAAATTTTGAATTCGAATTGACTCACATCTTTTTCTTGGGATTTTTGGGAAATATCGGATTTTCTTTCTTTAGTTTCACTTTTTTCGTATTTTTCAATAATAGCGGATTTTGTTTTTTCAGATTGTAGCATATTGAATTTATCCAATATTTCCTGAATTAATTTTGTTTTTGAATCTACTTCAGTGACAAAAGATTGCGTTTTCTCAGTTTCATTGACCTGGAATTGCAATAGGTTGGATGTTTCCAATAATTCTCCTATTTTTTTACTTTTAACAATTGGCTTTACTGCTGAAAATTTGGCTGCTTCTGATTTTTCATCTTCGTATTGTAGCTGTTTATCTTCATCAATTTTCTCTTCGGCAGAACTTTCAATCTCATGTAGTGATTTTATTCTAGAATCTGTAGCAATCTCCCTCTTCTCTGTTGAGTATTCAGTTTTAATGTTATTATCAACAATGGAGTTTAGGATTACAGACAAAATATCTTCAACAATTTCCTTAACTTTGATTTCCAATTGAATCTCTTGATTTTCTACCTCGGGCTTAAGGTTTTCATTTTTCATTTCAGATCCGAGAGATTCGTCATCATTTGTTTCTTGGCTTTGATGATATCTTCTTTTCTACTTTCATACCCCGTTAATGGGATAACTTCAATGATTTCTTTAAAATTGGTTTCCAATTTACTCACTAGATTTTCTATCTTGGGCTTAAGATTTTCATTTTTCATTATAGATCCAAGAGATTCGTCTTCATATGTTTCTTGGCTTTTAATGATTTCTTCTTCACTAATTTCATATGCCGTTAATGGAATATCTTCAACAATTTCTTTAAAATTGGTTTCCAATTGAATCTCTTGATTTTCTGTCTTGGGCTTAAGGTTTTCAATTTTCATTTCAGATCCAAGAGATTCGTCTTCATTTGTTTCTTGGCTTTTAATGATATCTTCTTTACCTATTTCATACCTACTTGAAGGGATATCTTCAATTATTTCTTTAAAATTGGTTTCCAATTGAATCTCTTGATTTTCTACCTCGGGCTTAAGATTTTCATTTTTCATTACAGATACAAGAGATTCGTCTTCATTTGGATCGTAGATTTTGATGTTATCTTCTTCTTACTAATTTCGTACCAACTTAAAAGGATATATTCAATGATTTCTTTAAAATTGGTTTCCAATTGAATCTCTTGATTTTCTACCTCGGGCTTAAGATTTTCATTTTTCATTACAGATCCAAGAGATTCGTCTTCATTTGTTTCTTCGCTTTTGATGATATTTTCTTTACTAATTTCATACCCCGTTAATGGGATATCTTCAATCATTTCTTTACAATTGGTTTCCAATTTAATCTCTAGATTTTCTACTCTCGGGCTTAAGATTTTCATTTTTCATTACAGATACAAGAGATTCGTCTTCATATGTTTCTTGCCTTTTAATGATTTCTTCTTCACTAATTCCATACGTCTTAATGATATATGGAATGATCTTCAAAAATGGTTTCCAATTGAATCCGTTGATTTTGTATCTCTGGCTTAAGGTTTTCATTTTTCATTTCCGATCGAAGAGATTCGTCTTCATTTGATTCTTGGATCATAATTTCGTACCAACTTAAAGGGATATCTTCAATCATTTCTTTAAAATTGGTTTCCAATTTAATCTCTAGATTTTCTACCTCGGGCTTAAGATTTTCATTTTTCATTACAGATACAAGAGATTCGTCTCCATATGTTTCTTGCCTTTTAATGATTTCTTCTTCACTAATTCCATACGTCATTAATGGAATATCTTCAAAAATGGTTTCCAATTGAATCCGTTGATTTTGTATCTCTGGCTTAAGGTTTTCATTTTTCATTTCCGATCGAAGAGATTCGTCTTCATTTGATTCTTGGATCATAATTTCGTACCAACTTAAAGGGATATCTTCAATCATTTCTTTACAATTGGTTTCCAATTTAATCTCTAGATTTTTTACCTCGGGCTTAAGATTTTCATTTTTCATTACAGATACAAGAGATTCGTCTTCATATGTTTTCTTGCCTTTTAATGATTTCTTCTTCACTAATTCCATACGTCATTAATGGAATATCTTCAAAAATGGTTTCCAATTGAATCCGTTGATTTTGTATCTCTGGCTTAAGGTTTTCATTTTTCATTTCCGATCGAAGAGATTCGTCTTCATTTGATTCTTGGATCATAATTTCGTACCAACTTAAAGGGATATCTTCAATCATTTCTTTACAATTGGTTTCCAATTTAATCTCTAGATTTTTTACTCCTCGGGCTTAAGATTTTCATTTTTCATTACAGATACACAGAGATTCGTCTTCATATGTTTCTTGCCTTTTAATGATTTCTTCTTCACTAATTTCCATACGTCATTAATGGAATATCTTCAAAAAATGGTTTCCAATTGAATCTGTTGATTTTGTATCTCTGGCTTAAGGTTTTCATTTTTCATTTCCGATCGAAGAGATTCGTCTTCATTTGATTCTTGGATCATAATTTCGTACCAACTTAAAGCGGGATATCTTCAATCATTTCTTTAAAATTGGTTTCCAATTTAATCTCTAGATTTTCTACCTCGGGCTTAAGATTTTCATTTTTCATTACAGATACAAGAGATTCGTCTTCATATGTTTCTTGCCTTTTAATGATTTCTTCTTCACTAATTCCATACGTCCATTAATGGAATATCTTCAAAAATGGTTTCCAATTGAATCCGTTGATTTTGTATCTCTGGCTTAAGGTTTTCATTTTTCATTTCCGATCGAAGAGATTCGTCTCTTCATTTGATTCTTGGATCATAATTTCGTACCAACTTAAAGGGATATCTTCAATCATTTCTTTACAATTGGTTTCCAATTTAATCTCTAGATTTTTTACCTCGGGCTTAAGATTTCATTTTTCATTACAGATACAAGAGATTCGTCTTCATATGTTTCTTGCCTTTTAATGATTTCTTCTTCACTAATTCCATACGTCACTTAATGGATATATCAATGATTTCTTTAAAATTGGTTTCCAATTGAATCCGTTGATTTTGTATCTCTGGCTTAAGGTTTTCATTTTTTCATTTCCGATCGAAGAGATTCGTCTTCATTTGATTCTTCGCTTTGATCATAATTTCGTTACTAATTCATACGCCGTTAAAGGGATATCTTCAATCATTTCTTTACAATTGTGTTTCCAATTTAATCTCTAGATTTTTTACCTCGGGCTTAAGATTTTCATTTTTCATTACAGATACAAGAGATTCGTCTTCATATGTTTCTTGCCTTTTAATGATTTTCTTCTTCACTAATTCCATACGTCATTAATGGAATATCTTCAAAAATGGTGTTCCAATTGAATCTGTTGATTTTGTATCTCTGGCTTAAGGTTTTCATTTTTCATTTCCGATCGAAGAGAATTCGTCTTCATTTGATTCTTGGATCATAATTTCGTACCAACTTAAAGGGATATCTTCAATCATTTCTTTACAATTGGTTTCCAATTTAATCTCTAGATTTTTCTACCTCGGGCTTAAGATTTTCATTTTTCATTACAGATACAAGAGATTCGTCTTCATATGTTTTCTTGCCTTTTAATGATTTTCTTCTTCACTAATTCCATACTGTCATTAATGGAATATCTTCAAAAATGGTTTCCAATTGAATCCGTTGATTTTGTATCTCTGGCTTAAGGTTTTCATTTTTCCATTTCCGATCGAAGAGATTCGTCTTCATTTGATTCTTGGATCATAATTTCGTACCAACTTAAAGGGATATCTTCAATCATTTCTTTACAATTGGTTTCCAATTTAATCTCTAGATTTTTTACCTCGGGCTTAAGATTTTCATTTTTCATTACAGATACAAGAGATTCGTCTTCATATGTTTCTTGCCTTTTAATGATTTCTTCTTCACCTAATTCCATACGTCATTAATGGAATATCTTCAAAAATGGTTTTCCAATTGAATCCGTTGATTTTGTATCTCTGGCTTAAGGTTTTCATTTTTCATTTCCGATCGAAGAGATTCGTCTTCATTTGATTCTTGGATCATAATTTCGTACCAACTTAAAGGGATATCTTCAATCATTTCTTTACAATTGGTTTCCAATTTAATCTCTAGATTTTTCTACCTCGGGCTTAAGATTTTCATTTTTCATTACAGATACAAGAGATTCGTCTTCATATGTTTCTTGCCTTTTAATGATTTCTTCTTCACTAATTCCATACGTCATTAATGGAATATCTTCAAAAATGGTTTTCCAATTGAATCCGTTGATTTTGTATCTCTGGCTTAAGGTTTTCATTTTTCATTTCCGATCGAAGAGATTCGTCTTCATTTGATTCTTGGATCATAATTTCGTACCAACTTAAAGGGATATCTTCAATCATTTCTTTACAATTGGTTTCCAATTTAATCTCTAGATTTTCTACCTCGGGCTTAAGATTTTCATTTTTCATTACAGATTACAAGAGATTCGTCTTCATATGTTTCTTGCCTTTTAATGATTTCTTCTTCACTAATTCCATAACGTCATTAATGGAATATCTTCAAAAATGGGTTTCCAATTGAATCTGTTGATTTTGTATCTCTGGCTTAAGGTTTTCATTTTTCATTTCCGATCGAAGAGATTCGTCTTCATTTGATTTCTTGGATCATAATTTCGTACCAACTTAAAGGGATATCTTCAATCATTTCTTTACAAATTGGTTTCCAATTTAATCTCTTGATTTTCTATCTCGGGCTTAAGATTTTTAATTTTCATTACAGATCCAAGAGATTCGTCTTCATTTGGATCGTAGATTTTGATGTTATCTTCTTTACTAATTTCGTACCAACTTAAAAGGATATATTCAATGATTTCTTTAAAAATTGGTTTCCAACTGAATCTCTTGATTTTTCTACCTCGGGCTTAAGATTTTTCATTTTTTCATTACAGATCCAAGAGATTCGTCTTCATTTGTTTCTTCGCTTTTGATGATATTTTCTTTACTAATTTCATTACCCCGTTAATGGGATATCTTCAATCATTTCTTTAAAATTGGTTTCCAATTGAAATCTCTAGATTTCTCTACCTCGGGCTTAAGATTTTCATTTTTCATTACAGATACAAGAGATTCGTCTTCATATGTTTCTTCATTCTTTATTAATTCATCTAGTGTCGTAGCTGTATTTTTTACTTCATAAGGTAACTTCATATCTTCTTCAAGAATATTATATTCCTTGAAATCAGTTTCTTTATTCAGTAACTTCCCTTCCATTTCTCGAGTACTAAGACCTTGTCCAGTTGCAACATCTGAAATCGCGGCTGAAGTATCAAGTTGCATTGAATTAATATAATTGGTTCGTTTTCTACAGTCAAAGTATTTTTGAGCGGAATTGCTTTTATATCCATTATATTTTCAAATTTCACATCATCAGGGCTACTAGTGTATCCTGACAAAGGATTTATATCTTCACAATCGAATATAAAACCATAGGCTGAGAATCAGAACTACGACATATATATTTATGGCCAATATCTTGATTATGGGGACTAAATGAAGGTGGATGTAGTTTATTGTCCTTTCCTTCATCCGAAATAACGCCATATGTTGTCACATTTACCTGTTCTTTTGATCCTGAAGCGATTAGGGGTGGATCTGATTTTAAAATTTCGTTTGAAATTTTGCTCTGCGCATCTAGAGTTTTTTTTGGTTTTTGTAGCGAATCCATTTGGTTCTTTAAATGTATCTCCCATGTGTTTGTCTGGCATTTTTTCAGGGAATTTAAAAGACTTCTCTCCGTAAAAAAGGATATTTTTAAGAATTTGTTCTTCATTCTTAATTAATTCTTCTAGTGTCAAAAATGTATTATTTACTTCATAAGGTAACCTTAAATCTTCAGCATTATGTTCCTTGGAATCAGTTTCGTTATTCACTAACTTCTCCTGCATTTCTCGATTACTAAGAACTCTCCCAGTTTCGATAATATCTGAAATCGCGGCTGAAGTATCAAGTTGCATTGGATTTAATGTAATTGGTTTGTTTTCTACAGCCAAGGGAGCAATCACAATATTTTCGTGCGGAATTGTTTTTTTTATATCCACATTATTTTCAAATTTCACATCATCAGCTCTCCTAATTAATTCTGACGTAGGAGCTACATCGTCACAATCGAATATAAACATAGGCTGGGAATCAGAACCACGACAATATATATTTATGATCAGTTTCTTGATTTTGGGGATTAAATGAAGGTGGGTTTAAGTTATTGTCCTCCACTTCATCCGAAATAGCACCACATGTTGTCACACTTACCTGTTCTTTTGATGATGAAGCTCTTAAGGATGCATCTGATTTTAAAATTTCGTTTTGAAATGTTCTTCTGCGCATCAAGAGTTGTTTTTGTGTTTGTAGCGAATCCTGCAAGTGTGTCACCGCGGATTTTAACGGTAGTATCCAGTTTCTCTGCCTGGGTGAACAAAAGTCGCAAATTTCTTCTTTTTTGTTCATCTTTATTAAGTTTTGATGACTTTTAAAATATTGATATAACTGGAACCGGAATTTAGACATCATTTTCATAGTATTTTTAGTTATAAATGTGCGCTTTCTTTTTTCGTTTGTTGAAAATATATCTTTTATAACTACGGATGGTATCCTAGCAAAAATCTGTTAAATTATTAAAATTAAATATTTAATTTCCATTGTTTGCATTATTTTAGATTTCACTAGCCGACCAACATTTCAATTGTATAGACACTTGATATAAATATATGTATATTTACATTCTGCTTAAGAGGGGAATACCTGTGGGCATTTGATAAGCTTAGTGAAGTATTAAGTAAAAAATCCTGGCTGCAATAGTGAATTTGTCAAATTAGCAAAATTGCTCTCTGGTGATAATGAAGAATTGTAACCGAAGAGGAATTCACTGAAGAAGAAACTGTGGTGTTTTTCACATGCACCTGTGACATCACGTGATTGTAGAAAGGTAATTTTCATTGTATAAAACCTTCTTCACTGACAGATGAAGGAGCTTCACACAAGAAACATTAGGGAATTCTGGAACGACAGAATTGAATTAGAGGGTGTGTCAGGAAGGGCCAGGGCCACTTTAGACGGAATACATTCTCCGCCTTCATGTCGTGCCCGGTTTTGTCGCTGGCTCATCCGGCTTTATATACAAGAAACATTAGGGAATTCTGGAACGACAGAATTAGAGGGTGTGTCAGGAAGGGCCAGGGCCACTTTAGACGGAATACATTCTCCGCCTTCATGTCGTGCCCGGTTCTGTCGGCTGGCTCATCCGGCTTTATATACAAGGAATAAGGAATACACAAAGCACGAAAAGAGATAGCAGGGGTCTATCCAGAGTCGAAAATGATGCCAGGAAAACCGCAGAAGAAAAAGTCGTACGCACACATGGATATGGTCATAACGAAGGGACAACGAATAGTAGTCAGGGACATCAGAAACGTTGAGACATAAAGAAGAAGAATACTAAAGGAAAAACACATACATACGATTGTGCGATCGACGAGTAGAGCCAAGAGAGACAGATTGACCTAAGTAGGGATATTACATGCAAAAGAGGTTAAACCCATGAGGTAGTACATAAAAGGGAGATCACAGAGAATAGAAGTTAAACACTTAGGGAAGTGCACAGAATTAGAGGTTTAAACACATACGGTACTACAGAAAATTAGAAGTTAAACACATTAGGTAGAGAGATCTGCGGGAAATTAGAGGTTAAACACATACGGTACTACAGAAAATTAGAAGTTAGACCACATTAGGGTAGAGGGATCTCGGAAAATGAGAGGTTAAACACATAAGAAATACAAGAAACTAGAAATTAAACACATAAAGGATAGTATAGGAAATTAGAGGTTAAGCTCATAAGGAGCACACGAAATTAGAGGTTAAACACAGAAAGTAGGCCTAATACAAGAAAGTAGAAGTTAAACACATTAGGTAGTACATACAAATAGAGGTTAAGCTCATAAGGAGCACACGAAATTAGAGGTTAAACTCATAAGGTACTACAGGGAATTAGGGGTTAAACACATAGGGTTGTACACGGAATTAAAGGTTAAACCCATAAGTAAGATAGGGAATAAGTCTACACACATGAGACCATGAATTAACTCAAAAACGTAAATGGAAATTAAGGGGACACAAAAAGGGTAAGAGATGACAAAAGGGAGAGGATAAACCCATAGGTGAGATGGGGACCCAAGACACGGAATAAAGTCCACGCATAATCAGGAGTCATGAAAAGAAAATTAAATACAGAAATTCAAGAAACCAGATGAGATATTGCCGAACGAATCAGGAAGGGCTTAAGGAAATATGGCCGAACGAATTAGGAAGGACTTAAGGAATCAACACCATTTAGGTTTTTTTTATTAATTTAACTCTGTAGGCTGTAACACGAGAATTCGACAGACAGATTAGGAACGAGAGAATTTAAGACGCAAAAATGCATGTTAATAAGTTAACTCTGTAGGCTGTAAAAAGGGAAATCAACAGGCAGAGTAGAAGCGAGGAGAATTAAGATGCACAGGACGCATCCCGGATAGAAGAAAGGAAATGCACTCACAATCAGGACCTCACGAGGGAATGATATACGGAATTCAGGTTACATAATCATACTAAGTAGTATATCATATTTGAAGAGAAAAATTATACGCTCAGACCGGGACTTGAACCCGGGACCCTTGGTTCTCTAGACCAAGTGCTCTACCAACTGAGCTACCTGAGCAAGTACCGATCTAAACGCAAATCTTTCTCTATATACATTGTAATTCCCGTCCACCAAATGCTGTGAAGCCATGCTTCTATCTTGCAAATGGCTGCTCCTTTTTATAAGAAGACATATTTTGGAATTATACATTACAGCCAGTACGGCTTTTTTCAAGTTTTTATTATTGATTTCGTACATCTCAATGATGGATAAATCATATTTGAAGAGAAAAAATTATACGCTCAGACCGGGACTTGAACCCGGGACCCTTGGTTCTCTAGACCAAGTGCTCTACCAACTGAGCTACCTGAGCAAGTACCGATCTAAACGCAAACCTTTCTCTATATACATTGTAATTCCCGTCCACCAAATGCTGTGAAGCCATGCTTCTATCTTGCAAATGGCTGCTCCTTTTTATTAAGAAGACATATTTGGGAATTATACATTACAGCCAGTACGGCTTTTTTTCTAGTTTTTATTATTGATTTCGTACATCTCAATGATGGATAAATCATAGTAGTAGTTACATCTCAAAGCCCTAGCGATTTATGTGTAGGCGAGCACACTCGATCGAACCCAGGACTCTAGAGTAGGAGAAGCAAAATTGGAATTTTATCCAAACAAGGGAAAGTTTGAAAACAGGCGGTAAAATACGGTGAGATACTGACAATTTTTGAACCTAGTAAAACCTGAATTGCAATAAGGGCGTAAATGATTCGTGAAAAAGCATAAGACCAAAAACATAAGAGCATTTCCTTTGCAAACTTGAGGCTAGCTATAAAGGACAAATAGGAACATGGGTGCACCAAACTAAACAATACATGTAGATAACAATGAGATCTAAAGCCAGGACGTCTAATATGCAATGAGGTAAATTAAACATTCAATGACCAGGGAATGATAAAGAGGATGCGGACCCATGTAGTACGGGATAACACCAAACCCATAATCAATGTTTAAGTTATCCTCCCAAGTTTTAACGAATGCCATAAGATTGCAGCTTCACGCCTGGACTGCGGCCACCACCACGACACCACAAGATGGGGGGCAGATTAAGTAGGGCCAGACTCACGGCGCATCCTATACATCTGAGGACGAGGGCAGCATAACGCCGCAAGGACTAACCACACCCTGTACATCTAAGGACGCAGGGCAGCTGCCAGGACCATCTACACATCTCGTGTCGGAGCATAAGATGGGTGAATGTCCAGACTCGCAACCAGCTACGGCAAAACACCTCCTTAGCAATAGAGAACAAACCCAGGCAATTATAAAAGATAGTAATAACTTCTCCAACACAACCTAGGCCTAACTTCCTTCGTCCAAAAATTTTTCCTATAGAAGAGTCAAGAAAACAAACTCCACATCAAGATTAATTCCTATCAAACCTGTCACAAGTTCTCCTTGGACCTAACTGGGTTTTGTTTAAAACTAGGCATAACTAAATCAAAGGCCTACCTGGACCAACGGCAGCTGAAAATGAACAATGGACTCGAGCATTAGAGCATCGCATCCTCCATCGTGGCAAGCAGACCCGAACCTGGACCTCCAAGCTAGCACCAGCAGACACCACAGTTCTGATAATATTTTTTTTACAAGTGATCCGGTTCACGAAATAGGACCGTCGAAGTGCATAACAAAAAGTAACGAAATGTGATTAAGTGCGTCGGATATTGGATAACAGTGAAAGTGCGTCGTTTCAAAATAAACCACAGAAGATTTAAATAAGGAAGAAGAACGAAGACGAGAAGAATTTTTATAGACGATATTATTTTTTTTGTGTTGTTTCCAGCAATAAACATTATTGTGATTTTTGTTTTAAGTATAGTGTTCTCACTAAGTAAACGGATCTTAACGATATTTCGACGCAATTAAAGGTATCCGGGGCAATTTACAAATAAAAAACGATCTAACCTCTTAGGATGAGAACAATATACTTCCAGAACAGATGGAATCGCCAATTGATGACGTCAGTTCCACTCCCACCTAAAGTTGAGTTAATAAGATAATTGTCAGGACAAACCCCCGAGAGGCGAGAAATATCCTATAAGAAAAAAAGACTTTCGGTTTTTCAACCCTACAGTCTTATTTAGGGGGGGGGGAATGTTACGCCTACACTAGGGCCTAACTGCGCGCGAATATTAAAATACTGTAAAAAGCCGATAAAGGATAGACACATATACATGTGTAGTATAACAAAAAATAGGGCATAAATATTCACCCTTTATATGCGGATTGAAATCTCAAACCAAATATACATAAGAGTTTTATAGATAAAAAACTAAGGGAAATTATTATAAAAATGACTATTACAATTCAATATATTTGTCAAACAATGAAGATACACTTACGAAATCTTATATAATATCAAAAACAACTTATTAGTTTCAACCAAATAGGAAATTCTTACAAAACCTTATATAACCCAAACACATTAGGGAAGAAGTTAAAAACATATTATATAACTTGGCCATGAACATACTAGGAATATTACTACAGATGAGGCAAGAAATAGGGCTCCCATTAGCTTTAGGGGCTGGTGAAAGGTAAAGATAATCATATAAAAACCGGGGTTTTGGAGTGAAAAAGGCAGAACAGACAGCAGCGGGACCGATTGCGGTCCCCCCCCCCCCCAGCGGGACGGTGGCGACTACATGGGTAATATATCTTCAATAATCATTTCTTTGGTCATTTTAAGACTTAGAATTAAATAAGGACCAAATGGTCCAAGGAACTTCATTCAAATAATAAACAAAGTTGAATATTTTAATATGATTGTTTTCTCCCTGAATTTTAGCATTTTAATACTTTGAATATTTTGACGTTTGACAATGTGGCGATTTCAGCTGTTTTTAAATAACTTGTTTTATATGTTATTAATATATCCTTGTGTTTGACTTTACTTTAATAAATTATGTTAATTTTTCGTTTACTGTGATTTAACATGTTTAATTGTAGAACTCTTCCTCCAAAACCAAGGCCAACCGCTCGGGCCTAAGACCACTTAAACAATAGGGAACTTAACGCTATCATTACGCAGGGGCTTAACAGACGCCGCGCGTAATAACACTTCTGCCAGGCAGGCTAAAATAAAAGTTAAGCATTAGTGAATTCCTAAATAATGTCCGTTCTCCTGAAAATATTTTTGTGTTATGTTTACAACTCTTTATCGATCCTACTTAAGTAGACACCGAAAATAACCATGACAAAAAATATATATAACATGATAAGTCACATATTGTTATTTCTGAGATATAGAGATTTTAATGTTTCAAAAAAATATAAATACTAATTGGGCAGTATTGTTGTTAATACACTGTGTGTCAGTGTGATATAGACGCAAACGTCTCGTCAACGCGTATGAACGGTCAAGCATTTTTATTTTGACTTTAAGCGCCAACATTATTTTTTTTTCTCTTCGGTATTTAATTTTTCCCCCCCTTTACTCGACATTATAAACTGGGAACAAAGCACAAGAGACACGTGTGATTCAATCACAATTATTGCAACGAACAAGTTGAAACAATAATATACCGATCGTGGCGATGGAGGCATGTATCGGCATGTGAAATACTACAACAGCTTTTAACAATTAACTTTAGGGTCAGTGACAATTAGATTTGTTTTGTTTTGATATTTATTTGTCCATTTGATTGGAATCACTATTTGTAAAAGCCGTATTGGCACCTGTCTTCACTAAAAAAAAAAACCTGCTGATGGTTAATAAATATATATAACGTTCCGCTTTATACTTTTTTCATGAATTATGTAGAAATATCCTTCCTTTTCCGCGTTGGACAGATTCCGTTTTATGCGAAATTACTATTATTTCGCCGGGACCAATAAATTTGTTCGCATTGGACAGATTTCCGCATTATTCACGTTCCCATTTAAACAAGTTTTACTGTAAATATTACAGTAATTTTTGATACCATTACGCATGCTGCATTGATAGCAAATGAGAAAAACGGTTACGTCTTTACTCCGTCCATGATCATAGAGAAATACTCTGTGGGCACCCTTGTCGTTCACAGACCTCCATAAATATAGGGACTTTATCTCATCTCATTCCTCGACCCGACCCTGAGTTGACACGAGTTGAGGATATTTAATTTTATCTTCATTAATTTATCTTTAATTAGCTTCATCTTGTCCATTGACCTGAAATTATTCCAAACAAGACTAAAGAAAGGAATATTGAGTTAAGCATACATTTATATTATAAATGTTTTGCTGATCCCGGTGGTTTACAGGGTACTTCTGAGGTGAGGTACACGAGTTCAAACGCGGCCGGTGCCGATAGTTTTTTTAAGAGCATAAAATATGTTTCCTTCAGAACATAGAGCTTCAGAAGGGAAGTAAAACCAAGGTGAGGTGTCGTAGTTTACGACAGTAAAATAAATTCACTTCGATTTCAGGTTATATCATAATTTGTTTTGTCTTTGTATATATGACCTGACGCGATTCATACAGTCGTATAAATAACTTTTTTGCGCGATAGTGCGTTTTGTCGTACTTAACAGCAGTGGCGACCATGATTGAAGTTCAACTTCCTTACATTTCGGGGTTGCCAACCTAAATACTTAACTAGACTGTAATATTACATATTACAAACACGCGTGTAGAAGTAAAACCACTGCCCTCTATGTATACTACATACAATGTATATATACAAAAAATATCCAAAAGGTAGTGTTAATATACATTATACGAAACAAATCACCGCATTCTAAATTAACTGAACTTTATTTGAAACAATATAAAACAACAAATATGTACTTGCCGCCATTTTACACTAATAGGTCTCACGGCCTAATGTTGTTTCAACTAATAAACATTGCCCACACTATTAACGTTAGTCAATTCTTTATAATGAACGCAAATATTTCCAACAAAGTTGTTATTATTTTGAAAACACCATCGTGCAAAAAATAATGTACAACGCATGTTTGTGAAGTGTTTTACAGAATCTTGGAAATTAAAAACCTCGCTATCGCCCGGTTTTTAAACATTTCCCTCAATTCTGTAAAAATAATTTCCCAACCTCGGATCGTAATATACTATTAATATTACAAGTATCAACATTCAGCTAAGAAAAAAAAACTATTAAGGTTGAGAATCATGATTCCCTGCACAGTCTTTTGCTTTGCCAATGTCAGCAACCAAATCAATCATCTTGACTTTTCAGAACTGACTTGCTATGAACTGAGTTATTTTATTGAAAAAAAAATCTCAAATCTGATATATTTTTTTAGAAGCGTCTGAGCAAAATTTGTCGAACATTTCAGACCCTTCTTGAATTGTGATCTTAGACATGAGATCTCAAAGAATGTTAAGTAATGTAATACTTGATCTATTAATAAACTTGTAATAATTATTACTTTATATTCAGCTTTATTGATTGCAATGCTCAATAATAATAATAATAATAATAATAATCGTGTTAAGAGAATTAAACCTAAGATTGAGGGACTGCATCATGCTGATCATTTGACTCTCTGTAATTTCATCTGCTAGCCAGTGAGAACTACATAAATCGGTCTTGGATCTTGGATCTTTCTAGTTATCATGCAATGGATTTTGTTCTCTAGTTTTCTTAAGATTATATGTTGATCATGATGGCGATTTATCATTATCATTATTATTATTACCATTAATATTGTTGTTGTTTTGTTATAATCGTTGTATAATTATTATTATTATTATTATTATTGTTTTTTACTATTATTATTGTTTTATTACTATTATTATTGTTTTATTATATTATTATTATTATTATTATTATTATTATTATTATTATTATTAATCTCTATCTATCTTCGGGTTTTTACAGCTGCTGCCGTCTTCCCGTGCCAAACCTCCAAAGCCTACGGTCTTGGGCATCTTCGATGCTTAGACCTCTAGCTTGCATTACTGTCTTCATGTTTTCCTTCCATGTTAACTTTGGTCTCCCTCTTTTCTTCTTTCTGTTCGGATGCCATTCATATAGTTGCTTCGGCCATCGCTCATCTTCCATTCTTAAGACATGTCCTAACCACTTTAATTCCTTCTCCTCAATTCTTTCAATTATGCTTTCTTCTGCTTCCATTATGTTTCTAATTTCCTTATTTGTGACATGTTCTAATCTAGACTTTCTGGCACTTCTCCGTAAATAATCCATTTCTAGAGCTGTTAGTCTATTCTTGTAGTACTTATTGATTGTCCATACCTCACTTCCATAATTGCAACAGATTCCACCAATGTTTTACCAATATATTTTTTTGTGTCTTTCCAAATATGCTTATCCCACCATATGGAATTTAACGATGATATTATTTTGCTACTCAATTAAATTCTATGTTTTATGTTCTCTTTTCCTATACCTTCAATGTTATCCATAATTATTCCCAAATATTTAGTTTGTTTCACTTGCTTTATTTGGATTCCTTCTTCCAATATTAAATTTTCTCGTTCATTGCTATTTATTGCCAGATATTCTGTTTTTTGTAAATTTACTGTGAGACCCCATGATTCATATGTGTTTTCAACCTTTTTATCATGAATTCCATATCAAATTTGTCTTGCGCTAAAACCAGTTGATCATCGGCAAATTGTAATGTCAGCAAAAATCTGTTACCTATTGGGATCCCCATACCTTTGCAGCTTTGTTTCCATTTCATTAATATGGATTCTACATAAATATTAAATAAAATTGGTGAAAGATTGCACCCTTGTTTCAATCCCTTTGTGGTTTTTATAAGATTAGACATTGTATTTCCAATTTTAACATAAGCGGAGTTATCTTTATAGATTTGTTTAATAATTTCTATTAGGTTTCTATCAATATTGTATTTCTCCAATACTTCCCATAATTTGTTCCTCGGAATTGAGTCATAAGCTTTCTCTAAATCTATCATTGTCAAATGGGTTTCTTCTCCAACTGCAATCCGTTTTTCAATTAATTGTTGTATTGCAAATATATTGTCAACACATGACCTTCCTGGTCTGAATCCATTTTGATCTTCTCCTAATTTGTCTTTAATATCTTTTTGTAACTTTGTTTTTAATAACTTCGTAAATATTCTATATAATGTGTTATTTATACTTAGTCCTCTGTAGTTTTATTATTATTATCTGTATTATTATTATTATTATTATTATTATTATTATTATTATTAAAAAAGATGGATCATCTGAATTCGACATCAAAAAAAGATTAATCTTGTATAGAGGGTTGATATCACTGAGTGAGTTCTTATTAAGAAGGTGAGTGTTTTTGGTTTCTTTTAATATTTTCATCTCTTTGAGAATGTTGATTTTCAGTATGTTGTTTTCTCTATGGATGATGGACAATGTGTTATCGATGGTATTAAATTGGTGACCTGATTCTATGACATGTTTTGCAAACTTAGATTTGCCTTCATTAAATCTGAAGTCTTTAAGATGTTCGTTATATCATAGATTTAATGAAGGCAAATCTAGTTTTGCAAAACATGTAATAGAAACAGGTCATCAATTTAATACAATCGATAACACATTGTCCATCATCCATAGAGAAAACAAACTAAAAATCAACATTCTCGAAGAGCTAGAAATATTAAAAGAAATGAGAAACACTCACCTGCTTAATGAGAACTCACCCAGTGACATCAACCCTCTATACAAGATTCTCACCAACAACTAGTACCGATTTACAAGCTGAAGATGGAGCATATGCTCCAAATGTACTCCACATCCTACATCCAAAGTTGAGGAAGACTGAGATCTCAGGATTTATCTTGTAGAGTGGTGCTCGATACAGAAGAATTGTAGACTTGTATAATGATTTTTGTCGGCCGCAGTGGACTAGTGATTATGTTCGTTGCCTCTGGTCCTGATGGTCGCAGGTTCAGACCCTGCAGGGTCGATGGATTTTTTTTTTGGAGGGACTTCAAGCCATGGGTTCTGAGTCTGAAGTTTTTCGGTCTCGTAAAAGATCCTTAAGTCTATATAATTTTGTGGTATTCCTATTCCACATAGGATGCCTTTATTAATACTCATAAAAAGTTTAGAAAAACAGTTACAGTTCTGAATAAACTGATTGTAGCATAAATCTGCAGCAAACTCTGTTCACTGAGAACGAGAGCTGATGCCAAGTCTTGATTGCCACCAAGTGCCATAGAAAGTGTTATAGACTGTTCCTTATCTAGTACTTGCCAATAAATTAGAATTCATTCCTAAGTTTAATTAATTTCCATTTTAGTTATTTATCATTATACAGGGTGGACCGCTCGAATGGACCTAATTTCAATTGCTTGTTACTGGCAAACGGTTGAAGATAGAAACTTAAAACAACGTTCATATTACAGAAAAACTCACCAAGTTTTGATATCCAGATCACCACATCTCTATATGAGCCCCAGCAGTCACTGTGACGATATCAAAGCGATGAACAATTTCTTGCCAAGTACGTTGGAGTATGTCTTCTGGAATGTTCTCAATAGCCTCTATGATGCGCTCACGAAGATCACGAAGGTCTTTGACTGGGGTGGTGTAAACTTTATCTTTGACATAGCCCCAGAGAAAGAAATCCAGTGGTGTTAAATCGGGAGATCTCGGGGGCCACGCGATTGGTCCTCCCCTACCAATCCAACGGCCAGGGAAAATGTTGTCCAAAGTCGTACGAACTTCATTGGACCAGTGGGGAGAAGCACCATCTTGCTGGAAAACGATGTTGTTAGGCTGCAGTTGTTCAATTTGTGGAAAGAAGAACTGCTCCAGCATGTCAAGATATGTGGTACCACGAACAGTTTTCTCGGCGAATAAAAACGGTCCAATGACCTTATTATGTGACAAACTGCACCAAACATTCATCTTCGGACTATCACGAACATGCTCTTGAATAGCGTGAGGATTCTCCGATCCCAGATCCGCACATTATGCCGGTTTACCTTGCCTGACAAATGGAAAGTGGCTTTGTCCGAGAAGAAAATCTTGGTCATGAAGTCAGGATCAGCGCCGAGACGGTCCAGCATCGTATTGGCGAATTCCACTCGTTTCGGCATGTCATTCGGCTCCAGACGTTGCACTAACTGCACTTTATATGCGTGCAGTTTGAGGCGTTTGTGGACAATCCGTTGTAATGTCGATTTTGGTATTTGAAGTTCCTGCGAAGCTCTTCTTAATGACTTCCGGGGGCTTCGCTCAAATGCGGCTGGAACATTTGCTACCATTTCATCGGATGCTCTGCGACCACCACATGCTTCTTCAACACAGATCCTGTAGCTAATAATGTATCACGCCACTTCTTTATGCTTCTAGCAGTTGGAGCATCACGGTTAAACACACGCCGGAACTCCCTTTGAACTCTAATGATTGATTTAAACTCCGCATACCACAAAACAGCTTGCGCTTTCATCTGCGGAGTCGCCATTTTCACAAACAATTAAATCTAAGAACGAGAAACGTATCTTTGTGCCATCTACCGACAGGATTCGAAACTTGGTGAGTTTTTCTGTACTATGAACGTTGTTTTAAGTTTCTATCTTCAACCGTTTGCCAGTAACAAGCAATTGAAATTAGGTCCATTCGAGCGGTCCACCCTGTATGTGTTTGTTTTCATAAGTAATGCCACGAGTGATTTCCAATTTATCTAGAAGATTTGGAAATCAAGAGTGTAATTTGTTAGGACTATTTAACGAATAAAATTAAGCTGCTTACTCAAAAGTCATTATTTAAATATAGTTTCTGGTATTTTAAAATATTTATATATTTAATGTAAAAGGCTATGTTTGAAAACAAATCAGAAATGCGAGGTTATGTATATTCACTGCAACTTGATCATATTATTTATTGCCAAACAGGATCACAATATTGTAAGAATGCTCTCTAGTGAAGAAATAATGAAACATATGAAACTGTGCAATATAATCAACATTATAGATTATTAATTTATTTTTTTAGTAAATAACTCGGTAAAATCAAGGAATCTGTTCATTATTTGCTATATTCAGTGTATTTGTTGGAAAAAAATAATGCTCTGGGCTGTTCAGAATATTAATAAGGAAGAGCTTTTTTTATCACAAAAGCAAGAGCTGATAAAGAGAAATCGATAAAGAGTGAGATGAAACACAACTGTCATTGGTTGTAAAACAAAATTTATTGAAATGTGATTGGTCATTGACTACCATTTGGGGCATGAGTTAAATAGTCACATTAAATTTTTTAATTTTGTTTTATTTTTCAGCCTCAAGACGCCACTTTGAAATAGCTTTCAGAATGTTTGATTTGAATGGAGATGGTGATGTAGATTCAGAAGAATTTGAAAAAGTGGCCACTTTAATTCGTCAGCAAACAAGTATTGGAAGTAGACCCGAGACCATGCAAACACTGGAAATACTTTTAAGGTTTGTAAATACTTAATGATATCAAACTGAATTGCCTATCTTCCTGAAGGAGGCACTATCTGAGTTATGTATAGAAGCTGTAAGCTGAAGAGGTAAGAGAATACTTACTGATAATTAAAATTATAAATTCTGGATAGGATGATTCGAAATTAAAATGAACTGGAGGACAAAAGATATATTTTGATATTCCATTCATAGTAATTCTGCCCGAAGGCAGGTCCTTCACTGCAATCTTAGCATTTTCATGCTATGCTTGCAGCTTTACTAGGGAATTGTAGGTGTGGTAGCTTCCCATTGCTTTCCACACTGGTGAAGGATGATGATGATGATGATGATGGCCATAAGATTTCGGGGACCGTTTGGGCCTTAAAGTTTTCCTGACATTTGTCTTACAGGTGAGGAAAAATCCCGATAAAAACCTCACCCAGAAAAACTGCCCGGAGTAGGGATTGAACCCGGGCCTGCTGCGTGACAAGGCAGCACGCTACCTCAAGACCACAGCAATGGACTATTTTGATATGAATTAAATAAAAATAAAAGTGGTAACATTTTATATGATTTTCATATTTATTTAAATATAAATTCATTACAGCTTTTCAGTACTTTGTACCTTCTTCAGACAAATACCATGATTACAAATGAATTTTGTTATTACTTATTACATACACACTCCAGTACGTAACAACTGTAACTATGCAACCAAATGTAAACAAACACAGTTTATTCTCTTATTATAAATTTAAAAGAGGTGATACATTTAAATCCAGGTGTGAATTTAACAGCCTATTGCCTATTTATTTCTACAATTTCTAACAGATCTAGTTTTTTCCCTTTGTTACAAACATGTAAAACTTTAAAATTTGAATCAAAACAATGACCATATTGAAGTAGATGGTTAGCATAATTTGAAGTATATAGATTTTATGTTATGTGCTCTCATATGTTCCTTTATACGAGAAATAAAAGGTCTGCCAGTTTGTCCTATACATTGTTGCATGTGCCAACACTCTAACTTATATACACCTGATAATTGTCCCTTTTTTACTTTGGGTTTATTGTTTTTTATTACATTTTGCAAAGTTTTATTAGTTTTAAACGCCACATTAATGTTCAACTTTTTTAAGTGTTTGGATATCTTATTGGAAAATGGGCCTATGTATGACATTATAACATATTTATTTATGTCTCTCTTGGGTAAAGGAAAAACTTTGTAAATAGCTTTTTTGTAATACATTTTCTTAATTAAATTGTCTATAATTTTAGGGTCGTAATTATTATTGATAGCTAATTGTTTAATATATTTTGAGATAAGAAACTTAGTTTTTAGTGCAAAATATGATCTTGATGATGGTAAAGGTAATATGATTCCACTACAGGCCTCAGGATACCCTTGAGGTAGTAGGACGTTAAGACCCTCATCTGTTTTCCTTAAGCACTTAGGCTTTGACCAGCCCCACATTTATTGTAAAGTTAAAGTAAATAAAAAAGAAAACTTCCATTTCTGGCCTCATATCTACATGTGTCAATAACAGAGGTGGAGAAATATCCACTCCATATTGAGGTATCATATGGTCAGCTTGTCGGATTCCTCAGCCATTAAGCTAGTTTTCTCAACCAATTGTTCCAGATATTGTGGTTGGCTCATTTCTGGTTTCAAGATTTATGGGTTCAAACCCATCTGCTTATTGCTTAACTTACTACACTATCAACCTAGAGACATTAGCTCTCCATACATCCCTATCCTAAGCTAATATTTCCCAATCATTATCTGTATAATTCACTTCCTCAAATCATGGCTAATGTTATTCTCTCACCTCATTCTTGGCCTACCTACTGGGTACATTCTCTCTCTGGTTTTCCTACAAGAAGTTTCCATGCCTCTCTTTCATTCCCCATTCATGCTACAGAAGCCATGAATGGTATGCAGTCAACTTACTAACCCAATGGCAGGCAACTGAGATATTATTAGGATGAAGAAGATTGATAAATTTTGGTTAGAGATCTCTCTATTAAGGATTTCCTACAAGAAGTTTCCATGCCTCTCTTTCATTCCCCATTCATGCTACAGAAGCCATGAATGGTATGCAGTCAACTTACTAACCCAATGGCAGGCAACTGAGATATTACTAGGATGAAGAAGATTGATAAATTTTGATTAGAGATCTCTCTATTAAGGATTAAGGATCTTTTACGAGCCTGAGAATATTCAAACTCGGGACCCATGGCTTAAAGTCTCTCCCGGAGGACTTGCTTCTTGGATTTTTCCATCCTAAAAAATTCATCGACTCCAGCTGGGTTTGAACCCATGACCTTTGGGACCAGAGCCAAGGAACAAATCAGAAATATGTGGTTATGTTTATTCACTGCAACTTGATGATATTATTTATTGCCAACTAGGATCGCAATGAACGATAACCCACTAAGATTACAATATTGTTAGAATATACTCTAGTGGAGAAAAAATGAAACACATCAAACTGTATATTATAACCAACATTATAGGTTATTAATTATTTTTTTAGGAAACAATTCAATAAAATTATTATTTAAAAACTCAATTATTAAACACACAATTATCAAATGTGTAGTTCGAAGGAATCTGTTCATTATATGCTATATTCAACATATTTGTTGGAGCCAATGCAAATTATGCTCTGACCTGTTCAGAATATTAAAAAGGAGGAGCTTTCTTTATTTTAGTAAACAGAATTTGATAAATGGTGGGGGAAACACGACTGTGATTGGTTGTAAAACAAAATTTATTAAAATGTGATTGGTCATTGACTCCCATTTGGGGGTTTTATTATATTTGGCAAACTTCTAATGCTTTCTTATTCACATGCTTTAACCAGGATATTATGAGGTTTTTCTTTATTTTTCTGATATTCATATGTTATAATACAATTTTAAAAATATAAATTAAAATATTTTAAAATTTTCAGGGTGTGAATTCTGCTCTAACAACCTATTTCTTCGGTCCTAATATGAATCAGAAATTGACTATTGAAAAGTTTCTGGAATTCCAGCAACAGTTACAGAGAGAGATTCTGAGTCTTGAAGTAAGTATTGGGTAGAATAGAAACTGGATTACTCTTAAATGTATGTAGCATTGTAACTAGGTCCTAGATTACACTGCCATATCCAACAAAAATTGATGAAAATAATCTGCTGGTTTTGTATCATTTCAATTGTCATAGTTCTTGCACATAAAGATTGAATTAGTAATGTATATCAACTAAAATTGCTGAATCATATTTGAAGAGAAAAATGATACGCTCAGACTGGGACTCAAACTCAGGACCTTTAGCTTTCTAGAACAATGCTCTACCAACTGAGCTATCTGGCAAGTTCCATCTAAACGCAAATGTTTCTCTTATATATGTTGTAAGCAAAGGTTTCATAGCATTTGGTGCATGGGAATTGACAACGTATATAAGGGAAAAATTTGCATTTAGATTGGAACTCGCCCAGATAGCTCAGTCGGTATAGCATTGGTCTAGAAAGCCAAAGGTTCTGGGTTCACATCCCAGTCTGAGCATATATTTTTTCTCTTCAAGTATGATTTATCCATTGTTAAGGCCCGTCTCCTGTCAAGTGATAGCAAGTTGATTTTATAGGCCTAGTACAATAAATGAGATGGGCTTAACATTAAATCAAGGTCAGGATTTACCTAACTTTGCAAAGGATAGCAAAAACTAAGGAATTAAAGGCAGTCACATAAATAAAGTAAATCTAAAACGAAAATATATATTTAACAAATTAAAAATAAGAGAAAAGTGAAACATATTCAAATGTAGAGGTTAATCATTTACACGGGTTATAAAGAGAGCCGATGCAAAGTTATTAATACTAAGAGTTTTTCTTTAATATAATATGAAGTTATATGCTGAGTTTAGTAGCCTATCTAAATCTATGACAAATACTACTCTATGAATAAGTGTAAACAAGTATCCCGGCTTACGTTCGTCCATGATAGGTGACCTCGGAGTCGAGAATGCTCGCTGCAACCAGCCACATGGTGGTCAGAGCCATCTCTCCAACCCCCGACGAGTCTCCTGTCGGGTTGAAACCCCGAGGTTATATATATTTATTTCTAAGTGGGTCGCTTTCACCTGATGTGGAAGCATTAAGAATAACTTATCGTGCCGATACGTGATTGGTACACGTCAACCACATATGCATTTATATTAAATAAACTGTCTAAAAAACCCTACTAATTATAATAACCAAATATTTATAGGGGAATAATTAATTTTTAATAAAGCCTATAAACTTTGGGTTATAACATCCATCATTGAGATGTATGAAATGAATAATAAAAACAACTAAAATTGAATTGGAAATAGACACTTATTCTGATAAAGTGAACTTTTTAACCTGGACAAGTTTCAGAGACAATCATCCCCCATTCTCAATTTGATTCTGACTGTTTGTATTGGCCTTGCAATGCCCATTGACTTCATTTCCTGTGGTAGTGGATGGATGGGTTTTAAAATCAAATTCTTTTCACCAAAAACTTAAAAATTATATGACCTTGTCCTTATATTTCTGAATGTAATTTTTTTCTCATAATGTGAATTCTATTGAACTTTTATACGAAAAATCACTGTGATTTAATTTAAATATCGAGTTCTATTGATTATTCTGGTTGTTTTAATAATCCTGTATTCTCTTTGATTCTATATTTTTTTCCATCAAGAAATGAGCACCGATTGGATTTTTTTTATTTTCCCACATTTTGAATTTCTGGAGTGTTCTTTTATTCTAGCATTTAAATTTTATTCTATTTCTCATAAATAAATTGTGTCACTGTCCCTACAGTTAATCTGGTAAATTTGTGATGTTTAACCATCATTGATTTTGTTTGTTTTTATTAGTTTACTAACATATATGTTGTTCATATTTGAAGAGAAAAATTATACACTCAGACTGGGGCTTGAACCCAGGACCTTCGGCTTTCTAGGCTAATACTCTACCAACTGGAGCTATCTGAGCAAGTTCTAATCTAAACACAAATCTTTCTCTTATATACACTGTTAATTCCCACACACCAAATGCTTTGCTTCTATCTTGCGAATGGCGGCTTCTTTATTAAGAAGACATTTATTTGGGAATTTTACATTACATTATAAAACCAGTAAGGCAGTGGCGTGTATTCAATAGACACAAGGTAAGCATTGCTTACCCAGGACTAAAAAATAAAAATATGAGAAACATCATAGAAATAATCAGTATTGATTAACATAAAATTTCACACAAGGTAAGCATTGCTTACCCAGGACTAAAAATAAAAATATGAGAAACATCATAGAAATAATCAGTATTGATTAACATAAAATTTCAATGCAATTTAAAAATAATATTAGTGACCTGGTCATTATTTGTGTAGTCGATTTGTTCCATCCAGCTCCCCAGCTATAAACCACTCTTGCTCTACATGATAAGCTAGAAGTTGCTCGGATGTGATCGTGTGTCCTCATAAGTTTTCGTTGAGTTATCTGTGGTCCTGCAGTTTCAAAAGTGCGGGACTTGGCGAGTAGTGGAAACTTATTTTAAATCATAATTATTACACTTTTAATTATGCTTGTGGTTCTAAAATTCTCAATAGTAATTGTCGTGTCTATATTGAAGTATTGGTATGTTAAGATAATATTATTATGGTAAAATATATTAACATCATTTTAATGATGGAATGTACATATGAGTTATGGCTGGAAAGTAAGCACTTCAGCTTCTTGCGTACAGCAGTGTTGAAATGTGGAAGCTCACAATCAGTCGGGGCAAGACAGTGGACAAAGCGCATGTGACTGTGTAATATGTGCTATCCTAAAAGTAAATTTGCCTGGAGCGCGTTCGAAGATGTGAAACGAGTAATTCAAAGTAGAGACTTAGGGTCCTGAATTAAATATCACAACTAAGGCGTTTCAAGTCGCAAATTTACAATAGCAACAAGTGATTAAAAGGGTGTCCTCGTGCACAAAAACTGTATTGTTGGACACGTTTTCTATTTAATAACGAAATATCTCTATGGAACATTGTAGATTATTGCGACATGGAAAACATACATAAAGCCATTAAAAAGCATAGTCTATCTAAAAATCGTTTTATCTCCATTATAAATGAGAAATCTTCAGTAAGTCGAGAATTGAACATATGTTGGACAATCAGAAAAAAAAATCGGGATTTGCAACTCAATCTTGTAAGAAAAAATAGTCATAACAAAACACTTCATCAATGTAGTTTGCTTTTTTTTTTTGTCAGAGTAGTGATATGATGCGACTCTATCAATAAATACAATCACGTTGAACTCGTGAAATTACTCGGTGAATATGACGAGAAACTAAAGCGCCATTTAGAACATTCTACGATATTTACAGGAATGTCAAATTTAATCCAGAATGATCTAATCTGTCCATACCAAACGTATTAATGGACAGATCAAAGGGGGAGATCAATGAATCAAATTTTATTTGCATTGTTCTAGATGAGGCAACAGACATAAGTAATTTCTCTCAGCTGTCTCCTGTCTTTTGGTACGCCATCAACGGTGGCCAAGTACATGAACAATTTTAAACGTTTCTGATAATAGAACAGTCGAGGCATTATACAATATAGTGGTTCAACTGATTCGTGATTTCGGATATGAGAAGTAACTTATTGCACAAAGTTATGATGTAGCATCTGTTGTGGCAAGTCAGTTCAATGGACTGTAATCGAAAGTGAAAAACACTTTTCCAAATGCAATTTTCGTTCATTTAGTATTATTCTAATCCGTGACCATCATTAAAGAATACATTTTATTCCTTACTTTGAATGGACTAGCTACATTCTTTTTAAAATCAACCAACAGAACAAGGTTTTTGATGAAGAAACAAAGAAACTGTTGGCAAGAGTGTCTTCGACGCGGTAAAATTACAGTTCTAGTTTGGTTGGAATAGTATTTGAGTATTAGGACATGCTAATTTCTGTCTTTGGAAAAATTACGAATCCAGACAAGAATATTGGTATCAGGAAGCCTATATTGCTGCACATGGAGTATTAATCACACTGCAAGATTTGATTAAAAATTTATATTGAATACATTTGTTAATATTTTCCTTGTAACTGACAGTTTATTTGATATACTGCAAGCAAAATTTCACGATATTGATTACTGCATAAATATATTAAAAGAACTTAAAAAATCCTAGAAAACAAACGGGAGGAATTTGAATAAGAAAAAAAAACGAACTTCAGGTGAAACTTTTGACACCAAAACAAAATACAGACAAATGTACATACACATTTTTTGACACTATACTGTGTCAAATAAATTATAGATTCAGTAATTTAGACTGAGTAATATTTTTAGAATATTTGAATGTGAAAAATTTTGAAAAGTAAATTCTCTGTTTTTCGATAATTCCATTTTATTCATTAAAATACAGCTATGTAATATATATATAAGGCAATTAAACTTTTAGACGGAATTAAATTGAAAAGGAGTAAGTGTCAAAATCCAAAAGAAACTCATTTTCTCTCCATGACTTTCGAAATGGAAAATACGATATTTCAGTAAAAAAAAAGTTTCTGGCATTTACTCACAAATTGCTTACCCTAAAAAAATATCCAATACACGCCACTGCAGTAAGGCTTCTTTTTAATGTTTTTTATTACTTATTTCATACATTTCAATGATGGATAAATCATATTTGAAGAGAAAAATTATACTCTCAGGCTGGGGCTTGAACCCAGGACCATTGGCTTTCTAGGCCAATGCTCTACCAACTGAGTAAGATCCAATTTAAACGCAAATGTTTCTCTTATATACACTGTTAACATATTTATGTTTTTTTTTTGTGCAAGTATAATGCTAATCTTTTAACTTTATTTAATATACTGGTATGATATTTAATAACTGATAGGATGTGAACATATGAAATAGTAATTCATTATAAAGAGAGTGAGTGAATTGTAAATAACACCTCACCTCATAAGCTAAAGTTTCTAAAAACAAAATTATTTTCCTGTTGCTCGTTTGTTATATATGCTTAATTTCCCCTTGACTTGGCATTGTGCCAGACTTGAATATATAGGTTTTTTTAAGTGTGGTGCTTAGCTCTGCCTTTTTGTTAAAAACCCCTTTATAGGCATGTTCAGCAGAATGTCAGGTCAAGGGATGGATGAGATGAAACCCTTTTTATTGAAAGTCCGTTACGTACAAGGATGCCAGATGAACAAGGCCTGTCACACATCACAAGAGCAGATGAAATGAAATGGATGATATGAGTGTGGAGAAGTGGTGCAATGAAGTTTTTGGCAGGGGAAAATGGGTGAAATCCTAAGAAACATCTGTTTTTCCTCCAGTTTGTCCACCAAAAACTCCACATGGAGTGATCAAGTTGCGAACTAGGGACTCAGAGGTAGAGGGCAATTGTCTAATCACTTTTGCAAAGAATCATCTCTGTTTTTTATTATTAGTTTTTTTTTTTCATTTAGTAATTTTGGTTCTCTATGGGATGAATACTAATTTATGAATTAGGATATTGAAAAATATATATTTATATGCTACAAGGTTAAATCCTAAAGCTTCCATGTACAGTCCGCAAATCAGAAAAATTCAAGTGCGGAATGAGGGAAACAATGAGAAATGTAGTCATCATAATACTTAAAGATGCCCACTAATACACAACAGTTGTATGCCACGCATCTGTGTGGCTTATTTCAGGCATACTCTGCTGATGATTATCCATCAGACTCAGAACTACCACATCCACTGAGAGACTGAAATGTTTAATTAGTACAATCCCTCAAGACATAATATGCTGCTCACTTTCTTCTGATCTGCAGACTGTAATTGTTTATATGTGTATTTTTTGTGTGGATGTCAAACTCAGTTTTCTAATATTTTCGTTTCTGGTCAATTTTATGTTCAGAAATGGCTTATAATTTTTTTGTATATATTTTTAATTCACATTTTGGCAATAATCATAATTGACTCAAAATTCTGTAACGGTGTTGTCATTTGAAAAAATATACAATCATTGAAAAGTATATATAATGAATATTTTGAGATCCAGATTAGAATAAAGAAATGTATGCTTGGGTAAGTTTGGCTACCTGGTAAACTTATCAAGAAATGTTACATCTCAATAACTAAGGAGGAGCCTAGTGCTACAACAAAATTACTGTGTTTGCAAACTTGTGACTTATCTTTAAACAATTATTGATTTAAAATTTTTATTGGTTAATTGACTAATTTATTTAACTGAAAGCATGAAAGCTTATCTAAACTGCATTTCATGAAAAAAATAAGTATGTGAGAGCTGAGGACAGGGCCAATAGGTGCCTTGAAACATATGTTCAACAAAAAACAACCATAAGAGGTAAGAATACACAGGCCAAATATGTTAATTATTAAATCTTCTTCTTCCTTCCAAGTATTAGGCCAAGGCCTGTTACGATCCTATAGAAAATTTTCCCTCCAACATTTCATGGGACGGCCCAGAGATCATCATCTTGATATATAATTATAAACAGCTTTGGGGATTAATTATTAAATAAACCTCTTAATCATGAAGAATGAGTCATTTTTTTATATCTTACCTCATAGTTTATGTTTTCTTAAACATAAATATAAGAAAATTACTTATCATCCTGAAATACATAACAATTATCAAAAAATTTCCAGAAAATTCAATATTACATTGGCACTGATAAATAAATTTAGCCTTGGTAATGTATTAATAACCAATGAGAAATTGAACACCCCAGATACAGTGGAGGAAATTGGTATAAAGGCACTTGTTAAAAGTGTTAACACAAGTTTATTTACTCTTTCTTTGGCATTTTTCTATATTAACTTAGGAGGTGATTGAGTATAAAACACACACAAATAATGTCAAAATTAATTATCCATTTCCGTCCAAAAAAGTACATGAAAACTGAAACCACTCTCACATATGGGTGGAAATTAGGACTGGAAGTAAATATCAATATAACTAAATATATGGTCACACGTAGAAATACATTATATAATGGAAATGGTCAGCTAATGACAAATGAAGGAAATTTTGAAGAATAATCACAAATAGGAATGATATGCACAAAGAAATTAAACATAGGCTCAATTCTGGAAATGCATACTATTATGCATTACAGAGACTTCCGATGTCCCAATTCCTTTCAAAAAATGTTAAACTAAAAATATATAAAACTATTATTCTGCCAGTTATATTATATGGATTGTAAAACATGGGCTCTCACTTTAAGGGTGGAAAGGAGATTACGAGTATTTGAGAATAAAGTACTTAGGAAAATTTTTGGACCAAAGAGAGATGAACAGACAGGTGAATGGAGAAGACTACATAACAATGAACTACATGGTCTTTATAGGAAGCCAGATATAATAAGAACAGTTAAGTATTATAGACTATGATGGGCAGGACATGTGGCACATATGGGGAATGAAAGAGGTGCATGGAAGCTTCTTGTAGGAAAACCAGAGGGAAAACTCCTAGTTGGTAGACCAAGAATGAGATGGAAGAATAACATTAACTATGATTTGAGGGAAGTAGATTATACAGGGAATGATTGGAAAGAAATAAGCTCAGTATAGGGATGTATGGAGAACTTATGTCCTTTTTGTTTTCCCTGTGTATAATACAAGATTGAAAAAACACCTTAGAAATGTTAAAAATGGAGAAACAGAAAAATCTGCAATAGCTGCATATGCTTTGTCAGAAAAACACAAAATTGAAACGAAGGCAAAATTACTTAGACAGTTGGAAAAACCGAAGGAACTCACAATTTGGGAGAAAATTTACATATGCAAGAATAAAAACAAAACTATGAATTTTGAAATACCTGGTGAAAATGAGAGGGGATTGATCTGGAGATTCATCGGTCAGCCATCAGAGAGCGCAGAAAACAATCTGCAAGAGCGGAAACTGCTGGACAGCAGTTGTAACCGTGGTGTCGCATTAAGAATGTCACAGTTACAGTGAAGAAATTCGAGTTTGCAAAGGAGTCAAGAAATATGAGGTGAGTCAAAATACAACTCAACATAAATTAAAATAAACCTCATAGTGTTATTTCATACCTACATAACTTAACACTGTGGAAAGCAACGGGAAGCTACCACACCTACGATTCCCTAGTAAAGCTACAAGCATAGCATGAAAATGCTATGATTGCAGTGAAGGACCTGCCTTCGGGCAGAATTACTATGGATGGATGGATGGATGGATAACTTAACATTAAGAGGTTTGATGTTATTTCTTAAATTAACATGTTCCAGAATTGGATAGTTTTATTTTAGAAAGAAAAATTACGTTTGAACCGGGAGTTGAACCCCGGACCTCAGACTCTGTACGTCAGTGCGGTAACCGTTACACCATTCAAACTTCTGATAGGAATGTTAAATTTCTTTTTACTTATACAATTAATTCTCCTTTCATCTGAAGGCCGATAGCCATTGCTATCAACAATGCCATCTGATGACTTCTTTTCGAAATATTTTTATTGAGAAATAAACATTAATTTTGAAGCTGCTACTATTTTGATGTTATATTTTAAATTAACATGTTCCAGAATTGGATGTAGTTTAGAAGTTCGAATGGCGTAACTGTTACCGCCCTGACGTACAGAGTCAGAGGTCCGGGGTTCAATTCCCAGTTCGAATGTAATTTTTCTTTCTAAAATAAAACTATATCCAATTCTGCAACATGTTAATTTAAAATATAACATCAAAATAGTAGCTTTAATCGCTTAAAAATTAATGTTTAAATTCTCAATAAAAAATACTTCAAAAAGAAGTCATCAGATGGCGTTGTTGATAGCAATGGCTATCAGCCTTCGGATGAAAGGAGAATTAATTGTATAAGAGAGAGAAACTTAACATTCCTATCGGAAATTCGAATGGCGTAATGGTACCGCAATGACGTACAGAGTTAGAGGTCCGGGGTTTCTTTCTAAAATAAAATAAAATTAAGAAATTTGTTTAATAATTTAGACATTTTGTCTGTACATTCTTACCTCTTATGGTTGTTTTTGTCAAACATATGTTTCAAGGCTTTTGAGCCCCATCGTCAGACAAAATGTCTTAATTACTGAAATGTTAATTACAACCTTGTCAGTCATGCTGGCTCTTCAGAGCCATCTTTCCATGGATTTATTTCAACGTGTTAAGAATAACTTTTACACTTGCTGATATAATAGTAAATGTTATATTGCTTTCAGACAAGAGGTACTTTTCATAAATGATATAGAGGTTTGGATTAAGTATAAATAAATATCTAATGTACTCACATTTAAAGCAAACAAACAAAATTGAAATTAAAATTATTCATGTGGAGAAAATATGAATTAAGTTATTTGATGTTCTGAAAACTGGCATTCCACTGTACTTAAAAAAAAAAAAAAGTTAAAATTGTAGTAGAGATCTTATTAATTTTTCATTAACTGGTTTAGTTTCAGAGAAAAGGACCAGATGAAAATGGAAACATCACTGAAGCTGATTTCACAGAATTACTCTTAGCATATGCAGGGTATCCACCCAAGAAAAAAGCTCGAATGCTTAAGAGAGTCAAGAAAATGTGAGTAATTGCAAATTGTTGATGTGGAAAATATGTAACTAGATGTTAACCTTTTATTCATTCTATTAGGTCTGTTAGAACAGTAAAAACGTTTTATCATTCCTTTATATTGCATAAATTAATTATTTAAGTGTAGACAGAAATAGGAAAAATAATTTCTCTCAAGCATTCAAGACTGAAAGTGTATAAAACACTGGCTCTTCCAACTCTTTTGTATGGTAGCGAAGTATGGATGTTGAAACAGAAGGATATACAGAGACTTAGATCTGCTGAAATGAGATATCTTCGGAGGACTGCAGGATACACACTACTAGATCACAAGAAAAATGAAGACATCTTAGAAGAATTACACATGGAATCTTTAGAAAACAAAATTTCTGATTATAAGTCAAGATGGATACAACATGTTCATCGAATGGAAGATCACAGAATACCCAAACTAATATACCTCATAGTGAGAATTCCTAAAATAAGTAACCCAAACTAATGTTAAGATATCAACCTGCAGGAAGAAGAAGACCAGGACGTCCACTCAAAAGACTTCTGGATGGTGTTTCTCTTGAGGCCGAAACAGGTCAACAAATGGCCTAAATTCGTGAATGTACTGTGATGATGATGAATTTCTCTCAACTGGTACAATTTGCAACATAACAAAACCAGTGGCATAGTGTAGTAGAAACATGGATGAAAACTGTCTCACACAATTGTTTTTAATATATCAACTTAATTCTTTTTGTTATTATTATTTTTAACAGAGAAAAAGCTTTCTTACATTTAAATGTTTGTGTTTCATATTCCATTTTTTTTATTTGGCAGGTTTAAAGAAAATGCACAAGGAATAAGTAGAGATGATTATCTGAAGTTCTATCATTTCTTGAATAATATTAATGATGTTGACACAGCATTAACATTTTACCATATAGCTGGTGCTTCCATTGATCATGGTGAGTACATACAAAACAAAATTTACTTATATATATAAATTTATTTATACAAATGCAGGGGACTTGACACAAGTCATTGTCCATAATTATGAGAAAACAAAAATATATACAATAATACAATAGAACATTATAGCAAAACAGAAAGTTTGGCTCTTGCTTCCCAGTATCTATTCTTCAGCGTAGCAGAGTGAAGTGCCTGGCACTGTAGCAGGTGGTTTCTGTCCATGTTCGTGTTCGTGGGCAATGAGGACTTCTGTAGATTCCAATCCGATGTAGATGAGCTGCAAGACAATCATGTCCTGTGTTTATTCGAAAATATGCTACAGCTTCGTTTCGAGGTGCATCTGGTGTAGTGTGTATGGTGTTTTTTCACTGTTTTTCTTGAATTTGGATCTGAAGATTGGTTGAGAATGTGTTTTTTATCATTTGTTTGATACAGTTTATTGCTGAGCGATAAGATGTGTTTAAATTAGGTTGCTGTAAACACATTGCTCCTTGTTTTGCCAGCATGTCGGCTATTTCATTTCCATTGATTCCACAGTGAGATGGTATCCATTGTAATACTACTGTCTTATGTTTTTGATAGAGGTCAGTAAGTAGTTTATTGCAATCTACTACTTCCTTGCTTTGAGCTGGTTTGAATGATGTTATTGCTTGTATGGCAGCTTTGGAATCAGACAGAATGACGATATGGTCATTGATTTGTTGACGGCATATTATTTGTGAAAGTGCAGTATGAATTGCCTTTATTTCTCCATCAAAAGCCGTTTTATTTGTTCCAAGTGGAGTGTATAGAGAGAAGAGTGAGCAATGGATTCCAGCTCCCACAGGGCCATTGTGATCGAGTTTACAGCCATCTGTATACATATGTAACCATTTAGAACAAGGGTATTTTGTTTCTATTGTTTCCAGGGCACATAATCTTAATATTTCAGGGTTGGTGTTTGCTTTAATTAGTCCTTCTTCTAAGAGGTCTAGACTGTGCGTAGGGATGTAGAGTTTTAGAGGGTTATCTCGTACAGGTAGTTTTTCTGGGTTATTTTGTAGGTGATATTTACTTTGTAGCTCTATAGCATGTTGCAGAAAGCCTTGTTGAGTTTTCAATTTTCTATCATTGTTGTGATAATTGGACCAGTAATTATCATCTGGGAGTCTGATCAATTTTTCATAGCGGTTCATGGATGCCATCTCAATTTCTGTTTTTGATGTCTAGGTTATGTGTAAAAAGCAGCAACGTGTTAATTGGAGCCGTCTTGATTGCACCTGTAATGAGCCGAAGGATTTGATTTTGTAGTTTCAGTAGTTTCGTAAGCTGCTGAGAAGAAGCTGTGATGAGTGGTTTGCAACAGTAAAGCATCATTGGTTTAATGTACATTTTATAGGTAATCTTCAAGGTTGAAGTCGCACTACCTCAAGTGTTTCCAGCTAGACGTTTAAGTATAGAAAGGCGTTTTTGAGATTTTGTGATTATGTTGTCTATTTATTTTTTCCAGGTTAGTTTGTTATCAAAAATTACACCAAGGTATTTAGAATCATGAGACTGTGAAATTGGTTGATTGTTCAGTAAGAGATTCAATTTTGGGGCTTGATGACACAGTGAAAATACTTGGTAAGTCGTTTTATTAAGGTTGAATGTCATTGCATTTTCTTCTGCCCATTGTCCTATGGAATGTAATGCTTCGTTGAGTCTATTTGTTAGTGCAGATCTATTTGAGGATTTTTTTGCAGACGTCCAGATGACAAGATCATCTGCGTACATAAGAGCATTGACTCCTCTTATGTTTTTTATGGCACATATAATGTCGTTGAGAAAGAGATTGAATAATGTACTGCTCAGGACAGCTCCTTGTGGGACACCAGTTCTCAGTTGTTTGAATTTTGATGTTTCTTCTCCATACTTCACTCTGCAATATCGTTGTCCTATGAAGTCTTGAAGCCACCTAAGCATATTTTCCCTTATTCCATGTTTAGCTAGTTTCAATATGAGTTTTTCTTTCCAAATGGAGTCAAATGCATTTTTAAGATGTATGAAAACTGCTGCTGGTAATAAAAGATTCCGGGCTATGTGGCCGTGGTCTATAACTGGCGTTTCTTCCAGACGTTTCTCCCTCAACTGCGGAGGGCATCTTCAGTGGCGAGCGCTTACAGCTGTTGTTTCCCTGTCGTAGACTCGACTGCGAGTCTACGACAGGGAAACAACAGCTGTAAGCGCTCGCCACTGAAGATGCCCTCCGCAGTTGAGGGAGAAACGTCTGGAAGAAACGCCAGTTATAGACCACGGCCACATAGCCTGGAATCTTTTATTACCATGATTACCGGTCGTGAAAGCCTGCATTCCACTATAAAACTGCTGCTGTTATTTCTCCTTTATCTAGACTGTCTTTGATATGTTGACTTAAACTCACAACTTGTTGATTTGTTGAACGTATGTTTGTCTACATCCAGCTTGTTCAAATAGCTTAGAAGATGTTTGAGCTTAGATTTGTACCTTTTTAACCTGGTGTTTATCATTCTTTCCATTGTTTTCGACATAATGCTTGTGAGAGAGAGTGACCTATAACTTTCGATGTTTGTTGGATCTTTGTCTTTCTTAGGTTATGGGAAGTATTATAGTTTTCTTCCAGTTGGTGTGGGAACGTGTGGGATTTTTTGTTCCATGATATACCATGTATGTAGTTACAATCGAGTTGATCTGGCATTTTGCCCCATTGGGTTGGTTTAAGAAATTCTGCTAGTGGATATGATCATCACCAGGGCGTTTTGTTTGTTTTGTATCTGATTTATCGCCATATGTAGTGTCAATGTTTTGTAAACTGAATGTCATTAGTTGGGTGGATCTCTGGATTGTATTTGGTTGTTCAGTGTTGATCATTTTGATCTGCGGTTTTTGTTACTGAAGAGTGTTTCTTTATGTATTTTGTTCTTTTCTTTGTTGATTGGAGTAATGTATTGCAAAGGCTTTCGCAATTTCATTGTCGTTGGTTAATAGTTTGTTGTTGATTTTCAGTGGTTGTTTGTTGATTTTTGAGTTTTTGTTTGATAATTTGTTAACATGTTTAAAGATGCGTTGACTATCTTTCCGATAATTTATTTTGGAGATGAATTTATTAAACATTGACTGTTTTGCAAGAGCAATTTCTCTCTTCATTTTAGCTGCAAGTTTTCTCCATGAAATTATATCTTCTGTTGACTTTGTTTCTTCTGCTCTGGTACTTATATATATATAATTAAGAAAGTTTTCTTGAGTTTTCTGCATCATGGATTCAAGGTCGGTCTCTGGCCGCTGATTCCGACATTTTGGCATGATCTCACATGCCATTATCAAGGAATGATATCTGCAAAAATCTACAATATAACATATACAGGTTCAAGGATTGTGTTGATTGACACCAGGGTATAAGAAGTTCATATCGAGGAGTTGTAGTGTTAGTGATTCATTTGTTACGGTCATCGGTGATCAGATGGCACACAGGAAAGTCTCTCTGTACACCCTCTGTTTTGACTCTGCAAGCAATAACTGTGGTGCTTTTAGAGATGAACAAGGTTTGTAACGTTCACTCTAGGGTACAACCATGCCCTACTGACAAGTACATACTCCTATTGAAAAACTTCAGCCATTCGCATGCTGTCACATTGAAGGCCAGTGGGAACCTGGATAGATACATACTGATGGATTGCTGCACAGTGTATTGATGGTATGTCGCTGCATTTAGCAGTGGTCTCTGGTACATTTCCACACTTGTAGACCAGGTTCTGGACAGACACATGGTTCAGATGCATATCAAGAACGATGTACTGTGCAAGCAGCAGTGGCTGCCCAAACAGTATCCAGGCATATGTTGGACCTACAATGTCACCAAAGACTATAAGGTCTTGCAGCAAGACACTAAGATCATGTGTGCCTCTGGCCAGGCTATCACTTACACCATGCACTGCTAAGCACGGCTACTCTGAAAGAGTCAACTGGAGGGTGTATGCTGCTCTGTTGTCTTCAGTGATGAGAGTAGATTCTGTATGTGTGCGAGTGATGGATGTACATGTGTACAGCGTAGACCTGGTGAGTGTCATCTTCCGGAATGCATTCGTCTATGACAGACAGACCTCAGCCCAGGCTCACCACACATAATTTACTTGATGAGTACTAGTTTGGTTTTATGTGGCATCACATACGCAGTGCATTTCTCAATATTGTAGAGGACATAAGAGACTCGATGGAAAAAAGTGAACTCACTGCAATATAACTACTCAACTATGACACAGAAAGACATAGACTTATTACTGGCTAGACTAAAGATATTACATCTGTCAGGAAATTACCTCGATTGGTTTAATTTTTACCTCACTAATTACTAGCAATCAGTTTATGTTAATAATCATATTTTCTCCTGGGTTTTGTGAGGAAAGGAGTACTTCAAGGCAGCATACTAGCTCCCCTTCAGTTCTCCATTTATATTAATGACGTGTCCAAGAAACTACAAAACTACATCTTTATGCCATTGACTTACAGCTTTACACACACTTTAGACTTCATGCAATTAATGAATACATTCATAGTTAAATATGGGAAATAGCATTATGAGGTTCTTAATTCGTAAATTGATGAGTCATTTTTTCACATCTTACCTCATATTTTATGTTTCTTCAAACATAAAATAAATTAAAGAAATTCAGACAACAAAAAAAAAGATTAAAAGAATACACTACCCTGCAATCTGATTCAAAGAAAGGAAAACAATTTAAGAAAATTACTTATCATCCTGAAATACATAACAATTTTTTTTAAATTTTCAAGAAATTCAATATTACATTGGCACCAATAAATAAATTTAGTCTTGGTAATCTATTAATAACTAATAAGAAATTGAACACCCCAGGTAGCAAAAAATCTGGAATTTATCAAATTAATTGTAAGTACTGCAATAAAGTATACATAGGAAAAACAAAAAGGAATTTGGACACTCACACTAAGGAACACTTTGGAAATATTAAAAATGGTGAAATTGAAAAAGAAGCCCAACTTTTAAAACATTTGGAAAAACCTTTAGAATTGACAATTTGGGAGAAGATATATATTCAGAACAAATTTAGATCCATGAATTTCGAGATTCCAGATGAATGTGACCTCATCTCAAAGTTCATCAAATCAACACCAGATGGCAATGTTATTGATGGAGATTCCAACGAAAATCCAGTGTCATAATGTCGGTTGAAAATGAGAGAGATCCTTCTCTTGAAAACTAGTTCCGTGTTTAAAGAAACATAAAAAATGACTCATTAATTTACGAATGAATACATTGATAGAGTGAACAGACATAATACATCTTTATGGCCTAGACTGTTTGCACTAAAACTTAATATAAGTAAATCACAAACAATAATTATCAGACATCCAAGATTCTTACACTCCATAAATAATAGTAACATGTCGGCCATCATCTTAGACAACAAACAATTCTACATGCCATTGTTGTTAAAAATTACAGATTTTATTTTGATTCTCTCGGCTTCGGTGGACTGATGGTTATGCTCCTTGCCTCTGGTTCCGAGGGTCGTGGGTTCAAACCCAGCTGCAGTCGATGGATTTTTTTAAGATGGGAAAATCCAAGGTGCAAGTCCTCTGCGAGGGACTTAAGCCATGAGCCCCGAGTCTGAAGATTTTCAGGCTCGTAAAAGATCCTTAAGCCTGAACAAAGAGGCCTCTAAGCAAAATTTACCGACCAATCTCAAACATCCTAGTAATACCTTAGTTGCCTGCTAGATGTATCATTGAGTCACTGTGTTGACCACATGCCACTCATGCCATCTTTGGACAAATAAGGTAACTAAAAATGAACTTGGTCTATAAACTCCTGATAAAGGAGAGGCTATGGCTCAACAATGGGCTGCGCCATTAATCAATCATTTCGATTCTACATTATATTTGAAGAAAGAAAATATAATCTCAGACTGGGGTTTGAACCCATGACCTTTGGATTTCTATGCCAATGTTCTACCAATTGAGCTACCTGAGCACTTCAATCCAAATGCAAATTGTTCTCTTATACATTGTTAATTCCCGAGCGTCAAATGCTATGAACTGTTGCTCGATCATGCAAATGGCAGCTTCTTTATTAAGAAGACTTTTATTGGGAATTTTAACATTACATTATAAAGCCAGTAGATTCTATATATTTATTTAATAAATAAAACTATCAAGTTTTATTGAATTTCATACATACTTTAACTCCAAATTATTTAGCCTCTCATTTCCAGTATCTATCATCTAACCTTTTAAGAGTCCAGAGCATTGAAACAGAACAGCTAAATGATCATGAAAATTCATCATCTCAAAACGTGTTTATTTCTTTAGAAAGGGGATTTACAAACATTCAAGGCTACAAGGACAAAATACTACCTCTAAATCTCAAGAAATTGCAGAGGAATGACAATTTTTATAAGAGCTTGCATTATACAAGTATGAACTCGGGATACTGCAAATAAGAAAGAAATCTGTACATGAGTACATACTGAGACTCCTCGCTTGAAGGGCCAAAAGTGATAAGTGCACAGCAGCCACTGATAAACTGAGGGAATTCCAGGGGCAGGTACTGCATCTAAGCCATTCCTTATTATATAGAGTTGAGATTAAGGATGATTATGACACCCAAATGTTACTTGAATATAGAATAGATTTCCTAAGCTTCAGAAAAAACTGTGGAGGAGATTCCTCAACCAGGAATTAAACCCAAACCTCCTGGGTGAGAGGTAGATATATAATATCTTTGTGATATACCAATAGTAATGTAGAACATATAATAATTTTATTAAAGTTTTTATAATAAATGTAAACTGTTTTTCAGCGACATTGAAGCATGTGGCAAAAACAGTTGCTCATGTTGACCTAAGTGATCACGTAATAACTGTGGTGTTCACCATCTTCGATGAAAATCGTAAGTAACAATTCCATAGTTAATATTTAAATTTAGGAAGTTATATTTTGAGGTTATTTTAATTATATTATTTTTAGTCTGATCATCTTACCTCAATATTAATGTTGATTTGTTCTTGAACATGTTTCAAAACAATTCTGTTTTATCGTCAGCTTGTCCAGTACTGAAATATGTTCAAGAACAAATCAACATTAATATTGAAGTAAGATGATCAGACTAAAAATAATATAATTCCATAGTTATTTGTATGCAAGAATAGAAAATATTAGTAGAGCATACTCTTTATTATCAGAATTAAATTTAACTTTACCAGAATAACGAATAAATAAAAACATGGATAATCAGAAATATGTAATAAGTTTAATTAAAATCAACACATCTATATTGTAGTATATAATATGGATAAAATAATGGTAATTTATCTTCTCATACCAGTATAACTTTTTTTTTTTTTCAAGATTAGGCAGGAAGATGCTTTGAATTAATTCAGGTTGGGTCATTGGATGTGCTAAAAAAGATAGGTAAAGGAAGGGGTGGGAAATAAAATATAAACTTTTCTTTAAATATTTTTAACAGCTTTCCGCTTATTTAAAAATGAAATTAATCATCTATGAAAAATCTGCAAATTAGATAACATATGCAAGAATAACATTTATATGCAACCATTTTGCTACAGAGAAACTGTTTATATTTTCAGTTCCCCACTATGGGTAGTTATTATCGCCTCACTATGATGGTTGTCCGTTTATATAATAGCAGGTGCTGCGCGACAATGCTTAACAATGATTAACATGTAGAATTATTATAGTGGCAATAATCGGCATCTTTGTATTTAATTATATATAACAGCTGCAGGGAAACAAAGCGAACTGCTGGACAACCATCATAGTGAAGCAATAATACAAAGCCCATATGTAGTTTTGTTTCACCAATTTTATTAAAAAACAATTTTTTTAAATTCATGAAAATGTCTAAATACTGAAATTAATATATATATATTTACATCAGTTTACCATTATTTTTTGCATTAAATCTGGTAATTTAGACATAATGGGATCACTAAAATCTTATATAACAACTGAAAGAAAACTTAAAAAACAAAACTCAATTAACTTCTACATTTGTAAAAATGTCATTCCTTGAAATTGGTAGGTATAATCCTTTATTGTGTATTCATTTTGTGGAAAGAAAATATCTTAAATGGTGTAATAAAATCACTTCTGGTTGAACTGCACTGCCAAAGATCAGAATTTTAAAAGTAGATAAATCCATGGACAACCGGCAATGAAAAATTGGTAAACTTGCATAGTGCAGATATTTTCATTTATGTCTTCCTGTTTTATCATCACTTAAGTGTGTGATTTATTTTTCATTTCTCAGTCAGTGTTTAAGATTCTTTGAAAGCAGAAGCAAAATTATTTGTAAAGAAAAGTTTTGTGAAAATATATAAAACTATTATTCTACCAGTTATATTATATGGGTGCGAAACATGGACTCTTACTTTAAGGGAGGAAAGGAGATTACAACTATTTGAGAATAAAATACTTAGGAAAATTTTTGGACCAAAGAGAGATGAACAGACAGGTGAATGGAGAAGACTACATAACAATGAACTACATGGTCTTTATAGGAAGCCAGATATAATAAGAACAGTTAAGTCTCGTAGACTACGATGGGAAGGACATGTTGCACGTATGGGGAATGAAAGACTTGCATGGAAGCTTCTTGTAGGAAAGCCAGAGGGAAAATGCCCAGTTGGTAGACCAAGAATGAGGTGGGAGAATAACATTAACTATGATTTGAGGGAAATAGATTATACAGGGAATGATTGGAAAGCATTAGCTCAAGATAGGGATGTATGGAGAGCTTATGTCCGCGCGGCCATGAACCTACGGGTTCGATAGTGCCAGTGAGTAAGTAAGTAAGTAAAGAAAAGTTTTGATTTTCTATGTCACTTTGCCACGAGTGTGTTACCCATCCTAACTCATTTTGTTATATCTGTGGCAGTTCTATACTTACCAAAAAAAAAAGAAGAAGAAAATTTACAGACAAGTATAAAAAAGGCTATTTAGCGTACTTTGATGTTAAACTTTGTGATCTTAGTAAATCGTGGTGTCCAAAGTTTGTTTGTGCATTATGATTTATGAATATGAATTCATGAATAAATGGTAAGTGGAAAAGTTTAATTTTGGTATTCCTATGGTATGGCGTGAACCTCAAGATCACGTAAATGATTGTTATTTTTTGTTTTTACAAAGTGAAAGGCATAAATAGTAAAAGTACACATCCGTGTATATACCAGTTTGAAATCTCCCTTTCTACCTGTTTCTCATGGAGTAAGTATTTTTTATTAATATAATTCAAGGTTTTATATTTAATTTATATACTCGAATTTTATATTGCCATGTTAAAACACTTTTTAAAAATAATATACCTAATTTGACGTTACTGAAATTCTTGTTCAAATTTTGAAATGTTATGTTCTTATTTTCTAAAAATTACAGAAAACATTGTGTGATAGAGAAAATCTGAATACAGACTTGGATTCTACATGCCTCAATAGTTAAGCAATCATTTGAGGTTTATTGTCTTATTAAATTATATGTATTTTTTTTTGTAATCATGAACTTTGCCAAATTTTTAATATTTTTTTAAATTTCTTTTCAAAATTACAAAAAAAACCTGATGTGATACAGAAAATCTGAAAACAGTCATGGATTCAGGCACTTTAGTTAACAAGAATCTGTAATATTTTTCTTGCAGCAGAAAAAAAATTTTGAAATGCATATCAATGTAATCACAGATTTGCTGTATCTTATCCCTAGGTTACTCTTAAACAAACAATTCATATTTATTAAAGTAATAGCAAATTCAAATTTTATTTTATTTTTTGCATATTTTAAAATGAATTGTGTTAATTGTGAATTCCCTAATTTGAGCCCTTAGAGTATTAAAATGGCCCATGTCCATTATGTCACATTTAAAGAAAACTGCATTTTCCTCTATTTACTGGTTTAAATCATATATTATGAATAGTAAACAAGAATATATATATATATATATATATATTTGTTTTAATAGACATTTGGTAAAGCTGTAGAAGTACAATTATAAACATAAATATACTCTTGAGATATCAGTAGATGTGCTCACTTGTAAATGCACTAAACGTGACATGGCTCATTTTAATCTTGCATAAGTTGAAAAATTATATACATTAATATCATGTATCTGCATAGAGCCAAACCTAAACCACAATAAATGCAGTGTGTGGCATTGAAAGACAGACACACATATCTATCCACAGCAATTCTGCCAGAAGGCAGGTCTTTCACTGCAATCATAGCATTTTCCTGCTATGCTTTGCAGCTTTACTAGGGAATTATAGGTGTGGTAGCTTCTTGTCGCTTTCCACACCAGTTAAGGATGATGATGGTAATGATAAGGATGATGATGATGGCTGGATGGTTTTCAGGGGCCGTTGGGCCCTAAGCTTCCTGACATTTGTCTTACATGTGAGGAAAAATCCCGAAAAAAGCCTCACCCAGGAGCCTGTCCCGACTGGGAATCGAACCCGGGTCCACTGCGTGACAATGCAGGACGCTACCTCGAGACCACAGTGGTCGACAACACACATATATTTTAATGTATGTAATAAATCAGAGAAAACTTCTTACATCTCACCTCATAAAACTTTATGGTTTTCACAGGACTGGTTTCTGGGGTCATCGCTCCTATCCCCAGGCAAAACTTTGACTGTTGAAATTCTGCCATTACCATCAACTGCCATATGGTGCAAATTTTATAAATTTTGCTCACTGGGAACTTCAAAATTAATGGATCTATGAGCAGCTCATAGTTTGCTAGAGACACAAAATTGGGGAGAAACTAAACTTTTGAAATATTTAGAGAAGCCTTTGGAATTAACAGTTTGGGAAAAGATATACATTCAGAAGAACAAATATAGTAGATCCATGAATTTTGAAGTTCCCATAGAGCAAAAATTAATCTCAAAATTCATAAAACTGGCACCAGATGGCATTTCGAAGTTGATGGTAACAGCAGAATTTCAATAGACGGAGTTTTAGCTGAGGATAGGAGTGATGGCTCCAGAAACTGATTCTGTGAAAATCATGGAGTTTTATGAAGTGAGATGTAAAAAGTTTTCTCTGATTCATTATATAAAATGTAAGTATGTCATAGTGTTACTTCCCATCATAATTTTTATTAAAACACTTATTTTTACCATATATTCAAAATCTCGTAACTAGATATTGGGCCAGTCCATACAAAATTTCAAGGTTTGGTAGAGCACCATCATAGATTCCAATTATATTCTAATATGTGATTATCCTATTGATAAATGGTAAAATGAGAAATTTTGGTAATTTTATTACTTATAGGTTGACCATCCATCCATAGTAATTCTGCCCGAAGGCAGGTCCTTCACTGCAATCATAGCATTTTCATGCTATGCTTGCAGCTTTACTAGGGAAGTGTGTAGGTGTGGTAGCTTCCCGTTGCTTTCCACACCGGTGAAGGATGATGGTGATGATGATAATGATAAGGATGATGATGAAGATGATGGCCATATGATTTCGGGGACCGTTTGGGCCTTAAAGTTTTCCTGACATTTGTCTTATAGGTGAGGAAAAACCCGATAAAAACCTCACCCAGAAAAACTGCCCCGACCGGGGATCGAACCCGGGCCCGCTGCGTGACAAGGCAGCACGCTACCTCGAGACCACAGCGGTGGACTAGGTTGACCATGTTAAGGAAGAAATATCAGGATACCACAAGAGTAGATCAGTTTTATAAATTAAAATTTGTGTATATGATTGGTCATAATAATTCAAAAGCTATAATAATGTGAAAATAAATAAAATTACTTTCAATTGACAATAAATTTCTCATAGTAATTATAAAATACGAAAATTCACAATGAAATCCAAATATGGCAACAGTTTTGATTGCATAATATTTTAATATGATTTTAATCTACACAATGCTTTTAACTTCAAGTTAAGTAAACAAGTGAAAGCACTTGTGTCTTTTTAGAAACTCTTGTTTCAATTCTACAGTCTTCAATGAATCACAGTTTTCGGCCCAACAGCAGGTTTTTCACTACAAACTCAACATTCTTCATGGTCATGCACTTTTGCAGTTACCAGGGATATGTAGTATATAAATGTAATAGATTCCCATTGCTTTTATTTTCAATCTTAATCATCCCAAGGGGACCCATGTAGAAGAGGAGAATAGATTTGGCTGGACCTCATTGAAACTCAGATCAAGGTTTTTGACTTATCAGAACCATTCATTATCCTTTAACTCCTTATTAATTTCTCTAATGGTAGATAATATACTTTTTATTTATAGGATAATGACTAAATACTCTTAACTGTTAGTTTAAAGTTTTTATATGATTAGAAATACTTCATAAATATATTTTCTTTCCATTAATCAACATTAACACTTTGGCTAGACCAGTGTTGACCTATGGTAGTGAAGCATGGACACTAAAAAAACAACATGAAAGCAGAATAACGGCTTGTGAAATGAGATTCATGCGCAGAACAGCGGGTTACACCAGATGGGATCGGAAAAGGAACACCGATATCTTAAAAGAATTGAAGACTACGCCAATTTTGGAATATATTAAACAGTACCAACTAAATTGGAAACACCATCTTGAAAGAATGAGTTCAAATCGGATCCCCAAAGCTGTTTATAATTATATACCAAGAGGACGAAGATCACTGGGCCGTCCTATGAAACGCTGGAGGGAAAATTTTCTATAGGATCGTAACAGGCCTTGGCCTAATACTTGGAAGGAAGAAGAAGAAGAATTAAAATTTATGATAGAATTCTGTTGTGGTATTAGTCACAAAATTAAAATCATCATCATCAAGGATTAGACCTTAAGGTCTGTTCCAATCTCATGCTAGAATTGATCTGTCCATTTTTTACTGTGTAAAGGTAAAGTGATCCCACTACAGGCTTCAGAAGGCCCTTGGGTTAGTAAGAGGTTAAGGCTCCCACTTTTTCTGGACAATCGGCACTTCATGTCAGCCCTGCATGATGGCCGTCTTAACCCCCAGAACAAGTGTCTGGTACTCATTTCCGTTATTGGCTGAGTCGACCCCAGGGTCGCAGTGCTGCCAGAAGGTTTGGGTCAGTTTAAAAATCCTGACCCCACTGGGACTCGAACCCTCGACCTTCTGGCTTGTAGTGCAGTCCTTAACACTATGCTACAGCTTGCCCCCTTTTTACTGGGTCTTCCTAAATTTCTTCATCCTAGTGACTTGTAATGAAGAATCTGTTTTGGAATTCTATTGATGTGGTCCATCCATTCATCTCTGTATTGTGTAATTTTCTCTAATAGTTTGAATATATTTAGTTCACTTTGTATACTTTCATTTCGTTTTCATTCTGTTATTGTATAGCCAGCCACACTCCTCAGAAACCTAATTTCTGATGTTTCTACTCTTTGTTCCTGGTTTTTTATTTAGATCCAGTGTTTCGATCCATGAAGTAGTGTTGGAACCGCCATTGTTTTATAAAATTTTAAAAGTGTCTCCATTCAAGTACCTTTAGACTTCGTTTTATGGCGCCACACATATCATTAAATGTATTTATTTTGTTTTCAATGTCTTCAATTTTTCTACGTGACACATTGTAATTAAAATTGCTCACCTGTAATCAACAAAATTAAAATTATAAATTTGTTACCTTATAGTTCATCTCCTCAACTTACCATTAAGCAGTTCTTTAGGTTTTGAGTTAATTTGCTATGCTTGTAAATTTATCTGTGATGTTACTTGTAATATGGAAGGGAAGAGATGCATGGATTGTCATTCTGAAGGAAGCACTAACTAAACTATTAGAGCTATATGTATAAGAAGTTACATGTAATGTAATACTATAATTTATTATTCTAAGGTTCTGTTTCTGTTCATTTCAGTTGATGGTCAGCTTAGCAACCGAGAGTTTGTTGCTGTAATGAAAAATCGCTTGCTCCGAGGCTTAGAAAAACCTAAAGATACTGGATTTGTTAAACTTATACAATCTGTTTTTAAATGTGCCAAGGAAACAAAACCTGCTTTATTGGACATCTAAGTCTGCTTCATTTTGTAACTCTCTTTAAAATTTAGATGCTTTTTGTGAATTCTATTAGGGATTGTTAAATTATATTGTATTAAACTGTAGATATTGTATATTATATTTATATGAACCTAGTGTTGCCAACTTAATCCACAGAAATCACAGCAATTTCAAAATTAAGATTTTGTAATTTCTTTTTCTTTTTGTATAGTCACCAACATGCTGTATCTTATACATATATCTGATATTGGTACTTTAGAATTCTCAGGGAAAATTTAATTTCCTAATTTATCTTATTTATTATCATTAAAAAAACTTTAAATATAATACTGGTATTAAAAATACTTCCTAAAAAATATAAGATTTGGACAAAGAATTTTTAAAATTCTAGAAACTGTTATGAGACACCATTGTCTATGGTAAAATCAAATATTTCTTACCTCTCCTGATACAAAACTTCTAAGTAGATCGCGATTTCAAGACCATAACGGTCTCATCTTCAGTACTATTCTGGCGACTGATGTTATGTCGACTGGAAGAAACTCTTCTTCTTCCCTCTGTTGGTGGACCGATGATCCTCTGGATCAGGTCAGGGAAGAAGAAGAGTTTCTTCCGGTCGACATAACATTAGTCGCCAGAATTGTACTGAAGATGAGACCATTATGGTCTCGAAATCGCGATCCACTTAGAAGTTTTGTATGAGGAGAAGTAAGAAACATTTGATTTTACCATAAATTAAACCTCACAGTGATTAATTCCTGTAAAAATTAAAAAAAACACCATTGTCTATTCAAAATAAGAATGTAACCTTTAGATCTTTGGCTTTGGGATATGTAAAGACCTTGGTGAATATATGTTGTTGTTGTCCATGGTGATGACTGCTAGTTGACTTGCACCATTCTTTCTCTTGCTTCCCAATAGAGACCTACAATTGAGGGGGTCAGTGGAATAAGGGCCCATCCCAACTGCACTAAGTTTGGAGAAAAATTGCATTTTATTAAATTCTACATTGAGTAAAATATATAGAGCACACATTGATAATATTTGGTACACGTCTTGTACATAAAATAAGCTTTCTGCCTACAAATGTACAGATCACTATATTGTTTCATATGCCTAACCAAAGAAAAAGGAAATAGAGAATATAAAAAATACAACATAAATTAACAATTCCCGGTTCAGGCATAAATTTTTCTCTTTACCATTTGATTAGAATAATTTAGTAGTGTACTTTAATATACTTATTTCAATCATAGTAACAGCTTTAGCTTCTTAATATTAATTTAATAAATAATGCTATAGCTATGTGGAGCCCCTTCATGTCTTCTTCAGGTAGAAGCCATTCATTGTGTATTTGTGAATGATGATTCATAGCATTTGAATGTGGGACCAAGACAGTAAGGTAAAGGAAGGATTTATGCTTGGATGGGAAGGAAGCCTGGATTAGCTCAATGGTTAGAGCATCAGCACGGAAAGCTGAAGGTTTGGGGTTCGATTCCCGGTTCAGGCATAAATTTTTCTCTTTACCATTTGATTACAATAATTTAGTAGTGTACTTTAATATACTTATTTCAATCATAGTAACAGCTTTAGCTTCTTAATATTAATTTAATAAATTAACAAATTGAATAACACTTTTTAACTTGAATATTGCATCAATCTATTTATTCTATTATATTTGAAAAGAAAAATATACGCCTAGACTGGGGTTTGAACCCAGGACCTTTGACTTTCTATGTCAATGCTCTTCCATCTGAGCTATGTTTGCAGCATTTGTATCATCATTATCTGATTTAAGGCTGCTGTAAAATGTCTGGTGTACACATGGTACAAATTTCATGAGAGCCATGGTGTCTTTATCATCCTACCCTTAGGATATTTTGTTGTCAATATGATATCTCGTAATACAGGACACTTTCCTTTCCGCCCTTTTTTTAAGGCCAAGTCACCGAAACCGTATTTTACGTACATTACATGTCTGTTTTCCACAAAACAAAACTGAGATGATTTTCTGATTCTACCTTATGCTTGTCCAGCGTCACATTTCTCTTTGTGAACACTTTATTTAAGTTATAAAAATCTTTAAAAGCTTCTACATTTATCTCAATTACTGTGAATGGTTTTTTTGTTCGACTCTTTCTTATGAGGTGAGCCCACTGTTCAGATGTATAAACCACTTGTGTCTTTATTTTAACTTTTTAAATCACACCAAAGTCAGCATCACAGGGGAGGAAAGAGCGACCTGGTACAAGAAATTTATGTTCAATTTCTTCAAACCAACCACAATCAATCATGTACAGCCAAAGTCCCATTATTGTAAAATTCTTGTTTTGACCAACACATGAATCACTATATACACTATAAGTTTCTTTTTATTAGCACCTTTTTTCAATCAGTGACACAGCTTTTAATAAACAACTAGCAATTTCGTTTGCACCTCTTGAAGCAACTGATTCAACCCGATATATAATACTTTCCACTGTTGCGTAAAATTTTCTGCTTCGTTTTATTCCACTCTTGCACATTTATTTTTATTTTCTTTGATTTTATTACACTATTTCCATTCACAGAAGAACCTGCCGCATCAGCCATTCTGCATTTATTGATATTTGCCGGCAATGCTAGTCAGTATTGCAGTGGACCACAGAGTAGCGGACAATATATGGTCACGTGTCAGCAGTTGGGATGGGCCTTTATTTCCCGCGCGTGTGAAGAAGTTAGAAATTTTTCTTACACATAAAGTCTCATTTACCCTCTTTTGGGCAAAGTTAGCATTATGAGCTTCTAAAGATTAACAGAAGATAGCCACAGGATACACAATCTGCAAATAACTAAAAATCAACCATTGGTTGGGATGGGCCCTTATTCCACTGAGCCCCTCAATTTCATGGTTGAATTGTTTTCTCTTGTCCAGTCCCTTGGTGTATATATAAATTATATACACTTACTGTAAGAGTGATTCCCTCAGACGGAGCAGAAGATTGCATTGCAATAAATGAAGGTCATATGGAAAGTTTGTTGCAAAGAGTAAGTTCATAAAACCTTGGTAGAAAATTTCTGCTCATATAATACAAATTTTTATTTATGGTAAACAATTGATCATAATTCAAAAGATATTAATTTTGGGACCCATGTTTATAGAAATTCTTTTTTTATATATGTATATATACATGGGCTGTAACAAAAATAGTGGCAGCACTGCTGTAGAAGCGAAACCAGACAGAGTTAATTGTTGTAACTTCTATCATATGTTAATGTGTGTCTGACCTATCTTACAGTAAATAGACTTGTCTGTACATCTCAAAGTGCATGTGCTTTGGAGAGAGAAAGTTAGTCTCCTCTGAGTTGACATTCTAAACTGTTGTGTTTCACCATGTTTACAAAGCAGAAACAGTGATCTTGGTTCAAATTCAATGTGCCATGGCCATACAGCCCGACAATGTTATGAAGGTCTTGTGGAAGCATATGGGGAGACGGCATTACCATAGAGGACTGCTCGGACACACATGGCACATCCTGTAGCTGATCTGTGCCATCACTGAGAGTGGGGAAGTGCTTTTCCATCTACCACATTCACTGGACTTAAGCTCCTGTGATTATGATTTAGTCCCTAAGATGAAGGAACCACTTCGTGACATTTGATTCCAAACTGTTCCCAAGATTCTGCAGGCATTAAGGTGGTCAGTCAGAAACATCAACAGAACATGAGCTGCTACAGGGAAACTAAGACTTTCACATCGCTGGCAACAAGTTGTAGACAATGCTGGGTACTATATTGAAGGATTGTAGAAATTTCACAGGTCTGTCATTTGTATACTAGTAATAAAAAATAGTTGCCACTATTAAAGTTACAACCTAAGTATATACTATCTCAATATTTAATTTTAGGAAGTTATATTTTGAGATTATTTTAATTATATTATTTTTAGTCTGAACATCTTACTTCTCTAAATATTGAAACTTTGTTCAGGACATCCACTACAATTTAGCTTAAAGTCCCATAATTGTGATACAGTTGGCAACTCTTTATAAGATGATTTTTGAAATGCATTACAGTAGCAGGTTAAAAAACTTTGTACTTAAATTGTATGCCTGTTAAATTAGACATATATAATCATATTGAACTGTGATGTGAAGTTTACAACTTTAATTAGTCATAAGATAAACTCCCATTTGTTAAAAGTGTTTATTGAGGAATAAAGTAGCATTCACTGAAATCTAAAAAATTTTAGTTGTAAGTATCAGGTCCTTGATTTTGTCATTGAACTTTGTTACTTAATAAATAAGATAAAGACATGATTTAAATTAAAATGTTTTATACCTCACCTGATATTCAGACTGCTAATTAAACCGGTTTCAAACCTTAGGCAGCTTCATCTTTAGAAGCAGTTCTCCTGATTGATATAACATCAGTCAACAAGAAATTACTGAAGATGAAGCTGCCTAAGCCTTGAAATCAGTATAATTAGAAGACTGGATATGAGGTGAGGTATAAAAATGTTTAATTTAAATCTGAAATTAAACCTCATAAGAATGGAAGAAGAGAGAATACCAAAAAAGATCCTTAATTGGAAAGCTAATGGAAGAAGTGGAAGAGGCAGGCCTAGAGAACGATGGATGGATGGAGGGAAGAGAAGTATGGAAGCTAGAAAATTGAGGAAAGAAAATGCTTTAGACAGGAATCTCTAGCGACAAATCACTTTGTGTTGAAGGAGAAACACTGAATTGGAATATTCCTATAAATAAAAAAAAAACCTTATAGCAGCTCCATAGCGCAAGCGTTAGATGCTTGCCTCTCACTGCTGATGTCCCAAGATCAAGTCTCTGTTACTCCATGTGGGTTTCGTGGTGGGCAAAATGGAGCTTCGGCAGGTTTTTCTTGAGATTTTCCCCTGCCACAATTTCACTCCACCATTTCTCCATATTCATCTCAACCATTCGTTTCATTTCGTTCATCTGCCCCTGTGACAGTGCGTCAGGCATGGTCGGCCGGCACCCTTGTTGTTCACAGACCTCTATAAATATAGGAGTTTCATCTCATCTCATCCCTCGACCCGACCCTGAGTTAATATATATATATATAGTGATTTTTCCCTGTAAAAATTCAAGATAAAGACACTTCAAGAGTGTGTACTTAGTGTATTTATGACAGCAAAAACATTTTTTTTTGGATCACTGAAAATCACTTTTTATTAAATTAACCTCTTGGTCCTCAGCAGTACAAAAAAAAATACAGAAATTAAAAATGTGAAACCTATTTTTTTCCAATAGATTAAAAATGTGTAATTTTACAGCCAGTCCTCCAAGATTGTGCATCAGCAAGATTCGCTTTTGAAGAGTCCAAATCATTCATAGCTCAAACAATTTTCATGCCACCTCGTTGACTTCAGATGAATCCACTTAGTTTATGCAATTCTACGCAATAGGCTTTCAATCAGTACTGATAATTTCCCAACAACATTCCATAATCTGATTTGAGAGAGGGATATGAAGACTGGCCTCTGCTGCTAGCCTCATAAATGGGCTCCAACACCATCGCAATCTCCTTTGCCATGTGCATTGGCATAAAAATGCCACTTTGCTTCAATGCCTTAGAAATAATAAATTGCACAAATTTGCAAAGCTCTCCTGATTTTTGTATTGTGCTGTCAAACTATTGGAAAAGTAAATTTCTTTTTTCATGTTTGGAAGCAAGAAACTTTCTTTGAAAGGCATGAACAGTACTATGTCATGATGTTTTTATTATTAATTTAACATTTCTCAATGAAAGATAAATTATATTTGAAGAGAAAAATTTTTCGCCTAGACCGAGACTCGAATCCGGAACCTTTGGCTTGCCGGGCCAAATGCTCTACCGAGGCGAGTTGCGATCTAGACGCAATTTTTTCTCTTATATACGTTGTAATTCCCTCTCACCAAATGCTTTTGAAACCATTGTTTCTATCTTTGCAAATGGCGGCTTCTTAGTTAAGAAGACATTTATTGGGAATTTAACATTATTTTATAAAGCTAGGTGAAAAATTTTTCTCTTCAAATATAATTTATCTTTCATTGAGAAATGTTAAATTAATAATGAAAACATCATTAGAAGCCTTACTAGCTTTATAAAGTAATGTTAAATTCCCAATAAATGTCTTCTTAACTAAGAAGCCGTCATTTGCAAAGATAGAAACAATGGTTTCAAAACATTTGGTAAGAGGGAATTACAACGTATATAAGAGAAAAATTTGCGTCTAGATCGCAACTCGCCTTGGTAGCTCAGTTGGTAGAGCATTTGGCCCGGCAAGCCAAAGGTCCCGGGTTCGAGTCTCGGTCTAGGCGAAAAATTTTTCTCTTCAAATATAGTACTATGTCATGTTTGATATATTCTGAAAAGAAAACATAACTCTATGTTTCCAATCATTATTTTCCTTGTAGTGCACTACAAATGAATAAACAATTGTCATTGATGTTTTTATTACTCATTTCATACATCTCAATGATGGATAAATTATATTTTAAGAAAAAAATTATATGCTTAGTCTGGGGATTGAACCCAAGACCTTCTGTACTTTAGGTGAAAGCTCTATCAAGTGAGCTATCTGAGAAACTCCAATGTAAATGCAAATTTTTCTCTTTATATATGCTATTAACTCATATCTAAACACAATTTTTTTTTCTTATATATGCTGTTAATAGCAAGAGACTGTGTCCAGCATCCTCAAAAGTATGAGGTGAGTGAAATGATAAAAAATAAACAATATTAAAGAACCTCATAGTGTTATTTCCTATCTACATAACTTAATACAGTCGTGTAATTTAATATATTATGCCTTCTTTCATTTTATTCCACCACATAAAATCCAGAATCATCTTGGAAATCATCATGTTATTCATCTCTTTTACCTTTTTCAGATTTCTATTTCTTGATTGTTGTAACTGCTTTTTATATGGGTTGACCATGATTACAATTGGTCTCTGAGCTTTCCTTCTTCTTTTTTCATGACCCGATGCCTTAGATGCTCATGAAAGTATAGATCCTGTCATGAAAGTGGTGATAATTCATTCACAGTCTTTTTAAAGTTGTTGCATTTTCTGGTAAGCTATCTCATCAATACTGAAACTAATGCCATCTGAAGAGGTTTTGCCAGCATTGCTAGAAGTAGATTTATCATAAGTAATGCCACAAGTGATTTCCAATTTATCTAAAGGATTTGGAAATCAAGAATGGCATTTGTTTAAGACTATTTAATGAATAAAATTAAGCCGTTTACTCACAAATCATTATTTAAATATAGTTATTTTAAAATAATTATATATTTAATGTAAATAACAATGTTTGAAAACAAATGAGAAATGTTTGGTTATGTTTCATTTGTTAGAAATACATTTTGCTTTCATAGATTTTGAGAAAGCATTCGACACAGTCAAGAGACCAAAATGAGAAATGTTTGGTTATGTTTCATTTGTTAGAAATACATTTTGCTTTCATAGATTTGAGAAAGCATTCGACACAGTCAAGAGACCAAAACTCTTCAATATATTGGAGGACCGAAATATACCAAATTTACTTCTGCAGAACATACTAAATATTTACAAAGACAACATCATAAGGATTAAATTAAACAACAGATTTTCTGAAGAAGGAATTATAAATCGTGGTATGCCACAAGGCTGCCTCCATCCCCAACACTCTTTGCGATCTATATCAACGAAGTAATATGTTTTAAAATCATTAGGAAGTTTCATTATGAGGTTCAATTTAATATTTGGGTTTGTATTTTTTAACATTCAGTTTGGGACAAGCTGAAGAGCTTTGAAACGATTGTCCAACAAAATAAACATATGAGATAAGAATGTTAAAAAATACAAACTCAAATATTGAAGTAATATGTTGTTGGAACAAGAAATATAAATTTGGAATAAGAATATCAGAAAATACAAAATTAAACACCCTATTGTTTGTAGATGACCAAATAATAATTGCTAATTCAGAAGATAATCTGCAGAAAGATCTGTATGAACTTAACTAAATTACAGAATAATATGGATTGAAGATATCTACAGAGAAAACAAAAAAATATGGCATTTCAAGGTGTAGATCCTGTCAGAAGTAAAATTGTACTTGGCAATAAAATTTTGGAGTAGGTGAATAATTTTACATATCTAGGATGCAATATCTAATATGAAGAAGAAAAGGATGTAAATGCAAAAATATCAAAATTTTTAAGGATTTTACAGTTTAATAAATTCTATCTTCAAGCCACAGTTAGTCCAAAAACATTCAAGACTAAAAGTGTATAAAACACTGGTTCTTCCAACTCTTTGTATGGTAGCGAAGTATGGACATTGAAACAGAAGGATCTCCTGAAATGAGATACCTTTGGAAGACTGCAGGATACACACTATTAGATCACAAAAAAAAATGAAGACATCTTAGAAGAATTACACATGGAACCTTTAGAAAACAAAATTTTGATTATAAGTCAAGATGGATGCAACATGATCATCGAATGGAAGATCACAGAATACCCAAATAAATGTTAAGATATCAACCTGCAAGAAGAAGACCAGGATGTCCACTCATAAGACTTTTGGATGGTGTTTCTCTTGAGGCCGAAACAGGTCAACAAATGACCTAAATTTGTGAATGTACTATGATGATTGAAATATGTAAATTATACGATCTAAAGATTTCTGTAAGGAAAACGAAGACCATGGCTTTTATAGGAAGAGATCCAAAATTATTTTAGAAAATCAAAGTATAGAACAGGTGTCTAGTTTCAAATATTTGGGCTGTGATGTTGGCTACAATGTGGAAAGAGATATTGACTCCAAAATAAATAAATTTCAGACGGTGTGTGGAACAATACAGAGAACATTCAAAAATAAAATTAGAAAAGAAACCAAGATAAAAATGTATAATGTTATGGCGGTTCCCACAATATTGTATGGATGTGAAACTTGGGCTCCAGTGAAAAGACAGAAGGATAGAATACAGATGGCAGAGATGCGGTTCCTAAGACAAGTTAAAGGATGTACAAGACTTGATAGAATAAGAAATGAGGATATAAGAGAAGAATTGAAAGTACAGCCTTTATTGGATAAAGTCACGAATTACAGACAGAAATGGATTGATCACATGGATGGAATGAGTAAGGAGAGATATCCATTGTTAGCAAGAAATTATCAAGCAATAGGAAGGAGTGATGTTGGAAGACCTAGAAGACGTTGGGCTGATGCATTATGAAGTCGGAACGGGCAATTGCCTAATCCCTGGAGTGATGATGATGACTATGATAATGTTTCATTTGTTCAAACCACTGCAACTTGATAACATTATTTATTGCCAAGTAGGATCGCAATATTGTAAGAATGCACCCTAGCAGAGAAAAAATTAAACACAACAAACTGTATATTATAACCAACATTATAGATTATTAATTATTTTTTTAGAAAACAACTCGGTAAAATCATTTAAAAACACAATTATTGAACTCACGATTATCAAATGTGTAGTTCGAAGGAATCTGTTCATTATGTGCTATATTCAACATATTTGTTGGAGAGTCATTCACTGCAAAATAATGCTCTGACCTGTTCAGAATATTAAAAAGGAGGGAGCTTTATTTTGATAAACAAAATTCGATAAATATCAAGGTGGAACATGACTGTCATTGGTTGTAAAACAAAATTCATTGAAACGTGATTGGTCATTGACTCCCATTTGAAGCATGAGTCTCTAGAATTTTCCTGATTTCTCAAGCTGTCGGATTGGTACAAAAACATAAAACATTAATATTCACAGGCTAAATTCCTCTTACATCTCTCTCAAAGCTTAATGAATTTCAGTTAGGTTCTTTCCTGTTAAGTTTCAATTTTGATATAGGATCGCTGGTCGGTACTTAGTTTCCTCTTTCATTTTAAAGTTAAATTATTCAGCAAAGAGTCAAGCTAACCAGCAGACACACATACAGCTTTCTAGTCTGAAGTCTGATTCACAACTGACACCAATTCCAAATTGACCACACCACCGTAATGGTTGCACATGCACCTTTTACAGAACTTTTGCATTCACCTTCATATAGAATTAGGTAGGTTACATTGTAAGTTCTGTCTTCCTGAACAAATAAAACTACTACTGAGTAACAAAGCAATCTTCTGCTAAGGATAGAACTAGTGCCAACAGCTTACAGTGTTTTAAAAGTTTTATTAGTTGAGGAAGACAGAACTTTCAGGTATTTAATGTTATATTATAATTCAAAATTTGCAGGAAGTAACACTATGAGGTACGGTATTCATAAAGTTTCACTTCATATTTTGTCTTCTTTTTAGACCAATAGGAATTATTTCTCCATCCTCAATATTTTCTTGACCGTTGTTCTGTTGTAGTGATTCATTGTTTCCTCCTCCATCTGTTGGTAAACTGATGACTCCAAATTCCCTGGGAATTTCAAAATTCATTAATTTCTCTTCACTTTTTTTTATGTAATCTTTTCCCCCAAACTATGAGTTCTTTAGGTTTTTCGATTTGTTTTATTAATATTTAATTTTAGGAAGTTATATTTTGAGGTTTTTAATTATATTATTTTTAGTCTGGACATCTTACCTCAATACTAATGTTGATTTGTTCTTGAACATGTTTCAAAACAATTCTGTTTTATCGTCAGCTTTCCCAGACTGGTTTTATTTATGTTGCATGATGCTGCACAACCTGGATGTCGATGTCAGCTCCATCCTGTGGTTGGCCAAAGAACCTCCAAACAAGGTCAGGCTCCATCGGTATATCAAAATTCATAACTCTGTTTCTATTCTTCTGAATATACATTTTTTCCTAAATAGTCAGCTCTTTTGTATTTTCTAACTGTTTTAATAATTTAGTGTTTGAATTTATATTATGTTTTTCAGACCAAACATGAGCAGCAACTGCAGATTTTTCAATTTCCCCATTTTTAATATTTCTTAAGTGTTCTTTGATTCTGATTTTTAGGTTTCTTTTTGTTTTTCCTATATATATCTTTTCACAACCCATGCATTCAATCTGATATATTCCTCACTTTTTATTTTTATCAGTTTTTTCATTTTTGTTGGTTTTTATTAGTTTATTTAAACTGTAGTTATTTTTTGGTGCTAATTTAATATTAAATTTCTCAAATATCTTTTGAAATTTATTATGTACCCAAGGGTGATATGTGAATTTCCTATATTTTTTCATAGGTGGTTCTTCTTTTTCAAGAGTACTTCTGTTAATCATTTTTTGTTTTTTATACTTTTCTATCCTTTTATGTACCATTTTTTCATCAAACCCGTTTTCTCTTGCTACTTTGATTATGTGTTTTTTCTCATGTTTGAAATCTTCTTCGTTTAAGGGTAAGTTTACCAATCTATGAGTTAAACTATTAAAGGCTGCTAATTTATGTCCAATTGGATTGAACCCTGTTGATTTCATAAAATTTTCTGTATGAGTTTCTTTCCTATGAATCCCGAATTCAGTTTTTCTTTTTTTCTGGCGTTTCTGACGCAATTTAGTATCTCAAAAAAGGTATTTGTTTATTTTGGTCTTGCTATTTCGAATTTCTTTGGTTAGAATTTTATGTTTGTTCTCTGTAAATGTTAACAGGTTTAGGGAATTCTTCTACATGTTTTTCTTAAACGAATAGCTAAATTATATCATGCTTACATATCTGCTACAAAATAGTCTATTTGATGATTATTTTGTCTTTCGTTCAATTTGTATGTATAAATGACCAAGTGTGAGCGGGCGGTCTATTGCATATCTGTTTTTATTCTTTTCCGCCATTTTTAACATTTCCTTAAGGTGTTCGGCTACCTCAATTGCTAGTTTCCAAATTTCTTGTTGTTTTTCCTTTGTAGATTTTAATCACAATCACCCCCATGTCATTTTATATGTATAAATACGCTGGATTGATTTGTCCTTCTTCGCATTTTCCCTCATTTTTGTTGGATTTTATTTTCCTATCTAGACTAAAGTAATTTTTCAGTATCAATCTTATTTTGAACTTTTTGGGAAAAACTGGTAGTGCTTGCTATAAGATGATATGTAAACCTAATCTACTTTTAATTTTAAATTATTATATATAATTGATATTAACTTTACTCTTCATGTAATTAATTTTTGAATTTATTTATTGTCCTGTATATCATGCTTTCTTCAAACCCATTCTCTATTGCTACTTATATTAGGTATTCTTTTCCCTTAATTAAAATTACAGTAGGAGGAAACACTATGAGGTATTTGCATTAATGGATGAGTTGGAGAAAATGCTTTAACATCTCATCTCATAACGTTGCATGTCTTCACGATACCGATTTCAAAAGTATAGTATTACTTCCATCTTCAAATTCCAACTGACTGAAGATGGAAGTAATACTATACTTTTGAAACTGATATTGTGAAGACATACAACTTTATGATGTGAGATGTTAAAGCATTTTCTCCAACACATTCATTAATCCTTTATCATAATTCTCTCTTTTCATATATATGTTTACTAATATATGTGTTAGACATTGAATACTGCCTCATTGTGAGCAATGTGATTAAATCCTGAAGCTTTAATATAATTATCTGTGTGTGCTTTCTTTCATTATATTCATAATTTTATCTTATTTTTCTCTCCATTTCTTGTTAAATAATAGATCTAAAAATTGTATGTCTCTCTTCTTCTTTTTTTTTCAGTTTCTGTCATAAACTTTAATAGTTCAGCTTTGAATGTTTAACAGTTTTAAAGCATCCTCTAAATGTTTGTGATTCACTATAGCAATTACATCACATATCCGCAACAAAATTTTAAAATCAAATGGTGTCCGCTATCTTGTGTTCAAAATTTCCCATAAATAGATTAGCTAAATAAGGTGAATCTGGGTGCCTCTTATCACATATATATTTGTTTTTCATCTGACATGTTTCAATATGATGTCCATACCAGCATCAGCTTTTCCAGATTGATATGTTGTCAACCTCGGATGTTCCATTCTATCTTTTTTGTCGACCAAAGAATCAAATTTTTTTCCCGGAGAATTTCAGAATTCATAATCTTCTTCTTACAAGGATTAAACCTTATTGGTTTTTTCTGGCTTCAAGTATTATAGCTGCTGTGTCCATCTCTTTCATGGGCGTCCCAATCTCTTTTTCCTCATCTTGGTTGATAGTTTAGACTTTTCCTAGGCAATCTGTTGGTATCCATTCATAATCCAGATTTTATTTTTCTGGATGAAGATCTTTTTCCAAATGTGAGTTCTTTATTGTTTTCTGTTTTAATAATCAATTTTATTTAATATATAAAGGAAATGACACTATAAGGTTTATTTTAAATAATATGACAGATATGAACGACTCACCTCATATTTGTAGTTTCTTGAAGACCCTGGGTTTCAATACTTTAAGCATCATTGTCAATTCAAATATTTGAGCTTTATATTGATGGAGAATTGATAAAACTGTAAAACTCTTTCTTGTTTTCCCAAAAAAACATGAATTTAGCATATGCTAGTCTTGTTGGAACAATCAAGTGGTCTAGTTTACCAAAAGATGTAGATTAAATCCAACTTTATCTGCAATATTTGCCACAGGACTTTTGTTTTGGACTGGGAGGATTGAAAGTAAATGTTTACATTGCATTAATATACTGGTACTTTATTTTTCAGAATTTAAATAATTTTTTAACGTAGGGGACAAGGATTTCAGGAAATTCAGTTTATGTCATTGCTGTATCAGTTTTATACAATTAAAATTACATTTCATTACAATCAACTAATAGTTAAACAATCATTGTACCAACACAAGATCGTAAAAGTTCTCTGCAAAAGTATTATTCATTGTCTTGTCAATGGAGTAGACATTACTAGTTTTCTTAATAATTTCTGTATAGTCTTTATGGTATTTTCATTTTTTTTTAATTATATGGAAAATGCACTTATATATGATGATTGTTGGTATGGTAACACTACTACAGGTTAATTCAATAATTAAAATGAAATTACTAAGCCTTACTTTATGTCTAAAAATTAAAAATCTAACTGCAAATTACCATATTTAATAAAAAACAGATGCAACTAGACAATATCTTGTAAAAATAACATACAAATGTTAGGCTTTGTAGTTAAATTTTTGGGTTTTACTGACATAAATATAGGAACAATTTTTTTGTAACCCGATGGTAACTGATGTAGTTTGAAACCTTGCCGTGTACCTTGCTGCTTTATCCAAGATGTCAGACCTTGAAGACTTCGATCATGTTTTCGGTATATGCAGAGAAGAGGAATTTGATAGAGTCTACCAAAGAATTCAACTGGAAGAACAGGAGAATCGGCATAATATCGCACAATGCAGACATCGTCATATACGGTATTATTTGCGGGACACAGACGAAAATAACAGAAGTGGTTTTATCACTGAGAATTCTGGGTAATTTCTTGCCAATATTACGAAAACGACGACTTTCATGCATGACCAGTTAGGGGGTCACTAATTCGATCTTTGCATTTGCCCACGGAAAGTCAGCTTACCAGTGATTGGAAGTAATTTGAGTAGAGACTAATGTATTTGCATGCGACCCTATGAGTCCTAGTGATTAAAGTTATATGATCATTGCAAAATGACTCTAAAATACCCTCAATAAAAAAATTAAAAGATTTGAAAATCACTATCATTTGTACTGCATCATTTTAGGCATGTGACAGTACCCCATACAATTACATGAATTCTGTAAACCACTCATTGCTTTATGTATTAGTCTGTTGTAATTTCATAGAATCAACACACATTTTCAAGATGGCCACCTCAAAGAAATTCTTAACTCATAATAAATAAATGTATCATAATAACTAGTTATCCCCTGCCATAGCCAAGCAGTTTAAGGTATGGTGTCTTGGTGCAGAGCTACAGGACTTGCACTGGTTCAATCCCCATGTGAGAAGAAACTTTCTTAAGGAATTTTGACCAGTAAGGGACCGGTGTCCATCCAGTATCATGAGGAATGTGTATAGCTACAATAAGTACTAGCTCCAGGTTGAGAAAACCAGCTATAACACTGCGAGACTCGACATCCAGCATGTCACCCCATACTGGCTAGAATAGGGGTCACCAATTGGCAGACCGCAGTCCAGACCAATTAAACATAAAATACAAATTTTTAAACCCGGTTAAATGTCGAATAGAGTCGGTTATACTAAATTTCATGTCATGATAGTATTATTGTTGGCTCAGTTGGAAATACTGTGTATGGTCGAGAATGCATATCTATGGTGCACATAATCAACTTCCTTTTGTTTTCAATTAATTTATGTTTTTATTATAGGAATTGTTTGTATTTTGTGGTTTGTGAGAGAGGGTGTTTGATGATGTTAAATATGGAAACTAAAAGAAGACATGTAGATTCTGAAAATAGACAGTTTTTTATCAGAATGGGCTGATTTACATTGCACCTAAAAGTTTGGGTACAAAATATCATTGAAATAGCTGCAACTATTTCATTATGATTATAGCTGGTTTATTAGCTGAGTTCCAGGTCAGATTCAAAGAGTTAAAAAAATCAGTAATGTAGTACGGGTTTTAATGAATATTTACTCTTAGGAAACCAACGGTGAATGGATCAGTGAGGCTGAAGCAGTTTTCAACATCAAGAAAGGCCCCCTAAAACTGGAAGTCATTGAGTTCCTAGAAGATGCACCATCATTTATATTAGTTATTACCTAAGAAGAATTTTGCTGCACATACATGTCTGCAAATAAATATCCACAGCTATAAAATTTGGTATTAAAATTATGTACATTTTTCAGTTCAACATATAGGCCTACTTGTGAAACAGCATTTTCGAAAATCAACTTTATTGAGAACAAATGTAGGTCAAGATTAACTAACAAACACTTAACTAACTTATATTTGAAGAGAAAAATTTTCGCCCAGACCGAGACTCGAACCCAGGACCCTTGGCTTTCTGGGCCAAGTGCTCTACCAACTGAGCTACCGAGGCGAGTTACGATCTAGATGCAAAATTTTTTTCTCTCTTATATACATTGTAATTCCCTCACACCAAATGCTTGAAACCATAGCTTCTATCTTTGCAAATGGCAGCTTCTTAGTTAAGAAGACATTTATTGGGAATTTAACACTACTTTATAAAGCCAGTAGGGCTTCTATTGAATTAAGTGACTTGCTGAAAATAGTTTGTTCAAATTTAGATCCAGACAGATTGTTACGTCTAAGAAAAGTCACTATTCACACTGAATTTATCATAAACTTATTAATAGTTAATAATTAAAGCACTTTGTTCATTCTTACCTCTTACAGTTGTTTTTGTCGAACATGTTTCAGAGCTTCTTAGCCCCATCATCAGCAATTACAGACTGAATTTTCTCATGTTGTCGGCCCTAATTCTTGATTCCTGTTCTCTTTGCCTCTGGCTCAATGAATTTACTAATGAGGTTCCTTTCTGCGGAAATTTCTAAGTTCATAATTCTTTCCCTTGTTCTTCTGTATATAGATTTTTTCCATATGGTGAGTTCATTTTTGTTTTCTAACTGTTTTAATAATTTTATGTTTACATCTATTTTGTGTTTTTCTGACCAAACATGAGCAACCACTGCAGATTTTCCTACTTCCCCTTTTTTTTTACATTCCTTATGTGTTCTTTAATAATAATAATAATAATAATAATAATAATAATAGCTTTATTTTACCTGGCAGAGTTAAGGCCTTAAGGCCTTGTCTACCACTCAACCTTTAGTTCTAATGGTTAAATTTATTTTTGTTTAAAACATTTTCTCCAACTCATTTAGTAATAATAATAAAATAAAACTTGGTATGTTTAATCAATAGTGGTTCCAGGCCTCGACATAATTTACTACTTTGAAAATGGACCTCCATGAAATCTAATTGGTGACCCCTGGACTAGATTGTCTACCTCTGTCATGAATACATGTGGATGTGAGACCAATAGTGACTGGTAGGCCAAGGCCCTTCTAGGCCTGGTGCGCCATTGAGTTTTTATAATAACCGGTAAGTCTACTGTATGTTTTGAATACGAACTATTAACTTTAAGGTTGGATTCCTTAACCACAATTCTAATAGCTAGGGAAGGGCAGAATAACTGTACATGCATTCTGGTTGCTCAGGTGTAGTCTGCCACTCCATAGCTACATGGCCTCTGTCACTACAATTACTACCTAAGTAGTTCAACTTTTTTTAAATTATAAGAAACAAAATATTTTTACTTTGGTTAAAAATACCAATTCAGCAAATGGAACTAAGAATGACTTGATCATGAGTAGGGAATGGATTTTTTTTGTTTATAGATAGAAGACTGAAATTCCAAACGAGAACACTGTAATCTGAATATGAAATTCTATTTCACATAAAAATACATATTTCTCTATTATTTTTATGTAAATATATATTTTAAATAATTTGTCTAAAATCACATAAATTATTTTTTGTTCTAATATTTACATTAAACCAAAAACTCATACATTTTTCATATTAACAAAAGCACAATATAAATAAATGTTATTCTTAAACATTAGTTACAGCATGAGCGTCACTCCACTTGCTTAGCTCAAAAGGAGCTCTTATTTCTGATTAGGCTGACTGACACAATACTGGACTTGAATATTCTTTTAGCATCTTGTAGGTCAGTCATTTGTCTTGACTACATTAGACCATTTATACAGTACCAATAAATTAAGTAAAGTGATTGGAAATATAATGTTGAAAATAAAGCCAAGTATTTATTCTCATTTGCTGAATTTAGTGGAATTTTTATATGTAATGGAAAGACTTTATTGTCAAAAATATGGCAAATTCCATACTATGCATAAAATTGCTAAAGCTTTGGAAGGGCTAGTATATATATTGGTGAATCTGAAAATTTGTATATCAGTGATATTCCTTTGATGAAATATGATGAAAATTGGCTTTTGAATGGTTCTTGTTCTGCTATTGTCCATTGTTCCGAGACAATGGACTTGGTTTGTGATGGAAAATTTGAAGAAAGTTTTCATTGTTCACTGCTACAGCAAGTTTTTTTTTTTAACTCTCCACCTCTCAACATGATCGGTAAGTGATTTATTATAATAGATATAAACAAAATATTTTTGCATTTTTATTTACTTTTTTCCAATCTTTAGTACATAAAAAAATATAATATTTTATAGTTTTTTAGCACATAAAAATTTACTTATTTTAGGAATTCTCACTATGAGGTATATTCATTAAGGTAGAATTTTTTATCACTCATATGAGGTGAGTGATAAAAATCTCTGGACTTCTAACAGTTCTGCATTTGAAAATTGTGGGTCTGTGCTGCCTTAGCAATGTTTTCAATCTTCCCTATATCATCATCTCTTACTCTCTTGCCCCACATACTCAAACATTCCCACAAAGTATTCTGGAATGTCAAAAGTTCTCCAAAATTCAACCACATAGTTTTAGTTCTGACCCGTTCAAAATGTGATTTTTATTGTATATATATATATCTATATGCCCCTCAATCAAACATGGCTCCTGCCCTAACAGAGTTTTCTTGACCCAACTAATTTTATTTTATGATGATCTTGAAGAAGATTTTCGGGCTGTAGGCCATGGTTGTGAGGCTTGTAGTTCCCCGACGTTTTGCCAGAGACTGCGTCTGGCATCCTCAAGGGTTGTCTTGAGACTGAGACAACCCTTGAGGATGCCAGACGCAGTCTCTGGTGAAACATCGGGGAACTACAAGCATCACGACCACGGCCTACAGCCCGAAAATCTTCTTCAAGATCATCATAGCAACTCCGGCCGTGAAAGTCTACGTGAATACATTAATTTTATTTTGCTTTTTTCCCTACAAATGTCACTCAGTGACATGTGATAAACACATCACCTCTCGTATGCAACTAAGGTATTATTTGGATGGAGGAAGGTCAGTTAAATTTAGCTCAGAGCCTCTTTTCAGGCTTGAGGTTCTTTCATAAGCTTGAAAATCTTAAGGGTTGGGATCTACTGCATAAAGTTCCTCCCAAAGAACCTGTCCCTTAGATTTCTCCATCCTAAAAATCCATCGATCCTGACCAGGTTTGAACCCACGACCCTCGAACTAGAGACAAGAATTGAACTTTTATAGGAATAAATCACTATGAGGTTTAATTTAAGATAAATTAAAATGTTTAATTCCTCTCCTCATAACCAATCTTCTAAGTATATCACGATTTCAAAGCTGTAGCACCTTCATCTTCAGTACCATCTTGACGACTGATGCCACATCGATCGGAAGAACCACTTCTTCTTCTCTCTGTTGGTGGACCGATAAACCCCTGGATCAAGTCAGAATCCATGGGAATTTCAAAGTTAAGAAGTTTTTCTTTCTTGATTTTCTGAATGTGGAGGTTTATCAGTCCACCAACAGAGGGAAGAAGTGTTTCTTCCAATCGACATAACATCAGTTATGGTGAAATTAAACCTCATAGTGATTAATTCCTATAAAAGTTAAATATAACATCAGTTGTCAAGATGATACTGAGGATGAAGGTGCTACAGCTTTGAAATCATGATATACTTAGAAGATTGGTTATGAGGAGAGGTATGAAACATTTTAATTTATCTTAGAGGCAAGAAACTTAACCGCAAGAACACTGCAGTGGACATTTTATACCTAAGAATTAAATAAATCATGATTATTTCTTACCTCATACTTCTATGTTCCTTTAAACACAGCACTGCAGTATCGGCGACTCTTTGTCACCATCGTCAGCTGTGATGAATTGTGAAAACAGCTGACGATGGTGACAAGGAGTCGCCGATACTGCAGTGCTGTGTTTAAAGGAACATAGAAGTATGAGGTAAGAAATAATCACGATTTATTTAATTCTTATGAATTGAACCTCATAATGTTAAAAATTCCCAAATTTAATATATAAATTTTATACCTATTTTAGTATTCAGTTAATTAATAAGTGTGTCATTATAATTGTGATTATGGCTGTTTTTACTATTCATGCTGAGATGTTACCACATCTTAATTACAAATTCTGACAAGATAGTGATCTTCCCACCAACATCACTACATTAGTGACACATTGTATCACTCCTTTAGACTCAAACTGTAGTGTCAGAAATCCAAAGATTTGTTAACTCTACTGTTAGTGGTACTTCAATGTGTTAGTAAACACTTTGAAAAAGACATACTTATAGAACATGGAGATTACAAGTTTCAAATGCCAAATTTTTCTGGATGTGTCTTCATTTCTTCATGAAGTCGTTTTTCAACAGCTGGCAAAGTAAGTCCATCTGATGCCAAATTATAGCTTACATACACTGCTTGACCAAGTTTTTTAGAAAGTCTTATTGCTAGATTTGAAGACGTCATATCTGTACCTGGTCCCATCAATCTTGTACCTAATGGTAAACTGTCATATCTAGTGTTCATTGCCATTGAGAGATCCTCAAATGTTGGATCAGATCCTGAACCTATCCAGATAAACACACTACTTTCCATCTTCATAACATGAAAGTAAACTGGAGTTTCTGTAATCTCTGTACTGAATCCATGAATTTCAAAACTTGGTTTAATGTATTCAATGGGTAAAGTTTCATTTGAATTAGGTATAGAAATGTTTTCTTCCATGGCAGCAAATCTGAAAATAATATTTTAAAAGTTAATTAACAGGTTATTTAAAAAAAAAGTATTATACCACCAAGTTAACTTCACATGGGCAGAGGGTGAGTTTTAGCGCTAGTGTCGCCTAACTACTGAATATGTGGAATGGATGTAGGAGAAAACTGTACATCCGATCACGTACTAAAATGGTTCAATTTTAAGTGTAGGCAGAGAATCCCTAAAAACGTGTGAAAGATATTAACATGTTTGTCATATTAGTCATTTAAGCACTGAATGCTCAAGCGGTCGGATCATTTAAAATCACAGTATTTGTTGTCTCTCCGTTAACAGTCTCACAATAAATCACAAGTGGGAACATGTAATGAGAAGTGACAGCCCATTCCTACACTTAACCCCAATAGTAAAAGGGTTGTCAAATTAGTAATTTTGCCAATGACGCCTAGAAGGACGGACCATTAAAATCCATAGTATTTGTCAGCTCTGTACCTGTCAAAGAACACATACAGAGGACAGGAAGTGGCAACATAGTAAGGAAGAGAAAGACAGCATGTTAGTTAACATATTTTCTGCAAGCGCAGACTACGGAGGGTTGTTTCCGATCTCTGATAACAATTTGCCAAGTAGATTGTGACGTTGGAGTGTGAATCATCAGGACAGGAGCGTGCGAGGTGATCAAACCAGTCAATGTGCTGCTTCTGTTACACTCGCACGCGTGTTGCTCTCATAATGCCTAAGAAGATAGACCCGTTTTGGGAAGGGTACATTACTGCCCTTTCCGACGCTAATTATAGTTATTCTGTGATTATTGAGGCTTGCAAAAACATAATTTTATGGTGTCAAAGTGTGGAATTAGCTCAGGGCTTAATAAAAAGGGAAAGGGTCGCTTGGGATTAATTCCAAAAGGAAAAAAATGGGCAAATCCACGACCTGACCCGCACCTTAGATGTAATCAAAAAAGATCAAAGTCCTTATCTCTGGTGGTAACCCTGCCACACAAAAGGTGATTGCGAACAGATTGGGAATATCCCTTAAAACTGTAAACACCATAATAAACAAAGATTTAAACATGGAGAAGCGCCACAAAAGCAGGGTTCATAAATTGTTGCCAGGTCACATTGCCGAATGCCGCACCAACAGCAGGAAACTATGAAAAGCACCTGGCAGGAGAAAAATGGAAATTTTTGGTCACACTTGATGAAACATATGTTTATCTAGGAGTCTGCAACAAACCCCAGGCAATTTACTATAGAGAAAGGGGTGAAAAAATTTTTTCAAAAGTGGTATTCCAAATGCAGAGAAAGTTTCTCCAATGGATTTATGGTCATCGCGGGATATTGCTACAATGAAAAACTGACCATTCATAGAGTAGCTAAAAAGGCCAAAATCAACTCCCAGTACTACCAGGAAGAAGTTCTCACCCCAATTTACCCGACTGAAATCCCAGCTGTCTATGGTGCAGACAAAAACCAAGTCTGGGTGCACCAAGACAAGGCCTCCAGTCACACTTCGGGTTCAACCTTGGCATTCCTAGTGAAATGGAGCAGGAAACTGCTATTCCATTCAGCAACATCCCAGTAAGTCTCCTGATGCATCACCGATGGACTTTGTGTCTTTGGACTCTTCAAAAGGGCACTGGGAAACAGGCATCCTCTGGAAAGCATATAAAGAGGAGTGGGAACTCCTAGACATGGCTGTGCTGCGTAAGAGTCTTCTGCAACAGAAACTCCAATGCCGAACTATAGCTGGGTGAAGAGCCATCAATTAGAGCATGCTCGATGGTGGAGACACGGCTTTTCTTAAGGTAAAACTTAAAAATCATTTGTTATCAGAGATCAGAAACAACCCTCCGTACTTGGTGGAGTAATAATAATCATGATGCTTACTAATTACTAAGTAGATCTCATCCTGCAGAAGTCCAAAAGGAGCAACACTTCTCTAGAATATAGAACATGTTCAATAGGAGAAAATGAGTATACTCTGTAGTCAATCAATAAATAGATTTTTAATTAAAATAAACCTCAAAATGTCATTTCCTTTAAATGTTAAGAAACACTCAGTAGTTTTTAGACTGATATTCAGAAGGTTTTGATTTAAAATTCCAGGACCAACCAACCTAACTGCAATGAAATTTCTCAGTCATCAAGTTGCTGCTATGAATTTCATTTCAAAAAATTAATAAAATGCTAAAAATTAATATTTGATTTTTACATCCTATGCACTGACTCATAACCATTCATGACTCTAATATTTTACACGGCCCATTGTAGCACAGTTGGTCAAAATAATATTCTACAAGTTAGAAGGTTGAAAGTTTGATTCTCGAAGAGGTCAGAATTTTTAAACTGCTCTAATCTTTCTGGTAGGATCATGGCCTTGGAATCAACTCATCTTCCAATGGAAATGAGAGTACCAGATGTAGGTTATGGGGGTAACAGCAGCCGTCACTTAAGGCTGACACCTTGTGCTGTTTGTCTAGATAGGTAGGAGTCTTAACCTCCTACTACCCCGAGGGCTTCCTAAGGCTTGTAATGGAATCACTTTATCTTTTTAATATATATATATATATATATATTTTTATCTTTGCATGCTGTCATAGTTCACTAAATTGATCTAAACTTAAACAGTTCTTAATACACTGTTTCATTTTTACAAATTGTAAAATTGTATCTCATCTATAAATCCTTCAGGATTCAAGTTTTGTTCATGTTCATTTCCTACAACTAACTAACTTACTGGTACTATCGAACCCGTAGGTTCATGGCAGAACGGACACAAGTTCTCCATACATCCTTATCCTGAACTAATGTTTTCCAATCATTCCCTGTATAATCTACTTCCCTCAAATAATAATTTTTTCTCCAGGCACGACAGGCCTAGAAGGCCCTTAGCCTATCATCCGGCTGCTGGCCTCACATCCACGTGTTAATCACAGGTAGACGATCATCAAGCCAGTGTAGGGGTGACATGTAGTCAGCATGTCGGGTTCCTCAGCCATTATAGCTGGTCTTCTCAACCTGGAGTCGCTACTTATTGTAGCTACCCAAATGCCTCACAATGCTGGGTGGGCACTGGTCCCATACTGGTCGAAATTCCATGAGAAAATTTCTTCCCCCATGGGGACTCGAATGAGCACAAGTCCTGTAGCTCTTGCCTTAATCACTCGGCTATGGCGCGGGACTCCCTCAAATCATAGTTAATGTTATTCTCCCACCTCATTCTTGGTCTACCATCTGGGTGTTTTCTCTCTGGTTTTCCTACAAGAAGCTTCTATGCATGTCTTTCATTCCACATTCGTGCCACATGTCTTAAAAAAAACTTTGGTTTCAACCACTCTCCTGAGTGTCACTAAACAACAGTTGTCATTAAAGAGAGAGATGGAGATATTCCGAATTTGTCAAATCAACTAACCAATCTTTTAGCAGGTATGTGAATGTTAATGTAGCATAGAATGGTCCAATTTTAAAAATATGTAATGTGGACGTGGCAACATTGAAAAAGTAGAACTATTGGAGTGTGGTAGTTATAAGTATTAGCTTAGGTTTTTAGGGGGTGAGAGAAGGCTGTTATAGCATGGCCTACACTATACCACTAAGCTACAACAATAACATGTAGCAAATCTTTCTCCATGTAGAAGTGAAAATGCTCAAATAAACCTTAGTTATTTAGACAACAGCCAGTTTCATTTTTGGCAGCTGTACACTGCAGTAAAACTGCATACACATACATCTTATATTGCTGTGGTTGACTTTAAGACACAATTTTCCATCTAACATTCTTATGCCACTGATGCACTAAACACTTTGCAACCATTTAGTACATTTCGTACTATTTTATAAACATTTCTTACGATTTTTAAATATTTCTAAATTACGCAAATATTGTACATCGAGTTCTACAGATGCAGAAACATCCACTAGGTTGCTCTCGCATTGCAGTTACCAACATTTGAAAATAATTCCAAACCATATTTAGTGTTAGTGTACGTAAAATTAGTTTTTTTATTATATACAATTTTCCTCATTAGAGGATTGCCTCAAGGACAAAGTGATACAGAAAATTAATTTTTGAAATTGATGAAATACATTTTGTAAATGCATTTAAAAAATTTCAAATTGTAATTGAAGTATACATACTATAAAGTAGGAATTTTGTAAAGATGGTTTCTTAAAATTGAAATTGATCCTCTAATGGCAGCAATGGCAATTTTAGAAAGATACACCCTGTCCAAATCTAAGGAATTCCAAAATTTAGCTAAGAATCCTTGTATAGCACCTCTTGCCCCGATCATCAATCCTGTGACAGTTATACTATCTAATTGGTATTTATCTTTGTAATAGTCAATTGTTGGCTCATATATGACTTTCTTTTCACAGTCAACTTCCTCAGGTTGGTCACTGTGAGTTTCAAAACGGATTGTGGGATCTAATATCATATCAATTTTAGAAGATGGTCTAAATGCAATAACATCTATTTGCCTGTTACTTCCATTAGTGGCCACACCATGAACTTCCTCATAAATATGCATGTAAATTGTTTTGTTAGGTTAGGAAATGGGAAGTTAGTTTACATTCTTTTTTTTGTTTGCATTTGGGAATAAATAATATGCATGTAAATTGTTTTGTTAGGTTAGGAAATGGGAAGTTAGTTTATGTCCATTCTTTTTGGAAAAACTCCACTTAAACTAGCGTGAAATATTTTCAAAGTCCTATAGAACAACAGTGTGCATGCGCCAGTGTTTATAGAGCCAGCGATAACCCACAATCGAACCACATATCAATTATCATCCTCGATTACTATCCGTCACTATGAAATTTAAATGACTAATATTTGCAGTAAATCCCCAAATCTATCTTAAAAAATACATTAATAATATTAAAATTACCAAACGTGTATTAAAAATGGGTGTACACTTGCTTATCATTCCCTAACGCTGATCTAACCAGTGATAACCCAAATCAGCGATAGAAAAATCATAGACTGAATAATATACTCTGTGGATAAAATAGCAGTTTAGCATCACAATATTGTCTAACAGTGTCATAATATTGTGACTTGTATATTTAAATAAATACTTCAAAAATGTCTAATAATGTTATAAAATTGTTTGAAAAAGTTTAAAATATTAAATAATGTTAGTAAATACAGAAGAAGAGCTATAATTTACAACAATATAACTGAAAAATCAAGCCTAGTAGAAGTGCAGTTGAGCCTTTTTTTTTTTAGCATTTGGGACTTCCGAGCCATGTACCGGAAGCTACATTAACCATTACAGCAACTCGCGCATGCACACTGTGATTCTGTAGGACTCAGAAGAATTCATGTGTGACGGTTTCTCCACCTTATCCACGTTGTCTCACACGATTTTCCATATATCCTTATATGCTACTGCTGCACTACTCTTTTAAACACGTTTCGAACCATTTTTACTATCATAAATTTATATTATGAGAATTAGTTATGGTTCTGAAAATCAGATATCTACACAGAATGAATATGTAGATATCGGGTTTAAAAAAAACGGACCTCAATTCCACCAAGTAGAGGACCCCCAAACTCATTATAGCTTTTGTAATATAATGTTACAAAAAATAACCTGATGATTGAATTTAACCTAAGGTAACACAACTAAGGGATATCTACATATTCATTCTGCTGTAGATATCTGATTTTCAGAACCATAACTAATTATCATAATATAAATTTATGTAGTAAAGATGGTTCGAAACGTGTTTAAGAGTGTATAGTGCAGCTGTAGCGTACAAGGATGTATGGAAAATCGTGTGAGACAAACAGTAAACCTCATCCCTGGTTTTAAAAGTAAAATATTTAGAATTTTTTTCAAAACAAAATCTATCCAAATGGGATAACTACCAATATTCTCTTCACCTAATTTCACTCTTACCTTATATGTTTAAATTTAAAATCTTGCAAGGTTCTACGAATCACTAGAAAACGTAACCTAAATTAGCCAATATTAAGTTCTCATACATGAGATTAATACGGTATAAAAACTCAAATTAATTAAACTAAGGTAATTTAAAATCTTCGTAGAGGTGAAATAATTCATTAAATTTATAAAGTATTATCGTTGTATATGTTCAATCACAACCATTAGAACCATGACACTGACACATGACAATCCGTCGTATGTAGCAGGCCCTTAAATCCATAAATCGGTTCTCTATGATAGAGAACGCCATTTTTTTTTTTCACGTAGTACCGTGGTAATCTTAAGACAGCGCCACCTTCGCTATTTTATCGATTGTTGACGTATGACGTACAAATACTCTCCACTAGAGTGCATTCTTACAATATTGCGTTCCTTTGGCAATAAATAATATGATCTGATTGCAGTGACGAACAAAAGAAGCAAATGAAGCGTACCAATCGTTTCTCATTTGTTCTCAAACATTGCCGTTTACATTAAATATATAAATATTTTAAAATAACTATATTTAAATAATGATTTGTGAGTAAAAAGCTTCATTTTATTCGTTAAATAGTCCTAACAAATGCCACTCTTGATCTCCAAATTCTCTAGATAAATTCACTCCTCACTTCGTGAGTCGTGAATTTATCGATAATTTAGAAATCACTCGTGGCATTACTTATGACAATTATTTTAATGCCTCTCACTATAATTGTGTTAAATAGACTTATACCTTCTTGCTAATGCACGAACAAAGAGCCACATCTGAATTTTAATATAATTAATAAGTTTTATTTCGGACTTGAAAAAACGAAAGTTATCTTGAGTTATAAGTTATAACGGTTTCGCCGTCATTTCCCACGACGATTTCTATTACCCAAGTATAATTTAAAGTGTTGCTGAACTGGCGCGGGTGAAAACTTTTGCAATAGTTTACAGCTTTAAATTTACGCAGCACATTAATGAACTAGTCTTGTACAGATAACGCGTGACTTTGCCGCCAGTGAGCGTGTGTGCCCTTGCAACTAGGACGGGAAATCTGTCGCTACAATAACTGGCAGCTGATAGCAGTAGTGCAATGTCCGCGAAAAAAGGCATTTCTTTAAGCTTGCTAATATCTAAACTTTCATACATATTATTATCCAGTTGTGTAATTTGCGGTGGTCTTTTATGGAATTCTACAAATCTAGAAGGGAACTGTACGAAGCTCTCCGTGAAAAATCAGGTGAAGCTCGGAATAATCAAATCAAACATTTGTTTCAATATGTGTTAAATTCTATAAATATTGAAAGTATATCTGATTATTATATGAAAAAAAGTCCGTGTAGAGGTGTCGCTGTTCTGCAGCAAAAAACTAAAGTGAAACGAGTGATGTGTTTTTAGTTGATAGTAGAATAGATGTGAAAACTCGTCTAAAGAACTCGCTTTTGCAACCAAAGTACATAAGGTGCAAGGAGGGAAGACATCGGAACAAGCAAATGAAGCAGTCTAAACAACTCCAACAAGAGCAGAAAACCCCTTCGATTTTCGAAATTATCAAAATCACAACTCCACGTAAAACATTGCAATGAAACTGGAGTTATTTAGTTAATTATTGAAGCTAATTTATGCCAAAGGCAATATAAGCTTATAAGAGCACAAGCAAAAGAAAGGCATGATAATAATATCTATCGGTTATTTAATCGTATCCAATAAAGCAAAGAACGTTGTTACCCTAGTAAGGATTTTTAGTGAATCTTCAGCAGATGTGCAGTTACAGAATTTGTTGGATCATACAACCTGGCATATAGTTGCATTACATGATCCAGTTCTTATCATCATTATTATTATTATTATTATTATTATTATTATTATTATTATTATTATTATTATTATTATTATTATTATTATTATTTTCTAAATGCATATGCCTATTTGTGACTGTAGATTAATCCACTTTTCTAAGTACAGTATCTCGCAAATAAATTGTGTTTGTTAAATCAGTCATAACTCACAACGAATATTTTGCACATAACAATTAATTAAAGTCCCTCGCATCAAATTTGCAGACCCAGATTTTTTTTTACTCTTAAAATTGTTAATCTTACACATGTGGATTGATTTGTAGCCCAAGTAGTGACTTCCAGGTTTTTGCCGATTTTTTTCGCATTCTGGATCACTGTGCAATGTGTCGAATAGTGACAGGGATGTAGAAATCAGGGCATTCCAAAATGAAGATTAAAATAATATTTGCAGAAAACCACAAAGCTTTGGGACGATAATGGCAATATTAAAGAATAGCTTAATTACAAATTAGATAAATTTATGGTTGTCTTATACAGTCTAGGATTATGGAATAAATCAAACAAATCATTGTCATGGAAGTTGTGAAATAAATTACTCTTTGTTCTACAGTACAACATGATTTTAACGTAGTTAATTCGGTTAGAGTTGATGATTTTTTTTCAAGTGAAAAACGTTGTGTATAGCTTCCCTCGGATGAGAAGTAAAGTTATCAGACCCGAGTTTCAGTTTTACGACACGCGAAAGAACCTCAAGCTGGAGTAAGAAGCCTCTGATAAGTATTTGTCGCTTTTAGTCGATAGTATTACTGCCTGTTTGAATAATAAAATGTTCAGTCGCCATTTTATGGAATTGTAGAATTTAACTTTTCATCAAAGAAATTAAATTTCTGGTTTAACTATTACGAATTTTATGTTAAATTTTGGTTTATATATAGTGTTCTGACCTAGGACAGGTCTTTCACTCCAACCATAGCATTTTCATGCTATGCTTTGCAGCTTTACTAGGGAATTACAGGTGTGATAGCTTCCCGTTGCTTTCCACACCGGGGATGATGATGATATTGATTATATTGATGATGATGGTGGCCAGATGATGTTCGGGGACCATTTGGGCCTCAAAGCTACCTGACATTTGTCTTACAGGTGAGGAAAAAAACAGAAAGCTTGTCCCGACCGGGAATCGAACCCGGACCCGTTGCATGGCAAGGCAGCACGCTACCTCGAAATCACAGCGACACACACACACACACATATATATATATATATATATATATATATATATATATATATATATATTTATTTATTTATTTATTTATTTATTTGTAATCTGTGTCATTGGACAGTCCCGATCAGGGCGCAATAATGCAAATTTAGTTACTTAGAAACAGATGCGTATGAAATGCAGCCCACACATAACTCCTCTCAGCCGGATTCTGCAGTAGTTGTTAAGACAACTTTTTATTATTTCTTCGTAACAATAAAATGTAATAATCAAGTGAAATCCTGGAAACGGTTAGTTATGAATGTGTTTCTTCAAAACGAAAAATTATTTCAAGAGGATTAAAGAAGAATGAAGAAGGTAAGTAATCTACTGTGGGGATAACAACATTTAGTTCCAATAAACGCCTGACTGCCGTGTCAGGCGAGACTAGTAAAATCATGGACTATAATTATATTACATGTAGGCCCCATAATACATCATTATTATTGTAATATAAGATCGGTGGGTAAATATCGGTCTCGTATAGAGTCGCTAGATGACTCCAGCAAGGAGGGGGTAGGCTGAATTGTCCGTGGCCGTCCCGTTTTATTGAGTGGAGTAAACTTTCTTCCAAAGAGGGAAGTTAAACATGCTATTTTTGTTATTTTACGTTCGTGGATTGGGTTATGTGATTAGCACGTGTTAGGCTTTAGTTCGAGTATCCAGCACCTATCATGTGGTCAGGATACACTCAGTGATCTTGGGCCATCTCGACGCGATAGCGTAGCCCAACTTACGTGTTGAGAGACTCGTGGAAAACAGATGGCAGATGGGCATTGTTGGGTCACGGATAATTTCCCGGATTCGCACAGGCGAGGAGTCTATATGGTCAGTTGAGCTACAGCCAGTTAGGATGTGGAGAGGGTGGGTGGGTGTGTTTTAGGGCTTCCTCACAAGGGCTAGAGAAGGAAAGGACAGACCCCGGGTCCTTCCTCTCCGCACTCAGGACAGGGAATAGCCTGGACTGGGACCCATCTGGGTTCAGGTTCGGTGGCAGGCTGATGCACCCGAGAGGGGCTCAGCTTTTCCACGGACCTGGATTCGGGGGAGGAGGAGGAATGGATACATAAAAGGAGGATTCTGCCTTTGGGATCAAAGGACAGACCCCGTGTCCTTCCTCTCCTGCACTCAGCACAGGGAATAGCCTGGACTGGGACCCATCTGGATTCAGGTTGGGTGGCAGGCTGATGACCCCGAGAGGGGCTCGGCTTTCCACGGACCTGGATTCGGGGGAAGGAGAGGACAGATACATAAAGGGGGGATTCTGCCTTTACGATCCCTGCTCCAGCCAGGAAAGGACAGACCTCGGGTCCTTTCTCTTCTGCACTTAGTACAGGGGATAGCCTGGACTGGGACCCATCTGAATTCAGGTTGGGTGGCAAGCTGATGAACCCGAAAGGGGTTCAGCTTTTCCACGGACCTGGATTCGGGGGGAAGGAGAGGAACGGATACATAAAGGGAGGATTCTGCCTTTCCGATGGACAGACCCCGGGTCCTTCCCCTCCTGCACTCAGCACAGGGAATAGTCTGGACTGGGACCCATCTGGATTCAGGTTGGGTGGTAAGCTGATGAACCCGAAAGGGGATCAGCTTTTCCACGGACCTGGATTCGGGGGAAGGAGGGGAATGGATACATAAAAGGGGGATTCTGCCATTCCGATGGACAGACCCCAGGTCCTTCTCTCCTGCACTCAGCACAGGGAATAGCCTGGACTGGGACCCATCTGGATTCAGGTTGGGTGGCAGGCTGATGAACCCAAGAGGGGCTCAGCTTTTCCACGGACCTGAATTCAGGGGAAGGAGAGGAATGGGGGATTCTGCCATCTTCCCACACAGCTACACACACACACACCTACACACCCACAAAAAAAACACACACAGACACCAAAAAAAAAAAGAAACACACACAGACACAAAAAACACACAGACACCAAAAAAAAAAGAAACACACACAGACACAAAAAATGCATCATACAGACACCAAAAAAAAGAAACACACAGACACCAAAAAAAGAAACTTACACAGACACCAAAAAAGTAACATACACAGACATAAAAAAAACATGCACAGACACAAAAAAGAAACATACACAGACACCGAAAAAAAATAAACACACACACAAAAAAGAAACACACAGACACAAAAAATGCATACAGACACCAAAAAAAAGAAACACACAGACACCAAAAAAAGAAACATACACAGACACCAAAAAAAAAAGAAACACACACAGACACAAAAAAGAAACATACACAGACACCGAAAAAAAAAAGAAACACTCACACAGACACCAAAAAAAGGAACACACACAGACACCAAAAAAAAAGAAACACACACAGACACCAAAAAAAAAAGAAACACACACAGACACAAAAAAAAAGAAACACACACAGACACAAAGAAAAAGAAACACACACAGACACCAAAAAACACAGAGACACAAAAAAGAACCACACAGACACCATAAACAAAGAAACATACCACAGATACCAAAAAAAGAAACACACACAGACATAAAAAAGAAACACACACCTACAAAGAAACACACATGGACATAAAAAAGAAACACACACCTACACAACCACAAAAAAAGAAAAAAGAGAAACATCTACATAACCACACAAAAAAATACACACCCATAAAATAAGAAACACACGCAGACTCCAAAAAAAAAGAAGCACACAAACCCATAAAAAAATAAATATATGCAAACACCAAAAAAAAAGAAACACACACCCACAAAAAGGAAACTCATGCAGACACCAAAAAAAAAAAAGAAACACACACACAGACACAAAAAAGAAACATACACAGACACCGAAAAAAAAAATAAACACACAACAGATACCAAAAAAAAAGAAACACACATAGACACCAAAAAAAGAAAAGAAAACATACACAGACACCAAAAAAGTAACATACACAGACACCGAAAAAAAGAAACATACACACACAGAAAAAAAGAAACATACACACAGACACCAAAAAAAAAACACACACAGACACAAAAAAAAAAAACACACCTACACAGACACCAAAAAAAAGAAACACTCACAGACACCAAAAAAAAACACACACATATACCAAAAAAAAAAAAGAAACACACACCCACAAAATAAGAAACTCACGCAGACACAAAAAAAAAGATACACACAAACCCACAAAAAAAGAAACACGCAGACACCAAAAAAGAAAAAAAAACACACCCACAAAAAAAATCACACATCCTACTCCAGCCAGGAAAGGGCAGACCCCGGGTCCTTCCTCTTCTGCACTCAGCACAGGGAATATCCTGGACTGGGACCCATCTGGATTCAGGTTGGGTGGCAGGCTGATGAACCCAAGAGGGGCTCAGCTTTTCCATGGACCTGGATTCGGGGGAAGGAGAGGAACGATACATAAAAGGGTGATTCTGCCATCTTCACACACACACACACACACGCCCTCCACATCCTAACTGGCTGTAGCTCAACTGTCCATATAAACTCCTCCGCCTGTGGGTATATGGGAAATTATTCGTGGCCCAGAGGTGCCCAACTGCCACTGTTTTCCACGAGTCTCTCAATGAGTTGGGCTGCACTAACGTGCTGACATGACCACAAGATCCGGTGGGCTAGATAGGGGTTCGGGTTGTTATCTTAACAGTTTTTTTTTATATTTTCAAATTATTTCGGCTTAATTTAAAAAGGTAATGTTTTTTGTGATTACCATTTTTTCTCCAAACTTCATGCTGATATCGCTGAAGACAATAATTACCAGCGACAATGACCAACCGGCGGGTTGGGACACCCCTCCAATGTGCAAGAACAATGGAGTAATACGGTTTATTTCTTGATACTTGAAATACATATCAAGAAATAAACCGGGGGACTGGGCGCACTCTTGTCTTCAGAAAAACATGGATTCCCACACCATGTTATATAAGATGTCCGTCACGCAGAAAGTACGTAAAGAAATTAATTTCTCAGCAAGTAGAATTCATGGTTCGATTTTACTGGTTGACGGAATGTAAGATATTTATCTCTGATGAAGCTATAACCAAGACCGTCCGTTCGTGGTGAAGAACCACATCCTGCAAGAGGTGGCCCTGCTTTAAACTGAATACGGTGGATCGAGACATGGCTATCGATAAAAGGCCCCAATGCACTTTACCCCAAGTGTGAGTATTGGTAAGGGTAAAAGAGAAGGAGAGACTTTGAAAATAAACCCGGGACAAGGACTCTCGTCAGCCTAGGAGAAAGCAACCTTCTAACGGAAAGGGACCCAACAGAAAACCTCTGATCCTCCAGGTTGGGTTTGTGCGTCGGGCTGGAAATCCACCACATAAAACAATCTTTCTCAAAAGTCTCACTCGAGTAAGCCAGATGTATAATTCTGAAGGACGAAGATTGGTGGGAAGACCAAGAAAGCGCTGGGCTGAACAGATGTGAGGTCAGAACAGTCAAAGACCTAATCCGTGAAGGATGATGATGACTTTGACTTTACATGTGACAAGATTTTTTATTTTTTTTTTCAAGTTCCAACCATACACCATGGGCATGTGCCAACAGACTCGAAGCGGTTTACACTTTGGAATAACGGGATGCAGCAAACATACACATGATATTGAAACTCACGTTGCCAACGAATTAACAGAAAGAAGGTATTTACAAAAAAAAATACATCACTTACTTTTGTCTGATAATCAGATAATTATAACTCAGGATGGAGAAGATGCAAATTGCATGTGTAATCAGTAGAGACCAGATGTTAGGGAAAATGCCTACAGTTATTTATTATAGATATTGTAAAAGTGACTTCATGTAAGTTCATACCGACGATCCTAGAGTTGTTTTCCATTAAGTTAATTTTGCCTATAAATGCCTATTTCAGCTTATAATGCCTATAAATGCCTATTTGCCATTTTTCTCGAAATTAACTTAGTATTTCAATGAAATCGATTGAAATGGACAAACAATCATGGCACATATCATTGCATAGAAATTTTCAAGTGTTCTTTTTTATAAATTCTCTCGTAGAATATTTTAGGATAAGAATGGCAATAAGACAATAACCTAGCAGGTAGATGGTTTCCCCCTCAATGCACTCCCGTTAGGCGAAATGACAAGTAGCGGCTATTTTTATTTTTCCACTTCATGCACTCCCATTAAGCGAAATAGCCCTAAGCTATGTCCCATTGTATTATTCTAAAGTATAGCTTTGCTTATTTTCAATACAAATATTGCTGAGTGACAAAGAGGGTAGGTGGCTCAAGCTTTTTTTGTGTCTCACAACTGGTGCTGAAACGTTTAAGTGAGTGGCAATATTATTTTTTATGTTGAATTCAGTCTGAAGTCCTCATTCATAGACAAATGATTCAAAGATAAAGTGGTGTGACAAGTGTATGTGGCTTATTCTTTTTACCTTTAAAACAGTTGTTTTACTATGTCTAAGAATGGACAACAGTGAAAGACAAACTGGCCAATTTCGTGAAAGAATTGGTGCGGAAATATTCACAAATGATGGTGTAATATTGTACTGCAAAGTATGTGAAATTTCTGTGAATTGCGCTAAGAACTGTCATGTTACGCAGCACATACATACTGCAAAACATAAGTCTGCTCTTTATAAAAAAGGCAAAACAAATTCCAAAATCATCTCTGATATCTTCATATGCTATCAATAAACGTCAGTCACATTTTTCAGTGGATCTCTGCAAAGCATTTTTCTCAGCTGGTATCCCTTTACAAAAACTAGAAAATACGACTTTAAAGAATTTCTTACATAAGTACACAAAACAAAATAATCCCAAATGAATGCATGTTACGTAAATCGTATGTTGATGTTTGTTACAATGATGCCATTAGTAGAATTAGAGGAGGAGTCAATGGGAAGAAAACATAGATTTCAGTTGATGAGAGTACAGATCCCTTTGGTTGATTTATTGCTATGTTGTAATTGGCACTATGGGCTATGATCAATCCTCTCAAATATATTTATTGGCTTGTGAACAATTAGATAAAACTAACAGTTCAACTATTGCGCAAGTGTTTACCTCAGCATTGAATATACTGTGGCCTGATGGAATAAAATATGGCAACATTCTTCTGTTTACGTCTGATGCTGCGGCCTACATGAAGAAAGCTGGCAAGATCCTCAAAGTCCTGTTCCCCAACATGCTTCATGTAACGTGTCTTAACCATGCATTGCATAGAATCTGTGAGGAAATTCGTGGTCTGTTCCCAGGTGTAGATGCCTTGATTTCCAACAGTAAAAGGCATTTATCAAATCTCCATCCAGGGTTCAGTTGTTCAAAGAAGTTGCACCAGAACTAGCATTACCTCCACAACCTGTTTTAACTAGATGGGGAACATGGTTAACTGCTGCATTATACCTTACTTATTGTGTTGACAATGAACAAGTGCTCTAATGTAACAACTCTACAGTGTACATCAGTGGTATGTAATTTTTATTAAATAAAGTATAATATTAATATTTTCAGTTGGTACAGTAAGTTTTTATCATATGTTTATATTCTTAACGTAAGGCTGTAAAAATTTACGTTGTAGTCCATTTTTATAAGAGCCTATTTTGAATTTTTTAGTGCCTATATTAATGATTTTTAGTGCCTTTTTGTCTGCCTATTTTAAAATTTTTAAGTGCCTAACATCCGGACTCTAGTAATCAGTGTCAACAACATATAAAAAATGGGGTTTGAATATAAAAAACAGAGTATTTAACAAATGAACCAGATCAATTATATGTTGATGGGGTAAAGATAAAGAAGAGCAATAATTTCTGTTATTTCAGATCAATTATAGAAAAAGATGGAACATCAAATAAAGAAATAGCAAAAAGGATCAGTAATGGAAGAAAAACCATAGGAATGTTATGGAGTAAAAGCATCATTAACAGAACAAAACTACTAATTTATAAGTCCATACTAGAAAGTATAATGGTAGGTGGATCGGAAGTTTGGACAATGATACAACATGCCAACAGTTAATTGCAGTTGAAATGGATTTTTGGAGAAGAGCTGTCAGAAAATCTCGATTGGAAAGAATTAGAAATACAGAAATTAGAAAATGGATTAATGCAGAAAGAAGTACTATAATAGATGAGATTGAACACAGAGGGCTAAAATGGTATGGACACCTAAGAAGAATGCAGGATGGAAGACTACCAAAGGCTGTTTATGCATGGAACATTGAAAGAAGGAGCAGAAAAGGAAGACCAAGAACATCCTGGAAGAATAACATTCAGAATTCAGTGAGGAAATTTGGATGAAGACAGAGGACAGATAACGATGGAGAACTTTAATTAAGGGAAATTTGTGAATGTTTGTTACAAACTGATACTTCAAAAGTCCATAGTCATTTATGTATTTTTTTTAAAACTCGTGTTAATTACTGTACAACCATCAAGAAATGCGAACATGGGTTTCACTGGCTAACATTTTCCGGAGGTAAAATAATCTCCCTTTCGGTTTTGGGCAGGGGTTACTACTGGGAATACATTAGCTCAGGATAGGGATGTGTGGAATGCTTATGTCCGCTTGGCCATGAACCTACGGGTTCGATAGTGCCAGTAAGTTAGCTAAAAGGGGTGCATTCTATCAACTGAGCTAGCGTAGTGGGTCGTTAATGATATATATATATATATATATACATACACACCAACATAGCCAACATTGCATAGCTTAAAGATTTTGAATGTACATGGATAATAAATATTAGCGGGGTTTAGTGGGTGAATAGAATTAATAATGATTACAAAGTTGCTTTTGTGTTACAAAAATAACTGGCATTTGAAATAGTATATATGATTAATTTAATAAAATTAGCTATATTTTGTTCTTGGGGTTGTGGTCTTACTCTATGCAGCTGCATGTTCTATGGTAAAAGGCGGTTCTCTATGAAGGCGACTGTATTTTAAATACCGGCGTCCGTTATATAATGATGCTGATTTAGTTAAATCTTTGTTCTCAATTATTTAAATGACATTTCTGGCACTTATTCATTTTTGTAAGTATACGTATGTCAAAGACATTAATCAACCGTTGTTCTATTTATATATCTATCATTCTCCTTTGTATTAATTCTGTGTGTCAGTTTACGTTTAATATTTTGAAACTATCATGTAAGTTTTTTTTTTATTATTTCATAATGTCTTTAAATCTTTCTTCAGTCTGGAATTAACCTATTTTATTCCCTTTGCATTATTACTTTTTATTTTGTACGTGTCATAAATTATGTGAACACGAAACTGGCTCCTAACTGTTGCTAGCTTTAGGATAAATATGAACCAAGAATTATTAGAAAATCTTGCTCTATATACGATTGTCATGGTCCACCCAATCTCCTGGTTGTAGATGTTTCTCCTTCATGTATAATTATATTCCCTGACTGCAGGAGGTTTTAGGTCTTCCTCTGCCTCATCTTCTCTCAGGTTTCCATTCCAAAACACATTTTTTCCTCTTCCCTTCGCTGGACATGTCCATACCCACAGCATTTAGTAGTCCATACCAACTTAATTTCTGAGTTTTAATATAATTTAAAATGGAGTCTTCAATCTTCATTTTCTCCCTTATAACTGAGTTTCGAATTTTTTCTCTTCTTGAAATTGTTGCTGTCCTTCATATAAAATCCAATTCTGTTGCTAAAAGATACTTATTCGTTTTTGTTGTTAATGGACAAAGTTCTGCTCCATAAGTAATGATGCTGGATAAAGTGTGGGTCGGTTTGTGAACCTCAGCCAAATCTATCATTTATCTAACAAGGAAGTAATACAACTCTGACTTGGTGAATTGGATAACCCTCAACCTTCCATCTGCACCATGTCCTGCCATTCTGCTCTTTCAAGCAGAGACATCCATTTGCTTTGCACAGTCTGTTTCCATTGCTCGGTTCTGGGTTTGATTTCTGTGCTTTGCAATTAAAAGTAGAAAATTGTGTGCATCTTAAAGTGAACCTCAGCCAAAGTGGCAGATCATTTTTTTGGACATGGCCTTGGTACATCACAGCACTTCTCTGGGATAAATTTCAAGGTAGATTTCAGCTTGCAATGATTGACAGTTTCCTTGTTAGTATGGTAAAACATAGCTAAAAATGATGGATTTGCCAGTGTGGTATACAAACCGTCTCACAAATTTTTCAATCTTATTTCTTATGCCACTGATGTACTAAACACTTTTAAAACATTTTGCAACACTTTTAAAATACGTTTTAAACATCTTCCAATGTTGCAACAATCTTTTTTTTATATTTATATATTTATGTAAAACATGATCCTCCTACATTGCTTAGTTGCTACTTTCTGCTATTTTCCCTCCTCTTCCTATGTTGTCCCAACGTTGCCACCATCAACAACCCAAAATATTCCAGATGTTTCCAACATCACTTCCACGTTCCCTGGATTTCACCTACGTTAGAGTAATTGATTTGTGTTACAGTAATTGATTTAGGTTTGGTTAGCTTTTAGGTTCCTTGCTTATTAAATGTGATTTGATACGTAAAATAAATTACCTCTTCATATCTGTTATTCTATGAAAAATTCAAGATGTCGGACGGTTATCACGTAAAATCATATTTCCACTAGTTCATTTTGTGTTAATTATACATATTTAGACAAGTTCTGGGAATTTTGTATCAATGTTGGTCATACTGATTTCACATACATATACCACCTGGAGGTTGCATTTATCTTTCTGGGATTACATGAAGCACTAGCGCATGCGCACTGGGATTCTATTATAGAACTTAGAAGAATTTATTTGTGACAGTAAGTACACCTTATCCGGATTTGCTAGTTCAACAACCACCATTGCTAATACTATAAAATATTTTTTTATAGTCGGCTCAACTGCACTTCAACTAGCGCTTGATTTTTCAACTATATTGTTGTAAACTATAGCTCTTCTTCTGTATTTACTAACATTATTTAATATTTTAAACTTTTTCAAACTATTTTTATAACATTATTAGACAATTTTGAAGTATTTATTTATATATGCAAATCACAATATTATGACACTGTTAGACAATATTGTGATGCTAACTGCTATTTTCTCCACAGAGTATATTACTTAGTCTATGATTTTTCTATTGCTGTTTTGGGTTATCGCTGGTTGGATCAGCGTTAGGGAGTGATAAGTAAGTGTACTCCCATTTTTAATAAATGTTTGGTAATTTTAATATTATTAATATATTTTTTTAACGTAGATTTGGGGATTTATTGCAAATATTGGTAATTTAAATTTCATAGCGACGGATAGTAATCGAGGATGATAATCGATATGTGATTCGATTGTGGGTTATCACTGCTCTATAAACTCTGGCGCATGCGCAGTGTTGTTCTGTAGGACTTTGAAAATATTTCACGTTAGTTTAAGTGCAGTCTTTCCAAATAATCAGTTTCAAAATTGATTATGGGTTTTTTCTTCATGAAATTATGTATGAGTCACACACCAAAATACTTGGTAGTGTAATAATTATATTCTTAAAGAAAAATGGTGTAAATAGTTGCATACAAAAAATACAGAATTGGGAATAAGTCCTTTAGGATAAAGTTTCCATGACTTGACAAAAAAATTCTAAATCCGAAGTTGAAATTCTGCACAATTCCCACACTCCTGAACATGCTCCTAATTGGTGTGTGCCAAGGTTTTTTTTTTGGGGGGGGGGGATTTTAAAAATTATGTCATCATAATAATACATTCATGAATTTAGGCCATTTGTTTACCTGTTTTGGCTTCAAGAGAAACACCATCCAAATGTCTTTTGAGTGGACGTCCTGGTCTTCTTCCTGCGGGTTGATATCTTAACATTTGTTTGGGTATCCTGTGATCTTCCATTCGATGAACATGCTACATCCATCATGACTTGTAATCAGAAATTTTGTTTTCTAAAGGTTCCATGTGTAATTCTGCTAAGATGTCTTTATTTTTTTTTTTGTGATCTAGTAGTGTATATCTTGCAGTCCTCCAAAGGTATCTTATTTCAGCAAAATGTGGTTGGAAATTTGAACCTTTTGGAGAATTCACATATTCAGTGTAAAATATTTATTTAAACCTTTACAAATTATATATTATGCATTACTACCAGTTTAATAATACTTAGTATGACAGAAATATTACATTACTTTTAATTAAGCTCCAAACCACTTCAATTATTGCAAAAAAATCTTATTGTAGAGACAAACTAACAAACTCCATCATGTGACAAGCACAGAAGGCCCTTTGCCTACCAACTGGCTGCTGGCCTCACGTCTACATGTGTTAACCCTTCAAGCCAGACATTTTAAATGCCCACACTCCTACCATGGGCTTAGCCAGCATTGGATTAAGGGGGGTGCAAACTTTTATTCGACTGTATACCTTCTGGATACAAAGGAACAAACCAAAAATACAAATCACTACCTTTATTTTTTAAACTAACCTCAATATATTTTGGAAGAAAACTACAGCACTTTTGAAGAGGAAATATGAAGAATAATAGTGAAATAATTGCAGAATTTTTAGGTTAAGCGAATTGAATTTTTTTGTCAGGATTAATTTTTATGCTTAATTTTATTTAAACTATTAGCTATATTTTAGGTACTATACACACTGTTCGACTCACCTTTTCGTTTGAGAATAATTGCAGAATTTTTAGGTTAAGCGAATTGAATTTTTTTGTCAAGATTAATTTTTATGCTTAATTTTATTTAAACTATTAGCTATATTTTAGGTACTATACACACTGTTCGACTCACCTTTTCGTTTGAGAATATTTTTTTAGGTGCGTTTTGTTTGAATTTTTCAATATCAATTTTAATAAGATTTTTTTTTTATGCAGACTGAACATACACAGGCCATTACGGCGATTTTCTGTCATAGAACGGCATCATGTCTTCACTCTTCTTAGGGTGCTAAAAGTGTGTGTAATCGATGTCTTATTGCATGGTAAAGATAGGCATATTACAATTTCTTTTTTGTTGGATGGGAAAAAATCACACTCGTCCACGATGTTAACAAAATCACCTTCTTTATCCTTGTCACTTTGTTTCATCCACATACGGTGCCATAGTACAATTTTGGTGGACAAATCCTAGATTTTATAATACTCTGAAATTTTGTTATGTTGCTTGGGCATCTTTCAGAGATGTTTTTAGGTTCTTAGGGTGCAGCATTTGAAGTTCAAAGGAGGACCCTGTTGTTCTCCAAATCTGTCTGACAAAGCTGTGTGAAAGGAGTCCAAGTAGGGATTTAAGATGACCACCTTAAAAATAATCTTCGGGATTACATGTGGATTAGCTCGATGTGTCTGCTTATTGGATGTTTGGTAGTGTGATTTCTACACCTAGCTCAGAAGCAATAGTCTCCAATTCTTTCATGATGCCTTTGGAGATATTATAACCTTTTCTTGCAAAATTACCATGATTTTAATGCTTTCAACATGAGCCGTGCATTTAATTAAATCTACAGCCACGGCTTGCAGTGAATTAACAAAAGGTTCCAAATAACTATAATATTTTGCTATCAGGCACAAACAAAAGATGAAAGTACTTCTACTTGCAGCAGCATACAACTGATCAGCTTGTTTTCGGCTTGGTGTATTTCTTTCTACGGCAATCAATTTCAGAACATTCATCAATTCCAAAATGTGTTTCTTAAATATCCCAATACTTTTATATTTGCGACGCAACATGTTTTGCAGAGCATGGGGATGCTTGGGATGTGCTGTCTTCTCGACGACGACTCTCGAAAAAAGTTTATAATATCCTTAATTGTAGCTATCGCATTTCTCACCTTTGGCACACTATTCAAATCATTTACCACAAGAATGATTTTGTGACTTGCGCAGTGGAAGTAGCCTAAATACCTTTGGGGAAAAACTCGCACAAACGTTTCTGAACCCCGTTGTCTTTTCCTGCCATTGTTGAACAGCCATCATAGCCCTGGCCGACACATTTGTGCATGTAAGTGTCTATCTCTTTGAAGAAAACTCAATTTCTGTAGCGATTGGGCATCCATTCTCTTCAATTCAAGAAAGCCCAAAAACTCTTCTCAAATTTTATTGTTTCTCGTCAAAAAACTGCACACCAATGGACAATTGCTCCATTCCAGAAATGTCACAGCTTTTTTTTTTCAGCTAAAACACTGTAAGGGCTGGCATTTTTTACATTATTTACAATCTCAAGTGACATAATTCAATCAATTAATTTTTAATTTGTGGAGAAAGGTAGGTAGCATTCTTGGTGTTTAAACGAGGTTTTAAGCTTCTATCATCGGCAACAATTCTCCACTGAATCAAATCCCTGAAGATGCCTTCATCCAGTGTTTTATCTCTTAAATGTAAGTCATGCAAACCACAGAAGATAATGGTATCCAAGATGGAAAGTAAATATTTCAAATTACCTGCCGCAATCTTCTTATAGCCACTTGTGAGTTTTTGGCTAACAGAGGCCTCACTTAAAAACAAGCATGCTGACAGCGCAGCTTCCATATGTCAGCGCCTCTCACAACATTTTGTGGTGAATTCATGCATTTTCAAAAACGTCTAGAAGGGCATCATGAAAAACCCTTTAATGCCCCTCACAATATGTGGGGAGAATAGAACACCATATGTACAGAGTGCACCTTTGAGTCTTGCGGAATACTTTAGCCAGGGTGAATACTGTTGGATCCAACTATGTTTGAATTTCTGTTTTAAATGTTCAGCATCTTTGCTGAAATTGTAGCTTTCGGGTGGACTCCAGCAGTTTGTCAGAATTTCACTTTATCTTCTTAACTCATTAGTTCTGTTCTCCTGAACCAGTTGCCAATATCATTAGGTGGGTAAATCTTCTTTGGATGTGATGAATTCTAAACCATCTGGGGGAAAAAAAAAATGTATCAATGGAACTACTTGTGTAGGTACTTACCAAATAATTTTCTTATGTCCATTTTTATGCATACACGCACGAATATGCATAGTTCAACGTTAAAGCATGAGTCTAGAACTTTCGAGTAAAGAATATGTCAATTGGATAATTATTTGAGCATATTGAATATACTAGAAAATATGCCACAGGCATGGTGAATCTTTGATCAATCATGGTCGTTGACCAATATAAGGCTGTAAAAAGTTTGTGTGGCCAATGAAGAGTCAAGGTCAGGCGAAGTTTCTACAAGAGTCTAGGTGTCGAAAAACAACTGAAATTCGAGAAGTGAATGTTGCATTAGCCGTTCATAATAGAAGTCTAGAATTTTCTGACATATTGGTGATGCTTATATCTACTGGGACAGGTACTTGATAAATCGATATATCACATCGATTGGATTTGGCGGGCTTAATATATATGTATATTTTTACATCTATTTTCAACATTTTACACCTAATTTCAGGTAGAATATCTCACTCTATCTAGTGTTAACTGGATGAAAATCAAGGGGGTTGCAAGTGCACCCCACTGCACCTACCTCGCTACACCGATAACTCCTACATATTTACCTTTTGCCAATATTTAAAATACTATTGAGTTTTAAATTACTGCATCTTGAATAATTGTGATTTGCAAATAAATCTCTTGTCTGTTTTTTTTACAAAACTTGCTATTAACAATTTTAGTACATTTTAAATGCCAACACGAAGGGGAAAAATTTTTTTTTTAAATCACAAACTCTCCATTTTTGATGCCCTAGTTGAGCTTTAAATTACTGCAACCCGAATTATTGTAATTTGTGAATAAACTGTTTATAATTTTTATGAAACTTTCTATTACGGTATTAATTTTAATGCATTACTGACTACTAAAATGAAGGGGTGGAAAAAAATCTAGAAGTTGTCTAAAATGTGAAAAATCTTGACACACTCATCAATACATGTTACATAATCCTGCACTGTGGTCAGGACACTTGTAGGTGAATCTCTCCTTTTCCCATTCTTTTGCGAGACAATGCATCTCTTTTGTGTTTTGCTTTATTCCCCAAATGTGGTATTTTTTTACACAAAATTATAATAATTGTCCATCCATAATGTGTATACCTTATTTAGCAGATCATCTGATAATTTGATTACAATGGACGATATCTTATTTATTTCTCCATATCAATTGTTGTTTGAAGGTCAGTTTCACTGCAAGAATATACTATGAACTTCCAAAGATAACATGTGCTAGATTTGCATAATTTAAAAGTCTTTATTCCAAACTTGGAGAAATTGTGGGTCAAGTAGGCTATATTTTGAATGATAGTCTACCCTTCCACAGAGTACGATTTCATCATTAGCATTGTTTTGATTGGACTGTAAACAATGTAATTTATCATTGAGATAATTTATTAATGTGTGAATTTTAAATAACTTTTAGACCTAGAAAGGAGTTCAATGTATTGTTGTCTGCAAAATGCAAAAATTTAGTTAACTAGAAATCTATTTTGTGACATAAATAGGCTATAAATGGGCATGTCTTGGGTAGGATTTTTTCGAGAGATAAGATTTTATGGAGGGTTATTTAACTATACCCATCAACATAGCAAGGCCTAAATATACATACATCTCATCTCTCTTAGTTGGTAACCACGGCTGTGGGGTCTCCAGGTCTGTGATTGTGTCTTGTCACTAGCATAATGATTTGTCACTGTTACAATTATATTCATTATGTCATCGTCAAAAAAAATTAAATAAGACTCTAAGGGAGAAGAAGCAGATTTATTAGGTTTAGAAAATGCAAAAAATTTAGATTTATTGGGTTTATAATAATCCACTCTTTGCCATTGTCCTACATTTACTTTATTTCATGCATGAACTTTAATTTCTCTGCCATCCATCATCAGTACCGCTATTACTTCCACTTTGATTTTCTGTGAAATATGGTTCACTTAATGATATCTTAAGAAAAATTGCTGTAAATGCCATCCTTTTCTAGTAATTCAACAATATCATTACAAAAACTGTTCACTGAACTGGCCATGTTGCTTTCTCAACTAGAACTGAATATATGGTGTTGTATAACACTAAAATTCCTTGTGGAATGCAGGCTTTCACGGCTGGTAATAATAATAATAATAATAAAAGATTCTGGGCTATGTGGCCATGGTCTATAACTGGTGTTTCTTCTGGACGTTTCTCCCTCAACTGCGGAGGGAATCTTCAATGGCAAGTGCTTCTAGGTAGTGTTCCCTTGTTGTAGACAGTTCACAGTTGAGTCTGTAACAAGGGAACACCACCTAGAAGCACTTACCATTGAAGATTCCCTCCGCAGTTGAGGGAGAAACGTCTGGAAGAAACACCCGTTATGGATCATGGCCACATAGCCTGGAATCTTTTAATATTACTAAAATTCCTTCCCTATTGTTTTCCTAAAATTTACCATTACTTCAACTCCCCAAAAATACTTTCAGCCTAAGAAAAATAGCTTCCATTCTGAACAGACAGCTTGAAAATTGGTTAGCATGTGACTGAGGTATTGTCAAATTTTTAATTTTTGTTTGCAGATGATCAAATTATTTTTGCAGGGGATGAAGATGATATGAAATATATGATAAATAAACTAATGGAAGAATATATAAAATGGGGACTGAATATAAATTTACAGAAAATAGAATATATGTGTTTGGGAAAGGATGTGGATGACCTCATACTTGAAACAGGGAAAATAAAAAAGTGTGAATTTTTTAAATATCTTGGGTCAATAATTACAAGTTTAGGTACCTGTGAGAGAGATGTACAGACTAAAATTGCAATGACAAAAAATGCAACTAAGACATTACATGGAATAATTTGGAATAAAAATATTACAAAGGAAACTAAAATGAAAATTTATAAGAGCATAATACAGAATATTTTGTCATATGAAAGTGAAACTTGGTCTCTGACGGAATTACAAAAGAATAAAATTAGAACAGTTGAATTTGATTATTTTAGAAGAAGCCTCCAAAAAACAAAACAGAATAAAATAAGAAATGAATTCCTTTGGAGAGAAATGAATGTCACCACATCTGTTGTTAAGAGGATTGAAAATCAAATGCTTAAATGGTATGGCCATGTACAAAGAATGGAAAATGAAAGATGGCCAAAAAATATATACCAATGGTCACCCCCTGGAAGAAATAAATGTGGCAGACCAAGATGGAAATGGAAAACCTACGTCAGAACTATAATGGATGATAGGAATTTGGAAGTGGGAGATTGGAATGATAGAGATAAATGGAAACTGAAGACGGCAAACCTATAAGTGGGGGAAAGCCGAAGAAGAAGAGAAGGAATTTTAAGTTGACTGATCAATATTACTATCTCAGGTGGCTTCATCAAAAATTGATGTGATGTTTTTGCTAAATTTTTTATTGTGTGATGAAATTTTTAAACTACCCCAAACAAGTTGTGAACAAATTGTTGGGTTATGGTTTCTTTTTACAAACTTTGTTCTACTATTTTAAGTGTTTTGCATCACTTCTTAAAGCATTTCTAGAAAATGATCAATTTTATACAGATACTGTCTCATAAATAGGGGGAACTTAGGATACTTGACCCAGGAAACACTCTTTTATTTTTAGGAATATTTTAATGGAGTGAAAAAAATACTAAATAGCATCATTGCATATTATAATCATATCGGCTCAACTGCACTTCTACTAGCGCTTGATTTTTCAGTTATATTGTTGTAAACTTATATGCCTGTGATTAAAGGTAAATGGGAAGTTTGCCAATCTAGTTTGGAAATAGGCGCATATAAATTTGAACTGGTTCATAGCTTTATTTATCTAGGATCTGAAGTAAATTGTAGAAATGACAATTCGGCTGAAATACATCTACTGATCATGGCTGCAAACAAATGCTTTTTTGGACTCAGGAAAATGTTTAGATCTCAGTTTATATCTAGAAAGACAAAAATACTCATGTATAAAGTTCTCCTTAGACCAGTGTTAACATATGCATCAGAAACTTGGACCATGTTGAAATCTGATGAGGAATTATTAGGGCGTTTTGAAAGGAAGATACTGAGATCCATTTTTGGTGCCATGAAAGAAAATAATGCATGGAGAAAGAGATACAATAATGAACTGTATAAACTGTACAATCAGCCAGATATTCTGAATTTTGTTAAAGTTAATAGATTGGCATGAGCTGGACACATTATTCGCATGGACAACAAAAGGATTACAAAAAGAATTTACAATGAACAACCACTATTGGCCAGAAAAGTTGGAAGACCTAAATTAAGATGGGAGGATGGTATAATTCAAGACATTAAGATTTAAAAAATAAAAAAACTGGAAGAATGAAGTGCAGAACAGGGAAGTCTGGCATAAGCTTCTTGAAGGCGGCCAAGGCCCACATGGGGCTGTCGAGCCAATTATGATGATGATGATTGTTGTAAACTATAGCTCTTCTTCTGTATTTACTAACATTATTTAATATTTTAAACTTTTCAAACTATTTTTATAACATTATTAGACAATTTTGAAGTATTTATTTAAATATGTAAATCACAATATTATGACACTGTTAGACAATATTGTGATGCTAACTGCTATTTTCTTCACAGAGTATATTACTTAGTCTATGATTTTCTATCGCTGTTTTGGGTTATCGCTGGTTGGATCAGCATTAGGGAGTGATAAGTAAGTGTACACCCATTTTTAATAAACGTTTGGTAATTTTAATATTATTAATATATTTTTTTTAACATAGATTTGGGGATTTATTGTAAATATTGGTCGTTTAAATTTCGTAGCGACGGATGATAATCGATATATGGTTCGATTGTGGGTTATCGCTGGCTCTATAAACTCTGGCACATGCGCACTGTTGTTCTATAGGACTGAAAATATTTCACGCTAGTTTAAGTGCAGTTTTTCCATCCTATCCTTATTGCATCCAATTTCAGTATGAAGAAATTTCACATTCTAAATGTGCAAAATTTTAATTTTTCCTTGTGTGTGCAAAAGGGTTAAGTATCTCTCAAGTTAGGGATACTTGACCCATGTCTAATTATTTTCAAATGATGCTAAAACTGAGATGACATTAAAGTGGTTACTATGAAAGTTGTCATTTTTAAGTGAAATTGCATTTATTATATAACATGTAGTCCACTGCTGTGGTCTTGAGGTAGCGTTCTGCCTTGTCACGCAGCGGGCCCGGGTTCAATCCCCGGTCGGGGCAGTTTTTCTGGGTGAGGTTTTTATTGGGGTTTTTCCTCACCTGTAAGACAGATGTCAGGAAAACTTTAAGGCCCAAATGGTCCCTGAAATCATATGGCCATCATCATCATCATATCCTTCACCAGTGTGGAAAGCAATGGGAAGCTACCACACTTACAATTCCCTAGTAAAGCTGCAAGCATAGCATGAAAATACTATGATTGCAGTGAAGGACCTGCCTTCGGACAGAATTACTATGGATGGATGGATATAACATGTCAGCTTATATAACATTAACAAAAAGGTAACTGTTAAGCCTACTTAATGAGAAATTCAAACTGAAGTTTAAAATTCTATAATTTTCTGTTATAAATTCAAGAGACACCAATTAAAAATTTAATTTACTTTGGATCAACCTCTGGGACATTGTCACATTCTAGTCACTTGAATCTTGAACCCACATATTTCTGTAAACACTTCAGAACAAACTTCGCTAACCTGAGAACATTTCACTTTCCACAAAATTTCACAATCACCCAATCATTTAGACTTGGAACTATTGTTGTTTATTTTTTATTTCACTCACCTCATACTTCATAACTCCTAGCATACCCAGGGTTTCGTCACATCCTTTGTGACGAAGCCCTGGGTATGCTAGGAGTTATGAAGTATGAGGTGAGTGAAATAAAAAATAAACAATATTAAAAAACCTCATAGTGTTATTTCCTATCTACATAACTTAAATTGGAACTATTGCTTTATGACTTGTGTCTCGTCGTTCATTTCTAATTCTAAATCATTCTGAACAGGTTTCAGGACTTCGTTTCAGAAGACCTATCGAATCGTCTTTTTCTTTTCTTTAAATTTTTTTTTTATGAACCTTTTCTTCAACTTACCTTTTCTCTTCTTGTATTTGGACTGCCAAATCTTTTTAACATATATCCACAAAGTATTTCCATTAATGCCATTTTGTTTTTTGTTGTAATTGTATTTAGGGCACCAGTAACTAAAACTAGCTTGACTGGCTCTTTCATAATTTCTCTGGGGAACTGCCTGGGTTTGGCATTCTCTTTACTTTTGTGGAGATGTGGTATCTGGAATCTAAAATTTATAATTTAGTTTTTATTTATGTATATCAAATGTTGGTCAAGTATCCCTGTCAAACGTGGGTCGAGTATCCCTGCACTGAGTTCATAAACATAATCCAATATTTCACTGTATCTGTTATAAAGCAGCTAGGTGGCATTGGGTGAAAATAAGGACATATAAATTACTAATAACAAGAAATAATACAAAGTTTCTTACAAGTAAATAAATGTAGACTGATGAACATTCAATCACTCAAAATTTACTTATGACAGTACAAAACACATTTTTTCCCTTCCTTCACTCGTCTTGGTAAACAATGTAATATCTTTCTAAGGAAATGAGAGAGGGTATCAAGGGCTTACAGTGGTAGAAACACCATGCATCCAAAATACCCCTACTATGAGAAAGGGACCTTGGGTCAAGTATCATAAGTTCCCCCTAATGTTTTTTTTTTAATAAAGGTTTATTTGGAATGTTTTCTGATAAGAAGTTAAACTACTCTTCGAAGTAGAGACCATTAGATTCTATGGTCTTGAGCCATCTTTCAGCAAGCTTTATTATTCAGCCTCTGGTTTCTGCTGCGAAGAATTCATTGAGACCTACTTCCACAGATTCAATGTTTTTGAAATTTCAATCAAGAAATGGGTGATATCTAAAGCTGCAAGATCAGGACTATACGCTGGTTGTGGTACCAATTTGATTCTTCTCAATTCCTGATTTTTTTTGTCATGGTTATTCATGCAGTATAAGGTCAGGTGTGAACCCATAAGACCCTCAAAAGTTCATGAACTCATGCTAGTTGTTGAGGCCGAACATTCACTCAGCCTCCTTCCTAAATAATTAATAAATTGGGATATAGGAAATACATTTATAAACAATTAATCAATTAAGTAATTGAAGTAATAATCAGACATACACCTTATTTATATTCAAATAAACCAGAAAGACACGTAGAATACAATTATATAATTATTAATCATAAATTAGATGAGCTTGAGGAATTAATAATATAAAATAATAAACGTTTAGTTATGAGTAATCTAGGAAGATGTAGATGACTACAATCCTTCTATTGTATACTGATGGGCTCGAGACATGTTCACAATAACTTAAAGATCTCTAGAAATCTTTTCTCTTCAGAGAATTACATGCTTTTTATTCAGCGAGTTAGAACCAACAATGCCTAAACCTTGTACTTTAGACAGCTAGAGCACAATGCATGATATGGGATTTGGAAAATCTCAACTTGACGAAAACAACGCTAAGAGCGGGCGAAGACAAAGATGATTCTAGGCTGAAAGCGTCACTTCCACTAAAGTCAATGACTGGGGAAATCCATAGGCTTATGGTATACAAACTTTGATCCAGCTGTAGAGGTAATAGTTGGAAGACGGCCCTAAGACAATCGTTGACGTCACACCCCTAAGACAATCGTTGACATCACACCAATAGCATTTGTCACAAAATATTCTCATTGTATTAACTGAGTGAAATGTACCAATGAACTGTAATATTACATTTCAAGGGGGTGTATCGTATGGTTTCAAGATATGGAAGGAGACAACGCAAGCTCACCTCATGGCTAGGAAAGTGAAACAAAATTAATATCTCTCGTGGTGCTGATACGGGAACAAGCACTTCTTATTGTGATATCTAGCACCAACATAACTTATTCAACTTAGTGACCTGATAGTTAATATCTCTCGTGGTGCCGATTCGGGCACAAGTACTTCTTATTGTGCTATCTAGCACCAACATAACTTATTCAACTCTGATAGCATTCGTGACCAATAATGACATAGACCCATCACCCTAAAAGTAGGGACTTGTAAATTTTAGGATAGTCCTTGTTACTGGACTTAGCCGCATGTGCAATGATTCATATTTTAAGTGATTGTCATAAAGCTTGAATACAAATCTCGAGTGAAGTCTCCCACGAGGATGAAGTGAGATTATCTATTAATTGGCAGTGGATCAAAATCTCCATATTATTGAATGGGACCAAATGATAATTACCGCTTGTTATAGCGCCATTTAAAATTGTGTGTGTACCAGCTAGGTGTTTACAAGTCATTAAAGTTAAACTAAATCTACAACCTGTCGTCTTTTCCCAACGAAACATAAATCATGTCTGCACATTCCTTGCAAATCCTTGAAAAGAAGGAATCCTTTCTAAATCCTGGTGCCCACTAAATCCCGTCTTCACCTTTTACCTTAAAACAAGGAGACCATTGAAATCCTCCACTGTTGAGAATAATAATAATAGGAAGAAGCGTGCACAAATGTGCATTGAGAATAAAGATCTGCATCGACTGTATACCCATTTGGAAAACTCCCAATGAATCACACCTTCATAATTCCACCAGACACACATTACATTAAAAACAGACATTACTTATGAGTTACCTTACCTAATATATAATATGTATTACTTATTTTAGGAATTCACACTTTCAGGTATATTCATTTAGGTAGGAAAAATATGAAGTGAGTGATAAAATGTTACTTAAATAAAAAAGAATATATATATGTCCACCATTGTGGTCTCGAGATAGCATGCTGTCTTGTCACACAGCGGGCCCGGGTTCGATTCCCAGTCGGGACAGGCTCCTGGGTGAGGTTTTTTTGGGGTTTTTCCTCACCTGTAAGATAAATGTCAGGAATCTTAGGGCCCAACGTTCCCCGAAAATCACGACCACCATCATCATCCTTCACTGGTGTGGAAAGCAACAGGAAGCTAACACACCTATAATTCCCCAGTAAAAGCTGCAAAGCATAGCATGAAAATGCTATGATTGCAGTGAAAGACCTGTCCTCGGGCAGAATTACTATGGATGGGTAAATATATATATAATATGCAGATTGCATTTAAATGTTATAATTAAATCTTAATATTTGCAATGGACAGATTTTTATTTCAAAAGAAAAATTAACACCTAAATCGGGATGCTAACGTGCTGACCATTACACCATTCAGGCTTCCAGTGCAAGCATTAATTCTTCTCGTCTCATGCACTATTCTCTATTGTATTGTTAAGTGATGGCTTTCTGCCTATATGAGACAAGAAGAATTAATGCGTCCACTGGAAGACTGAATGGTGTAATGTAGAGTGTCCATTCATCCTGTTTTTCCCAGGACAGTCCTGTTTTTTTGGAAAATGTCCCGTTGTCCCGAAAGTTTTCTTGGGGATGCTCAAATGTCCCACTTTTTGGATGATGCTTTATCAGTGTATTTATGAATGGCAACTTTTGTTTTGTTCTGTAATATATAATTATGAATGTTAGACAGCGCTAGTTGTATGATCACGATGCACTGTTTGGTCTATAATCTTTGTTTTTTACTCCCATATATTGGTAAGAGGTACATTTTTGAAATTGTCAATCCATGGTCAGTGCAGCCAATGTCGGAGATTTCCTGATGATTCTGGTACTTTGGCGGTGGAGAAATACTATTTTAACTTGGATGAAAGATTTTTAATTAGTGGATTTTTATACCCCTTGCTGCGATAAATATTTTTTAACATTAGTAAACAATGACTTTAGTGGTTTTTGATTCGTGAATGGTTGATGAAAAGTGGTGTGAAATGTTTGACTACTTCAGTGATAAAAACATTAATATTAATACTATCATTCAATTGGTAGGATTTTGTCCGGCAATTCCTGGATTAAATGCTGCTCTAGAGCGTGTATTTTCCCTAGTGAATTCTTTATGGTCAAATGAAAAAAAAATGAAAGTTGAAACTGTAAAGGCATTGCTCATGGTAAAACACATTTTAACGATGTATCATGTACTTCATTTTATGATGGAATGTTTCAATAGAAAATAAACTACTTGATAAAATACATAAATCATTGAAGTACAGCAATGCAAATACATCTACCAGTCTACCCGTGTAGATAGAGTAGACATGATGTAATAGCTGAGTAAGTAATTTTAATGGATAATAAAAAATAGGCATATGTGCAATTTGTATATTTTTTTCCGTACAATTTTTTAAACTTCCTTTTATATTTTGTTAATGTCCCACCTTTTTTTCAAATGTCTCAGGTTTTTTCTTTATTTTTTTGTAAATGTCCCCTTTTACATTGAAAGTATTATGGACACCCTAGTGCAGGCATGGGGAGCAGCCGAATGAGGGATAGTATGACATCTTCCTCATTCCACCTTTCATTGAACTCAATGCTGTTATTGTCATCTCGGCATACCGTGCAGTATCAGTGGCAGAAAAATCTTACAACCTGAAACATATGCACTAATCCCTTCCATTCGTACGTACTTTACGTGTATCTGTGCAAAAGTTTGAAGGGCGCGTATTGGACCACTGACACTAATTTATCTGTCAGGCTGGGTAGTACTCGTAGAGAGATGCAATATTGAGACAAGAGTGTCATTGCTTAATCTGGAGCATACTTTAGATTTGGTATGATTTTTCAGCAATCAATTTTGAAATCCGGTAACTAGCATGTACAGAATTCTTGGAAAGTGGTTGTCTGCTATCGTTTTGGAGTGTCTGCTGCTTTAGATTATTTAAAAATCACATCCTGTCATCCCCTGTGTAAACACAACATACAATTTCCCCTATGTCTAATATATTTAATTTATGAATTTGAACTCCATGTATGTTACCTAATGTACTTTAAAAGTATATATCATTAATATGTCCCTGTAAAATACAGTTATATATTTCTAATCGTGCCTGTGCCTGTCCGTATTGATTTGCATGTGAAGATCTGAAATGCCGATGGATATTATAGAATTTCACATGACAGAACCGCGTAGAACACGATAAACAAACAACTTTCGTGCCATTCTGAATGCAAAAATAATAATTTTCCCAGTCCGTATTAAAATGATATCGGTGTTAAGAATTTGCCATGCTCATGCTGGATTGAACGCCACTGAAAGTGGTTGTCTGCTATCGTTTTGGAGTGTCTGCTGTTTTAGATTATTTAAAAGTCCTATCCTGTCATCCCCTGTGTAAACAAAACATACAATGTCCCCATATGTCTGTTATATTTAATTTATGAATTTCAACTCCATGCATGTTACCTAATGTACTTTAAAAGTATATATCGTTAATATGTCCCTGTAAAATACAGTTATATATTTCTAATCGTGCCTGTGCCTGTCCGTATTGATTTGCATGTGAAGATCTGAAATGCCAATGGATATGATAGAATTTCACATGACGGAACCACGTAGAACACAATAAACAAACAACTTTTGTGCCATTCTGAATGCAAAAATAATCATTTTCCCAGTCCGTATTAAAATTATATCGGTGTTAACAATTTGCCACACTCACGCTGGATTGAACGCCACTGACTCTCACTGTGTACCTGCGTCTCCAGTGCAAGTACAAATGAGTGGAATGGGTATCGGCGGGGAGGATTTGTTATGAGCTCTCGGAGCTCAAGTTCCCCATCCATGCCCTAGTGTAATGGTTAGCATATTAAGCTAAAGGTTTTGGGTTTAATCCTGGTTCAGATGTTAATTTTTCTTTTTAAATAAATATTTGTAAATTGCATGTTAAACAAAATTGAATAAACATGTTCTTGGTGCTTAGCATTTTGGTAAGTTTGATTTTATGTTAAATCACCATCTCAAGACTTTCACCTGTTATTCATGTTTCATAGGTGTTTAATTGAAAAGATGGACGGGGAGTTTAAGGAATATTGCAAAGAAATCGACACTATATATGCCAGAAGTATTAAGGAATTTCAGGATTGTTTTAAGGTAAGTGGTCAAAAAATAACAAAACCAACTAAAGTAATGAGTGCTAGAATTTTGATGATGTAGGTTACACTAATAAATTAACTGTGATTGATTTGACAGAAGTTAAGCCAATTTTGATTAATATTGATGAAACTAGGTAAATGTTTTTAATTGTCCTGGAATTTCTCTTCATATTGATGACTTCTTTCAGGACTGCATTGATTGGTTAGAAGAACTTCGTAAAAATGTTGAAAAAGATAACACACAGTCATGTTTTTTACTTCCCAAAACTCCATCAAAACGAAATAGAAGAAGAGTTCTTCCTCTTGAATCAGGTAAATTATTTTCATTTTCAGCTAACTCTACTTTAATATAATAAATTTGGGAATTTTTAACATTATGAGGTTTTATTGATAAGAATCAAATGAATTGTGAATTCTTCTTACCTCATACTTCTATGTTTTTTTAAACACAGCACTGCAGTATCGGCAACCATCGTCAGCTGTTTTCACGAGCTCGTGAAAACAGGTGACAGATGCCGATACTGCGGTGCTGTGTTTAAAAAAACATAGTATGAGGTAAGAAGAATTCACAATTCATTTGATTCTTAACTCCACTTTATTCAAAGAATTTTGCAATTATTATTCATGTGTTTTGGGAATTCTATACGAGATGCCCACCTACATAAATTTTAATAAAAACCCAAAACAAATGAATGAAGAACCAAATATGAAGATATCCAAACAAAAATAAGAAAATGGAGATGGATTGGCCATACTCTTAGGTACAATCAAAGTGCTATTGAGAGACAAGTCCTGTTTTGGAACTTAGAGCCAGAGGAAAATAGGAAGACCAGTATTTTACTTGAATCTTCTTCTTCTTCATCCATTTAGTGACATTTTACTTGAATTATGTCACTATTCATACCAATTTTGATACTAAATATTGTGTTTTGTTTCAAAAAGAACACTATTCATAGTTATGTTTACTACTAAAGGTAATGAACTTGAACCCAGATTATTGACCTAGAAAACCAAAGGTCCTGGTTCAAGCCCCAGTCTGAGTGTATAATTTTTCTCTTCAAATATGCATCATTGAGATGTATAAAATGAATAATAAAAACAGTCAATTGAGTTGGTGTTTACTTGATGAAAATACATATTTAATTAATAATAAAAACATCAAAGTTCACAATTTGCTTCATTTTGTCAGAGGAGGCATCTCAGGGAATAATTATTCCACTTGGGAAAGTGCAGGAGAGAGTGGGGAAAGAGGTAGGCATATTTTTAGAACTGTGAAACTAAAACAGTGTGAGCTGCAGTGTAAGAGAGTTCTCTACGATAATGCGGACATTGGTGAAGAAATACCTCTTCAGTAATAACAAGTGAATCTTAAGTCAGTTAGTAATACCAATTCACCTCTTGTTTCCCTAAGTATAACAATGATGTCACAGACCCGCCAGATTAGAGTGTGCAATTTATAGTAAAGAGGAAAATTTCTGGTTAAATCAGTAAATTGAAGTTTTGGGCTTCAATTCCCGATTCAGACATATTTTTCTTGAACTTTTATAGGAAAAAATCACTATGAGGTTTAATTTAAGATTAAATTAAATGTTCCATATCTCTCCTCAAATCCAGTCTTTTAAGCATACCACAGTTTCAAAGCCTTGGTGGCGTCATCTTCAGTACTTTCTTGTGGACTGATGTTATATCGATCAGAAGGACTACTACTTCCCTCTGTTGGTGGACCGATGAACCTCAGAATCCATGGGAATTTTGAAGTTTATAAGTTTTTCTTTCTTGTTTTTTTGAAAAGGAAGAATAACTTATAAACTTTGAATTCCTGCAGATTCTGACTGGATCCAGAGGTTCATCGGTCCACCAACAGAGGGAAGAAGTAGTAGTTCTTCTGATTGACATAACATCAGTCTACAAGAAAGCACTGAAGATGAAGCCGCCAAGGCTTTGAAACCACATTATACTTAGAAGACTGGATATGAGGAGAGGTATGAAACATTTAATTATATTATTTTTAGTCTGATCATCTTACCTCAATATTAATGTTGATTTGTTCTTGGACATGTTTCAAAACAATTCTGTTTTATCGTCAGCTTGTCCAGACTGGTTTGATTTATGTTGCACACCCTGGATGTCAATGTCAGATCCATCCTGTGGTTGGCCAAAGAGCTTCCAAACAAGGTCAATCTCCGTCGGTATTTCAAAATTCATAACTCTGTTTTTGTTCTTCTGAATATAGATTTTTACCCAAACAGTCAGCTCTTTTGTATTTTCTAACTGTTTTAATAATTTAGTGTCTGAATTTATATTATGTTTTTCAGACCAAACATGAGCAGCAACTGCAGATTTTTCTATTTCCCCATTTTTAATATTTCTTATGTGTTCTTTAGTTCTAATTTTTAGGTTTCTTTTTGTTTTTCCTATACATATCTTTTCACAACCCATGCATTCAATTTGATATATTCCTGACTTTTTATTTTTATCAGTTTTTTCATTTTTGTTGGTTTTTATTAGTTTATTTAAACTGTAGTTATTTTTCGGTGCTAATTTAATATTAAACTTCTCAAATATCTTTTGGAATTTATTGTGAAACATTAAATTTAATCTTAGATATTTTTCTCTTTGTATCCTTTTTATGGATTTTATTCTGAAATTACAGTAATATTGAATGCCTATTTTCTTATTTTTCAGTTCACTAAATTAAAAAAAAATTTTTAGCTGGGTTTTTGTTTTTGATACTCTTTATTTTTTTATGCTTATAATTGCAGAAAATAATGATCCAGTCAATGAAACAGTATGTTCTCCTCGTCGAACAAGAAGCAAACGTACTAGAAACAATACCAATAAGCTAGATTTTGATACTTGTGAAGGGACCAGTAACAGGATTGCTTGTATGAGTAATCTGGACTTGGACAATCATGTGAGCACCAAAACTACATCTAAGGTAAGGCACTTAATTAATTTAAAATATCGTAAATTAATTAATTAATCAATTTCTATCTATCTTCGGATTTTTACAGCTGCTGCCGTCTTCCCATGCCAAACCTCCAGCCTACGGTCTTGGACATCTTCGATGCTTAGCCCTCCAGCTTGCATTACTGTCTTCATGTTTTCCTTCCATGTTAACCTTGGTCTCCCTCTTTTCTTCTTTCTGTTCGGATAATTAATTAATTTAAAATGTAAATTTGATTGTTTCTTTATATTAGCTCTCTCACTTGGATTGGTTTGAAGTGGGAAGAGGGACCTAGAGAATGTTGGATAGATGGAGTGAGGAGAAGTATGGAAGCTAGATATTTGAGGGAAGAAGTTGCTTTAGACAGGAACCTTTGGCGACAAATCAGAAACACACATTTTGTATATAAGTGAAAAAAAAATTGTCAATTTGATGCAAAACAAAAACAGAATTTTAATAAAATACATAGGTATTATCCTTGTTTATAAAGATGACACACTCTCCATAGCATGACAGGCTAGAAGGCTCTCGGCCTAATTGCTGGCTGCTGGCCTCACATCCATATTTGTCAATCACCGATGTAGATGATCATCCAGCCAGTGTAGGGGTGACATGTGTTGTCAGCATTATAGCTGGTTTTCTCAACCTGGAGCCACTACTTATTGTAGCTACCCAAATGCCTCATGATGCTGGGTGGGCACCAGTCCCATTTTAGCCGAAATAACATGAGAAAATTTCTTCCCCATGGATACTCGAATCAGCGCAAATCCTGTAGCTCTGCGCCAAGGCTTCCTGCCTTAACCACTCAGCTATGGCACATAGAAGCTGGATTTAAATCCCATAATGTCTTCTGAAATCAGTTTTAATACAGTTTTTGCAAGATAGTGCATTTTGTCATACTTATAGCAATGGTGACCATGATTGAAAGTTCAACTTCCTTCATTTCGGGGTTGCCAATCTAAATAACTTATTGTATTGTATTTTAAGCCTATGTTTTCCCTTTACAGAGATTTAGGCGCTCTCCCCCCTACAGGGAAGAATTTGAACCATACTAATTTAGTTACACTTGTTTTCGTATAGATGTAATTTTTGAGTGGTACGTGGTCAGCGTTCCGCCTCATACTGACATCTAGGAAACCAAGGTAGTACTAGGACGGGAAAATTCGGTAAATTTTGCTTAGAGGCCTTTTCATTCAGGCTTAAGGATTTTTTTACGAGCCTGAAAATCTTCAGACTCGGGACCCACAGCTTAAAGTCCCTCCCGGAGGACTTGCTCCTTGGATTTTTCCATCCTAAAAAATCCATCGACCCTGGCCAGGTTTGAACCCGCGACCCTTGGGACCAGAGGCAAGGAGCATAACCACTAGTCCACTGCAGCCTACTCTAAATAACTATATTGTAATAAAATAACTATACTATAATATTACATATTACAAAATATTTGTGGAAAGTAACATCACTGCCCTCTATGTATACTATGTGCCATGTATATACAAAAAAAAATATCCAAAAGGTAGTGTTAATATACATTATATGAAACAAATCATTGCATTCTAAAAGAACTGAACTTTATTTGAAACAATATAAAACAATACATACGTACTTGTGGCCATATTATCAATAATAATGGTCTCAAGGCCTCCTGTACTTTCAACTAATAAACATTGCCCACACTGTTAACGTTACTCAATTGTTTATAATGAATGCACATATTTCCAACAAAGATGTTATTATTTTACTAAGTAAAGGTAAAGTGATCCCACTGCAGGCCTCAGGAGGTCCTTAGGGAGTAGGAGGTTAAGGCTTTTCCTGGACAATCGACACTTGATGTCAGCCCTGCGTGACAGCCGCCTTTATCTCCAGAACAAGCATCCGGTACTCATTTCCATTAGAGGCTGAGTCCACCCCCAGGGCCATAGTGCCGCCAGAAAGTTTGGGTCAGTTTTAAAAGTCCTGACCCCACCGGGACTTGAACCCTCGACTTTCCGGCTTGTAGCGCAGTGCCTTAACCACTATGCTACGGCATGCCCCCATTATTTTACTACCATTTATTATTTTGAAAACACCATCACACAAAAAATAATGTACAATGCACGTTTGTGAAGTGTTTTACACAATCTCGGAAATTAAAAACCTTGCTATCGCTCAGTTTTTAAACATTTTCCTCGATTCTATAAATACCACTTCCCAACATTGCATCGTAATATACTATTTTGCACGATAGTGCATTTTGTCGTACTTATAGCAATGGCAACCATGATTGAAAGTTCAACTTCCTACATTTTGGGGTTGCCAACCTAAATAACTATACTGTAATATTACATATTACAAAATGTGTGTGGAAAGTAAAATCGGTGCCCTCTATGTATACTACATATAATGTATATATAAAAAATATCCAAATATAGTGTTAATATACATTATATGAAACAAATCACTGTATTTTAAATGAACTGAACTTTCAAATCACTGTATTTTAAATGAGCTGAACTTTATTTGAAACAATATAAAAGAATAAATACGTACATACAGCCATTTTATCACTAAATGGTCTCACAGCCTTCTGTAGTTTCAAGTAATAAACATTGCCCACACTGTTAAGTTAGTCAATTACTTATAATGAACGCAAATATTTCCAACAAAGATGTTATTTTACTATTGTTTATTATTTTGAAAACCATCGTGCAAAAAATAATGTACAACGCACATTTGTGAAGTGTCTTACAGAATGTCAGAAATTAAAAACCGAGCTATCGCTCGGTTTTTAAACATTTTCATCAATTCTGTAAGAACCACTTACCAACCTCGCGTCGTAATATACTATTAATTCATATATAACTTTTTTTTTTAGATTGCTAGTGAAAAGGTCAAGAAACAAATATCAGCACCCAGAGGTAAAGAATCAGGGAAGCGGAAAATGGATGACCACGAAGATGAGCCATGTTCAAAAAATATGAATATCAATGAAATTGTAGAAGTAGATTTGGGTCTCCTGATGTTAAAAATATAAACACAACTTTTACAAAAGCTCAAGATGCTATAACTGCAGTGGATGTGTTTCCTGAAAAATCAGTACTTTCTTTAATTGAAAAAATGAACACAGCATCTCTATCAAGTTCTATTAAAAAAGAAACTGAAGAGCTTTCAGACCATATTAATTCAAATTGTGGTCCAGTTGTGGCAGATGTATCACTTTCTGAGCATAAGTCAGGTGGAAACAGTTCTGAAAAATCTTGTAGATCATCTCAAAGTGAAAGTTTAGATGAAAATGACTCGTGTAAAAGAACTAGCTCAAGATCATTGAAAGAATCCACGGAAAACATGACTAATGTTACAATCACAGAGGAAAAGATTAAGGCAAATACTACATTTGTTATTTCTGATGAAAGTACATGTATGCCAACCGGTGAAACATTCTAAAGATAATTGTCAAGAACTTGAAAATGTCGAGCAACCATCTGGAAATCAACAGTCACCAGTTTTATCGAAAGGAAATAAATTATCAAAATTTGGTCATAATTCTACTCCAGATGCAAAATGTACTAAATCAGAAGGAAAAAATTCTCCAGCACTGATATTCAGGTAAGTTTAAATCTTTAGTAATTTTATAAGAAAACAAAGCTTATATGATGGGTATTGTATGTAACTCCTTAAACTGTAAATATAAAATATAATAAAATAAGTATTACACCACCAAGTTCTTTCAAAAAACGTTAAGCTGAAAATATATAAAACTATTATTCTACCAGTTGTATTATATGGTTGCGAAACATGGACTCTTACTTTAAGGGAGGAAAGGAGATTACGAGTATTTGAGAATAAAGTACTTAGGAAAATTTTTGGACCAAAGAGAGATGAACAGACAGGTGAATGGAGAAGACTACATAACAATGAACTACATGGTCTTTATAGGAAGCCAGATATAATAAGAACAGTTAAGTCTCGTAGACTGCGATGGGCAGGACATGTTGCGCGTATGGGGAATGAAAGACGTGCATGGAGGCTTCTTGTAGGAAAGCCAGAAGGAAAACGCCCAGTTGGTAGACCAAGAATGAGGTGGGAGAACATCATTAACTATGATTTGAGGGAAGTAGATTATACAGGGAATGATTGGAAAGCATTAGCTCAGGATAGGGATGTATGGAGAGCTTATGTCCGCGCGGCCATGAACCTATGGGTTCGATAGTGCCAGTGAGTAACTAAGTAAGTATTACACCACCAAGTTAACTTCGCACGGGTGAAGGGGAAGGGTTTTAGCACTAGTGTCGCTGAACTACTGAATTTATGGAAGGGATGTAGGAGAAGACTGTACATCCGATCACGTATTGAAATGGTTCAGTTTTAAGTGTGGGCAGAGAATCCCTAAACATGTGTTATTTGATTCTTATGTGTGAAAGATCTTAAAATTAGTCATTTAAGAATGGAATGCTAAAGCTGTTGGATCATTTAAAATCACAGTATTTGTTGCTCTCCCTTACCAGCCTCACAATAAATCATAAGTGGCATTATGTAATGAGAAGGGACAGCCTATTCCTACACGTAACCCCAATAGTAACAGGATTGTCAAATTAGTAATTTTGCCGATGACCACCTAGAAGGACGGACCATTATAATCCATAGTATTTGTCAGCTCTCTACCTGCCAGACAAAGAACTTATGCAAAGGACCGAAAGTGGCAACATAGTAAGGAAGAGAGAGAGAGAAAGAAAGACAGCATGTTAGTTAACATATTTTCCACCTGTGCAGATTACTTGGTGGAGTAATAATAGTAATAATCTGGAAGTGAACTTCAATAAAACTAAATACATGATCACACATATAAATATATTGTGTAATTGAAATGGACAGTTAATGACAAATGAGGGAAATTTTGAAAAAAGTGGCTGAATTCAAATATCTAGGAACAATAATCACAAATGGGAATGAGGTGCACAAAGAAATTAAACCTAGGCTCAATTCTGGAAATACATGCTATTATGTATTACAGGGACTCAACTTCTCTCAAAAAAACATTAAATTGAAAATATATAAAACTGTTCATATTATTTGTTTTTAAACATCTTAATGATGGACAAATTATATTTGAAAAGAAAAATATATGCCTAGACTGGGGTTTGAACCCAGGACCTTTGACTCTCTATGGGGTTAGGGAGTTAACTATGTAGAAGAGAAAAATACGCATTTAGATTGGAGGCCTAGGTAGCTCACTTGGAAGAGCATTGACATAGAGAGTCAAAGGTCCTGGGTTCAAACCCGAGTCTAGGCATATATTTTTCTTTTTAAATATAATATATATCTCCCAGTTATATAGATGATTTGTTGAAACAGAAGCAAAATTATAATCAATGACAAAGAGAAAAATGTATGCCGGAACCAGGAATCGAAACCCAAACTTTCAGCTTTACATGCTGACATTCTGTTGTCTGTCCAGCCTAAGAAACACATTTTGACATTTAATTTCTGAATGTATTACTCTGTGCAGCATGTACATACGACCTCCGTCAGCTGTTTGTTACAAGCCGATAAATTAATGCACAACAATCGTTTTAATTTTTAATGTTGCATGTATTAGCACACACAATGCTATGTTGCAAAAGAGTTAAATTATAATTGTTAATATTAATTAACAAATTAATTCAAATCAAACATTTAAATTAAAATAACTGTACTTACAGATAGTTTCTTAAATACTTACTACTCCAAATTACATTATCATCCCTGTCTAGCAAGACATTAACAGTATTTCACAAAAGAGAATCCTATATCTGATAAGAGTGTGTGAAAACTCGATCTCTTAAAAGTAGGTAAATAAAGGTAATTTTTCACAACAGTCATAACTTTATTTAAGGTGGGTGATTCATTGTTTAAAAAACTTATGAATTTTATAGTGAATTGCACACTTCACAAAATTGTCCACCGCTCCTATTCTTGTCCTTTAGGTCTTGTCCTTTTTTTTTTTGGGCGTTTTGATATTACCAGTTCTTTTAATTCCCTGTGAATGTGTACAACACTATTCTCCGACACACCAGTATATCCTGTAGTTAATTTAACTATATCGTTCACTCCAGTGCTAGGATTATGCTCCATGGACTTACAAAATACATTTAATACCATTTGTTTTTTCACCACCCTTTAACAATTTCCCTTTAGGGTGCCTTTTATAATTTTGATCACACATTTTATCACTGAGTTAAGTTACCATAATTTATACAATAACTAAAAAACTCACTGGCACTATCAAACCCATAGGTTCATGGCCATGCGGACATAAGCTCTCCATACATCCCTATCCTGAGCTAATGTTTTCCAATCATTCCCTGTATAATCCATTTCCCTCAAATCATAGTTGTTATTCTCCCACCTCATTCTTGGTCTACCAACTGGGTGTTTTCTCTCTGGTTTTCCTACAAGAAGCTTCCATGTATGTCTTTTATTCTCCATTTGTGCCACATGTCCTGCCCATCGCAATCTACGAGACTTAGCTGTTCTTATTATATCTGGCTTCCTATAAAGACCATGTAGTTCACAGTTATGTAGTTTTCTCCATTCTCCGTCTGTTCATCTCTCTTTGGTCCAAAAATTTTCCTAAGAACTTTTTTCTCAAATACTTGTAGTCTCCTTTCCTCCCTTAAAGTAAGTGTCCATGTTTCTTATCCATATATTATAACTGGTAAAATAATAGTTTTATATTTTTTTCAGTTTAACTTTTTTAAAAGGAGTTGGAATGTCAATAGTCTCTGTAATGCATAATAGCACATACAATGGCTGCTATATTTATAACTAGCATTCAACTTCCTCTCAAGAATAGATTGTTTCAAACAAATGCACATTTTTAGTTACTTTCCAACCTTCGAAGAAACATGTAGGTGTATAATGTATTCTGATCATCTATAGTTAACATAAATAGCTTCAAATATATAATTATATTAATTAAATACATGATCTATTTTTTTCACTTCTGCTGAACTGTGCTTTGGCCATGAACAAATCACAGTAACTGTAGCAGTCATTTGCTTCAGGGATTTCCTGTCCATTCGTTTTTTTTTTTTCAAATGTGTTTCTTAGGTTGGACAGACTATAGATAATTTAGCTAATTCAGACTTCCTTCCCATCCAAGCACAAATTCTCCTTTTGCCTTACTACACTCTTGATCCTACATCCAATGCAATAAACCATCATTCACAAATACACTTTAAATGGCTTCTACATTAAGAAGACATGATGAAATGCCACACAGCTATGACCATATTTATTAAATTAATATTAAGAACATAGGGGCACGCCGTAGCATAGTGGTTAAGGCACTGCGCTACAAGCCGGAAGGTCGAGGGTTCAAGTCCTGGTGGGGGTCAGGATTTTTAAACTGACCCAAACCTTCTGGCGGCACTATGGTCCTGGGGCCGACTCAGCCTCTAACTGAAATGAGTACCAGACGCTTGTTCTGGGGTAAAGGCGGCCGTCACACAGGGCTGACATCAAGTGCCGATTGTCTAGAAAAAGTGGGGGCCTTAACCTCCCACTACCCCAAAGTCCTCCTGAGGCTTGTAGTGCGATCACTTTACTTTTTATTAAGAACCTAAAGCTATTACTTACTTTGAAATAACTAAATTAATGTACATAACTAAACTATTGTAATGAATAGTAAAGAGAAAAATTTTGCCTGAACTGGAAATTGATTCCCGAACCGTCAGCTTTATGTGCTGATGCTCCAGAACATAATAAAGGTTCATTGCATTGGATGTGGGATCGTGAAAGTAATAAGATAAAATGAGAATTAGTATTTAATTTTAGGAAGTTATATTTTGAGGTTATTTTAATTATATTATTTTTGGTCTGGACATCTTACCTCAATATTAATGTTGATTTGTTCTTGGACATGTTTCAAAACAATTCTCTGTTTTATCTTCAGCTTTCCCAGACTGGTTTTATTTATGTTGCATTATGTTGCACCACCTGGATGTCGATGTCAGCTCCATCCTGTGGTTGGCCAAAGAACCTCCAAACAAGGTCACCCTCCATCGGAATATCAAAATTCATAACTCTGTTTCTGTTCTTCTGAATATAAATTTTTTCCCAAATAGTCAGCTCGTTTGTATTTTCTAACTGTTTTAATAATTTAGTGTCTGAATTTATATTATGTTTTTCAGACCAAACATGAGCAGCGACTGCAGATTTTTCAATTTCTCCATTTTTAATATTTCTTATGTGTTCTTTGGTTCTAATTTTTAGGTTTCTTTTTGTTTTCCCTATATATATCTTTTCACAACCCATGCATTCAATTTGATATATTCCTGACTTTTTATTTTTATCAGTTTTTTCATTTTTGTTGGTTTTTATTAGTTTATTTAAACTGTAGTTATTTTTTGGTGCTAATTTAATATTAAACCAGAAATTATGTTAAAAATTTTTCAAAGGCAACCTTTAACCTAAAAGAGACAAAATTGTTAGAAAACGGTCTAAAAACAGCAATAGATTATTCCAATAGAATAGAAGAATACATAGTGGACATTGAAAATTCAATAGAAGGGTTAGTTACAGAAGAAAAAATAATCATCAGAAAAAAATGTGAAGAAATTTTGAATAAAATAAAGAATACAAATAAAAACCCAGTTTGTAAGGAGAATTTAAAAACACTCAAAGAAATAAATAACAAAAATGTTGTATATACAAAATCAGATAAGGGTAACCAAATTATAATTCTGGACAAAGAAGATTATCAAAATAGAATGGAAGAACTTTTGAAAGAAAAAGAGTATGAAAAAATTAAGAATGACCCCCTACCAAAAACCATAAAAAAAGTGGAAAACTGTTTTAAAAATGTTAAAATTCTATCCAAGAAAGAAAAATTTCAATTAAAAGTAAGCAACCCAAGAAACCCTAATATACATGGACTTCCAAAAATTCACAAACCGGGAGACAAAATGAGGCCAATAATTAACAATATTGGATCACCAACCTACAAAATTTCGAAATGGCTGAATAATCAATTTAAAAGAATTAATAATTTTGAAAGTCTGCAGATTGAAAATTCATTGGAATTAGTTAAGAAATTAGAAAAAGTGGAAATTGAACCCACAGATAGGTTGGTTTCGTTTGATGTAGTTTCACTATTCACAAATGTACCGAAACAAAAAACTTTGGAGATATTGAACAATTGGTTAAGAAAAAACAACATAGACAGAGAGATCAAAGAAGATTATTTGAAATTAACTGCGTTATGCATTGACCAAATGTTTTTTACATTCAATGGGAATTTCTATAGACAAAAATCAGGGCTCTCAATGGGAAACCCATTATCACCTTTCCTGGCAAATTTATTTATGAGCGATTTTGAATGTAAAATCACCAAAGCACATCCCACAATGTTTAAATTTTGGAGTAGATATGTTGATGATAATAATTTGTATTGTTAAAGAAAAACATGTAGAAGATTCCCTAAAACTATTAAATTTACAGAGTACAAACATTAAATTCACCAAAGAAATAGAAGACAATAAACAAATACCTTTTTTGGATCTTAAATTGGTCAGAAACGAAGAAAAAGAAAAAAGAAAATTGAATTCAGGATTCATAGGAAAGAAACTCATACGGAAAATTTTATAAAATCAACAGGGTTCAATCCAATTGGACATAAATTAGCAGCATTTAATAGTTTAACTCATAGATTGGTAAACTTACCCTTAAACGAAGAAGATTTCAAACATGAGAAAAAACACATAATCAAAGTAGCAAGAGAAAATGGGTTTGATGAAAAAATGGTACATAAAAGGATAGAAAAGTATAAAAAAAAAAAAACAAAAAATGATAAACAGAAGTAATCTTGAAAAAGAAGAACCACCTATGAAAAAATATAGGAAATTCACATATCACCCCTGGGTACATAATAAATTTCAAAATATATTTGAGAAGTTTAATATTAAATTAGCACCAAAAAAATAACTACAGTTTAAATAAACTAATAAAAACCAACAAAAATGAAAAAAAACTGATAAAAATAAAAAGTCAGGAATATATCAAATTGAATGCATGGGTTGTGAAAAGATATATATAGGGAAAACAAAAAGAAACCTAAAAATTAGAACCAAAGAACACATAAGAAATATTAAAAATGGAGAAATTGAAAAATCTGCAGTCGCTGCTCATGTTTGGTCTGAAAAACATAATATAAATTCAGACACTAAATTATTAAAACAGTTAGAAAATACAAACGAGCTGACTATTTGGGAAAAAATTTATATTCAGAAGAACAGAAACAGAGTTATGAATTTTGATATTCCGATGGAGGGTGACCTTGTTTGGAGGTTCTTTGGCCAACCACAGGATGGAGCTGACATCGACATCCAGGTGGTGCAACATAATGCAACATAAATAAAACCAGTCTGGGAAAGCTGAAGATAAAACAGAGAATTGTTTTGAAACATGTCCAAGAACAAATCAACATTAATATTGAGGTAAGATGTCCAGACCAAAAATAATATAATTAAAATAACCTCAAAATATAACTTCCTAAAATTAAATATTAATTACAACTTCTTAAGTTACAAGGAAGAAACAAAACCAGAAATTGTGTTTGTGTTATAAATTACGAAAAACAAGATGGCGTCCTCCATACTCAATTTCAATAACAATTTTTTCGAAACAAAATATGAAGTCAAAAAGTTTATAAAATTAAGAGAGAAGAAATTTAAAAGATTAGCAGACATTAAATTCATCAACCAATGTCTAAAATTAGAATTGGTTCCCATGTTCATTAGAAAAACCGTGTAAGCATAACAATAACAGCAAACAACAAAAAATTTTGGAGAACAAATTACTAAAACTAGAAAAGAATAAACACTTTGAAATGATCAGTAATCTGGATATTGAAATTTATTTGTTACATATCAAATTGTCTAAAATATTAGGAAACATCATGTGGGAAAACCTAGAAAATAAATTTTTCACTTTTTTGAACATAACCATGAAAAAGAAAATTGAGAAACAAAGACAAAGATAAATAATTTGTTAACTAAATCAAAGGGAAAGAAGAATACATCAAATAAAATCAAACATCAGAATAAAACCAGAAATGAAGAAAAATCAGAATCCACCAGAAATTATGTTAAAAATTTTTCAAAGGCAACCTTTAACCTAAAAGAGACAAAATTGTTAGAAAACGGTCTAAAAACAGCAATAGATTATTCCAATAGAATAGAAGAATACATAGTGGACATTGAAAATTCAATAGAAGGGTTAGTTACAGAAGAAAAAATAATCATCAGAAAAAAATGTGAAGAAATTTTGAATAAAATAAAGAATACAAATAAAAACCCAGTTTGTAAGGAGAATTTAAAAACACTCAAAGAAATAAATAACAAAAATGTTGTATATACAAAATCAGATAAGGGTAACCAAATTATAATTCTGGACAAAGATTATCAAAATAGAATGGAAGAACTTTTGAAAGAAAAAGAGTATGAAAAAATTAAGAATGACCCCCTACCAAAAACCATAAAAAAAGTGGAAAACTGTTTTAAAAATGTTAAAATTCTATCCAAGAAAGAAAAATTTCAATTAAAAGTAAGCAACCCAAGAAACCCTAATATACATGGACTTCCAAAAATTCACAAACCGGGAGACAAAATGAGGCCAATAATTAACAATATTGGATCACCAACCTACAAAATTTCGAAATGGCTGAATAATCAATTTAAAAGAATTAATAATTTTGAAAGTCTGCAGATTGAAAATTCATTGGAATTAGTTAAGAAATTAGAAAAAGTGGAAATTGAACCCACAGATAGGTTGGTTTCGTTTGATGTAGTTTCACTATTCACAAATGTACCGAAACAAAAAACTTTGGAGATATTGAACAATTGGTTAAGAAAAAACAACATAGACAGAGAGATCAAAGAAGATTATTTGAAATTAACTGCGTTATGCATTGACCAAATGTTTTTTTACATTCAATGGGAATTTCTATAGACAAAAATCAGGGCTCTCAATGGGAAACCCATTATCACCTTTCCTGGCAAATTTATTTATGAGCGATTTTGAATGTAAAATCACCAAAGCACATCCCACAATGTTTAAATTTTGGAGTAGTATATGTTGATGATATAATTTGTATTGTTAAAGAAAAACATGTAGAAGATTCCCTAAAACTATTAAATTTACAGAGTACAAACATTAAATTCACCAAAGAAATAGAAGACAATAAACAAATACCTTTTTTGGATCTTAAATTGGTCAGAACGAAGAAGAAAAAAGAAAAATTGAATTCAGGATTCATAGGAAAGAAACTCATACGGAAAATTTTATAAAATCAACAGGGTTCAATCCAATTGGACATAAATTAGCAGCATTTAATAGTTTAACTCATAGATTGGTAAACTTACCCTTAAACGAAGAAGATTTCAAACATGAGAAAAACACATAATCAAAGTAGCAAGAGAAAATGGGTTTGATGAAAAAATGGTACATAAAAGGATAGAAAAGTATAAAAAACAAAAATGATAAACAGAAGTAATCTTGAAAAAGAAGAACCACCTATGAAAAAATATAGGAAATTCACATATCACCCCTGGGTACATAATAAATTTCAAAATATATTTGAGAAGTTTAATATTAAATTAGCACCAAAAAATAACTACAGTTTAAATAAACTAATAAAAACCAACAAAAATGAAAAAAACTGATAAAAATAAAAAGTCAGGAATATATCAAATTGAATGCATGGGTTGTGAAAAGATATATATAGGGAAAACAAAAAGAAACCTAAAAATTAGAACCAAAGAACACATAAGAAATATTAAAAATGGAGAAATTGAAAAATCTGCAGTCGCTGCTCATGTTTGGTCTGAAAAACATAATATAAATTCAGACACTAAATTATTAAAACAGTTAGAAAATACAAACGAGCTGACTATTTGGGAAAAAATTTATATTCAGAAGAACAGAAACAGAGTTATGAATTTTGATATTCCGATGGAGGGTGACCTTGTTTGGAGGTTCTTTGGCCAACCACAGGATGGAGCTGACATCGACATCCAGGTGGTGCAACATAATGCAACATAAATAAAACCAGTCTGGGAAAGCTGAAGATAAAACAGAGAATTGTTTTGAAACATGTCCAAGAACAAATCAACATTAATATTGAGGTAAGATGTCCAGACCAAAAATAATATAATGAGAATTAGTGCTTGGATGGGAAGGAAGTCTAAATTACCCCAATGATCTGGAGCACCAGCACATAAAGCTGAAGGTTTGTAGTTCGATTTGTGGTTCAGACATAATTTTTTTTCTTTACCATTGATTACAATAGTTTAGTTGTGTACATTAATTTACTTATTAAGGTAGAATATGTTTATCACTCACCTCATATTGTAATTAATTTACTTATTTTAATTATAGTAACACCTTTAGCTTTTTAAACGAGAATTTCCCATAAGGAAAAATTCTCTATAGGATCGTAACAGGCCTTGGCCTAATACTTGGAAGGAAGAAGAAGAAGAATATTAAATTAATAACCTAGCAAATTTTGTAAAACTTTTTTTTTTCAATGCCACCTATTTGTCATTTGACATTTCAGGTATTCTCTCCTGGCATTGGCATATTGTAACCCACTTCTGAGGTTGGGACATCTGGAAGGTGGGGTTACGCTGCCCCAATGAGATGGGTGATGACGATGGGTAATGCTGTGCCAGGAGAGGCCTTAAACCTAAACTTAATCTAATGAAGTGAATATGATATTGATGGCCAGATGATATTCGGGGACAGTTTGGGCCTGACATTTAATAGTGAGTGGAGAACATATTTTAATTGACTCACCTCATACATTTTCAAACTTCTTTGATACCGACTGAAGAAGGACATGATATTGTCTGAAACCGTCGGTATCAAAGAAGTTTGAAAATGTATGAGGTGAGTCGATTAAAATATGTTCTCCACTTACTATTAATGATATAACCTCATAATGTTTACTTCCCACTATTAATTTAAATATATCCTGACATTTGTTTTACAGGTGAGGAAAAACCCCGAAAAAACCTCACCCAGGAAACTTGCCCCAAGCGGGGATCGAACCCGGGCTTGCTGCGTGATAAGGCAGCACGCTACCTCGAGACCACATCAGTGCACTGTGTGTTAAATAATTGCTGTAAAAATTACTGCATTCTTTATTGAACAGTCCTTGTACGTTGAGTTTGTTCACATTATTTTTTTGAATACTATAAAACTTTATCAGATTCTCTAGGAATTGACTTTGTTTACCCTCAGTTTACACCTTTACCTTGATATTCATTAAACAATGATCTCTTGAAAAAGCAAAGTGACTAGTAATGAAGGCAGATTAACTTCAACTTCGTCCAGGTTCTTACCTTGGTATTTGTTAATTGTAAAGAGAAAAAAAAGAAGAATGGCTAGAAGTTGTCTTTGGTGAGGAACAAAAAGGATTTTGTTGTGTGATATGATGATTTTTCACCTTTTCATTGAGCATTGCACTTCTATATCGAGAGAACAGTCTTCCCTACTCAAGGGTTGGATGTCAAAGGCCTGCCTCTGGTTGAGCAAGTCAGTGGTTCTACATTACATCTAAAATTTTGTTTAATGGTGACATTTATATTTTTATTAATATAATATATTTCTCTTCAAATATGATTTATCCTTCAGTGAGAAGTGTTAAATTAACAGTAAAAACATCAAAAGAAGCCCTACTGGCTTTATAAAGTAGTGTTTAAATTCCCAATAAATGTCTTTTAACAAGAAGCTGCCATTTGCATGATCGAGCAAGTGCTCGTAGCATTTGGCAATTGGGAATTAACAGTGTATAAGAGAAAAATTTGCATTTAGATTGGTGTTTCTCAGGTAGCTCAATGGTAGAGCATTGGCCTAGAAAGCCAAAGGTCCTGGGTTCAAACCCCAGTCTGAGCGTATTTTTCTCTTCAAATATATAATATCCTTCAGTGAGAAGTGTTAAATTAACATTAAAAACATCAAAAGAAGCCCTACTGGCTGTATAAAGTAGTGTTTAAATTCACAATAAATGTCTTCTTTAACAAGAAGCTGCCATTTATGTGATCAAGCAATTGCTCATAGCATTTGGCGATCGGGAATTAACAGTGTATAAGAGAAAAATTTGCATTTAGATTGGAGTTTCTCAGGTGGCTCAATGGTAAAGCATTGGTCTAGAAAGCCAAAGGTCCTGGGTTCAAACCCCAATCTGAGCATAAAAATTTACTCTTTAAATATAATTTAGTAATATATATAAATTTGCATCTAGATCGTAACTCGCCTCGGTAGCTCAGTTGGTAGAGCACTTGGCCTGGAAAGCCAAGGGTCCCGGGTTCGAGTCCCGGTCTAGGCGAAAATTTTTCTCTTCTAATATAATTTATCCTTCAATGAGAAGTGTTAAATTAATAATAAAATCGTCAATAATTTATTAATATGTTTATTTTTTATTGTTTTTATCAAGCTAGAAAGCTCTTGACCTACCAGTTGGCTGCTGGCCTCACACCCACATGTGTTAATCACAGAGGTGGGCGATGTTCCAGCCAGTATAGGGGTGACTATGGTTACCATGTCGAGTCCCCCGTCCATTACAGCTAGTTTTTTCAGCCATATATTTGTTTATAAGAATTAAATGAATCGTGATTTCTTTTTACCTCATACTTCTATGTTTTTTTAAACACAGCGCTGCAGTATCAGCGACCATCATCACCACCCTCAGCTGTTTTCACGATTCATTTAATTCTTATGAATTAAACCTCATAATGTTAAAAATTCCCAAATGTATTATATAAATATATTTGTTTAATTTGGATATATGAATATGTTAAGGAAGAAAATAGCTTATTTAGAGTGTCTCAAATATATTTTTCTAGTCCTTATGCAGACGAGCCTATTCATGACTGTGTGGCAGCATTTGAGAGACTGCAGGTTTTAAATGAGGAGCCTGAAAAGCCTGCAGTAAGAATTACCAGAACAAAAACAAGAGCCATGGCTAAAGTTGAAGTAGCCACTACTTCATCAGAAGGTGCAAATTCCAAACATAATAAAAATAATGAATCTAATGCCAAAAATGTAAGTAATGATGTGTTTAAATTTATATATTATATTTCTTAAATTTTTTATAATTCTATAGAACTGATTTCATCTTCAGTAGAAGATTGTGTGTGTCTAATGCCACCAGATTGTCTTTTATGACATTTCTGGTTTTCTCCCCTGGAATTCGCAGAATTGTAATCCATTTCTTAGCACCCGGAAGGCAGAGTTATTTACTCCGATGATATGATGGGTGAAAAATGATAATGAAGCACCAGGAGAGTTCTTTACCTAAATTCCAGACCGTTGGGCAACCACATGAATAATTCCCTTTAAGGAAAAATTCCTGTGGTTTGACTGGGAATCGAACCCGGGACTTCATGAACGGTAGTCAGAAATGCTGATCATTAGCCCATGAGGCTAGATTGTTTAAGCTACTATCTTAGTGGAGATTAGGGATAGAGACGGTTATTTATATCGGGTATATTCTCATTTAATTTTTTTATTGTCAATTTATTTTAACATTTCTACTTCTTCCATATATATATATATATATATATATATCTTAATATATAAAAAAGTTTGTGTCACGTTGTTTGTCTGCGATGGAATCCTAAACTACTGAACCGATTTTAATAAAATTTTGCACACTGTGTGCAGTTTGATCCAACTTGAGACTTAGGGTAGTTTATAACTAAATTTATAGTCGCATTATTTTTTATTGCAAATTATTTGTTTATTATTTAACAAAGAGTTATAATTATCTGTGAGTTCCATACGATTCTAACGGTGTAAGGTAATTTGGTAAGGTAATTGGTAAGGTAATTGGTTTATTGATGTTTTCATTGTTAATTTCATACATCTCAATGATGGATAAATCATATTTGAAGAGAAAAATTATATGCCCAGACCGGGACTTGAAACCGGGGCCCTTGGTTTTCTAGTCCAAGTGCTGTACCATCTGAGCTACCTGAGCAAGTACCGATCTAAATGCAAATCTTTCTCTATATACGTTGTACAAGTGCTCTACCATCTGAGCAAGTACTGATCTAAACGCAAATCTTTCTCTTATATACGTTACCATCTGAGCTACCTGAGCAAGTACTGATCTAAACGCAAATCTTTCTCTATATACGTACAATGAAAGATTTGCGTTTAGATCGGTACTTGCTCAGGTAGCTCAGATGGTAGAGCACTTGGACTAGAAAACCAAGGGTCCCGGGTTAAAGTCCCGGTCTGAGCGTATAATTTTGCTCTTCAAATATAATTGGTTTATTATTTAACAAAGAGAGATCCAGATGGCTGTGCTTTTTGTTGCGACCGCGAATTTCAATTGAATTACAAATATTGATTATTTCATAATTTAAGTGTGTTCAGTGTTTATTTTATTTTCAATATTATTCATTTCGTGTGTAAGTATTAGTTTTAAGTAATCTGGCTGAAAGACAGCAACTTAATTTAAATTTTTAACGTATACCTTAGCCACAGCAATGCGTGGCCGGGACTTCTATCATATATATATATATATATATATATATATATATATATATACACATTGGTCTTTGCTGGATTGCTCTCTTCGTATTATATCATGAGAGTGTTATCTATGTTCTCCATATGAAGGATACAGGGAAAAAATCAGGTAAGTCACTTTTTCCATGAAACCTAGAATACATACTTTTAATTCTACAACATACATAATTCCTTATCTATATGTTAAATTTTGGATGAAAGTACTTTTTCACACTTCTAGATGACTATTCAACTCATGCCCCAAATGGTAGTCAAGGATCAATCACGTTTCAATGAATTTTGTTTTACAACCAATGACAAGTCATGTTTCACTTCACTCTTTATCAGCTTTATTTTTTTCCGAACAGCTCAGAGCATTATTTTTCTCCAACAAATACATTGAATATAGCAAATAATGAATAGATTCCTTGATTTTACTGAGTTGTTTACTAAAAAAATAAATTAATAACCTATAATGTTGATTATAATATACAGTTTGAGGTGTTTCATTATTTCTCCACTAGGGTGCATTCTTACAATATTGCAATTATATTTGGCAATAAATAATATATCAAATTGCAGTGATGAACAAATGAAACATAACCAAACATTTTTCATTTGTTTTCAAACATCGCCATTTACATTAAATATATAAATATTTTAAAATAACTATATTTAAATAATGATTTGTGAGTAAACAGGTTAACTTTATTCGTTAAAGAGTCCTAATAAATGCCACTCTTAATTTCCAAATCCTCTAGATAAATTGTAAATCACTCTTGGCATTACTTCTGATAATCATTTCCATGGAGAATCTAATGGAACCTCAAATTTCATTTTAACAAAAAAGTGACTTAACTGCTTCTTTCCTTATACGCTTCATATGATTACTTATTTTAGGAATTCTCACTATGAGGTATATTCATTAAGGTAGAATTTTTATCACTCACCTCATATTGTTGTTCTTATTTGACTATAAACTAGTTTCGGAACATAGTTTCTTTTCCATCCTCAGTATCTTCATGACCGTTGTTCTGTCGTCTTTATAGTCAAATAAGAAGAACAATATGAGGTGAGTGATAAAAATTCTACCTTAATAAGCTTCATATGATGTTATGCTTGAATAAGGTGTTTAGTGTACTTGAATTTATTTTCTACATTCTGCATATTTAAAATCTTGAAGATGTTTTAAATCAGATTTTAAACACCCAGTATATACAGATCTTTGTTTAGGAAAGCTCACAACTAAGTCAGTAGCCAAACAACTTTCTGCCGAGTGCTCATGATGGAACTGGTTCTAAAACACCCATTGTATTTTAAAAGTTTTAACAAGTTGATGAGACTAATGGTTTATTTTAGGAAGTAATATTTTGAGATTCTTTTAATTAAGTTTTATTGAGACTAGAAACATTTATATATCAAATTTGGGAATTTTTAATATTATGAGGTTCAATTCATAAGAATTAAATGAATCATGATTTCTTCTTACCTCATACTTCTATGCTTTTTTAAACAAAGCACTGCAGTATCAGCTACCCATTGTCACCATCTGACAGCTGACGATGGTGACAATGGGTCGCTGATACTGCAGTGCTGTGTTTAAAAAAACATAGAAGTATGAGATAAAAAGAAATCATGATTAATTTATTTCTTATATATTGAAACATGTTCGTGAGATTAACTAACATTAATTTGAGGTGAGATGTTTCCAGTCTCAATAAAACTTGATGAGACTAAACCTTACAGGTGTTCAATTTATATATGTTTGCATGTATGTCCTGGCAAGTAGGTCTGGTTTATGTACCCAGTGGAGATGAAAATTTTAATTATGAAATTAATTAATTATAAAATTTTCAATCTCAGTCCTGGTGCTAGATTGTGCACTGGATTTCTGCATTAAATTGCTAACCTCTCCACATTGCATATCTGATATGGCATGTGGTACTCTTAATAGCAATTCATCCATTGCATGGGGAAATTAAGCATGGTGGCCCCTTGGTGCTTTTTGACAGCAGTAGGTTACTCCAGGCACCTTGTTTCATCTTCTCTTTTTTCTTCATCATCATCCCTCAAACAACACACTTTACACTATACAAACACACATTTATCCTTTAGTCTTCTCTGTACGCGATACAAGAATACATCATATATGTAAAGTAGTTCATAAATTGAAAACGATATTGCCATCTATCCACTCAGTGTGGAATACGAAGCACAAAAAGTGCAGTCAGTGGCATTAGAACACACATGTAATTTTATGTTGTTCAACGGAATTTAATCATGAATTTTATTGAATGTTTGCTCAGGCAATCGTGAATAGGCTACAGGTAGATGTGTAATAAAATACAACATTTGTTAAATCTGGCTGAATGAAAGAGAAGACCCTAACTCTCCACTAAAATAAATAATATGCGTAAGAAGCCAATTCAATTTATTTGATAAAGCACCTCATAGTGTAAATTCTTATCTATTTTATATTAAATAATATGTTCAATAATATTCTTAGGAAATGGCACTATGAGGTGTCAATTATTGAGTTAGAATTTAACACTTTGCCTCATAATTGTAGTTTTTTTTTCGAAATTTCTATTGTTTTAAATTTTGGAATGTTTGTAAACAATGAGGTAAAATCAAATTAGACCAATCATTCAGAAGGTTCAATTTCTATATTTTCTAACTCTTTATTAATTGGTAAGTCTTTTCCACAGTTATATTTTCAAACATATCCATTTCTTTGAATTTATTACATAATAATTTTGATATCTGGTAAGTAGGTGAACTAATATTGTTAATAATAATTGGCCTGCAGGTTGTAAATGAGGAGCCTCAAAAGCCTGCAGTAAGAATTACGAGAACAAAAACAAGAGCCACGGCTAAAGCTGAAGCAACTGCTACTTCTTTATCAGAAGATGCAAATTCCAAAAATAATAAAAAGAATGAATCTAATGCCAAAAATGTAAGTAATGATGTGTTTAAATTTATATATATATATATATGTAGGTAGGAAATTACACATGGAAATATAGGTACAAAATAAATGCATAAAAATCAAGAAATATGTGGTGAGTCAAAAACAACTCAAATTTAATTATATATATTTGTTAAATTTTTTATAATTCTGTAGGCCTTTCAGAACTGATTTCATCTTCAGCAGAAGATTGTGTGTGTCTAATGTCACCAGATTGTCTTTTATGACATTCCTGATTTTCTCCCCTGACATTGGTGGAATTGTAATTCATTTCTTAGGTTGGGGTACCTGGAAGGCAGAGTTATGTTACCCCTGCTTATTTTAGGAATTTGTACTATGAGTTACTCATTTAGGTAAAATTTAATCACCCACCTCATATTTTTCTTCTTATTTTAATTTAAACTAGTTTTGGAACTTTACATTTCCGTCCATCATCAGTATCCTCCCGACCGTTGTTCTGTCATCTTGAAGAGTCGTCTTTCACTATAGACGACTCTTCAAGACGACAGAACAATGGTTGCGAGGATACTGATGATGGAATGGAAATGTAAAGTTCCGAAACTAGTTTAAATTAAAAGAAGAAGAAGAATATGAAGTAAATGATTAAATTTTACCTACATTTATATTATCCCATGATATGATGGGTGATAAATGATAATGAAGCACCAGGAGAGTTCTTAACCTAAATTCCAGACTATGGACAACCACAGGAATAGTTCCCTTTAAGGAAAAAAATCGAATGCGGGACCTCATGAACTGTAGTCAGAAACTCAGACCACTAGCCCATGAGGCTAGATTGTTTAAACTACTATCTTAGTGGAGATTAGGGATAGAGGCGGTTATTTATACTGGGTATACTGCCCCCAAAGGCAAAAGATCGCTGGGACGTCCAAAAAAGCACTGGATGGAAAATTTCTCTTTGAGACTGTAACAGGCCACATGACCTAATAATTGGATGGATGATTGCGATGATATTCTCATTTAAATTCATGTTATTGTCAATTTATTTTAACTTTATACTTCATATATATATATATATATATATATATATATATACATATACATACGAGGGTTGAATGAAAAGTAATGCCTCCACCTTCGTTACTTGGGTTTGGATGGGAATATTTCAATAAATCAAACACAGAAATAATTCTTAGAATGTGATCTTCAATTACCAATATTCACTTTTCCACATAATCACCAGCTAATTTGATACATTTCTGCCAACGATGAACAAGTTTTCTGAAGCCGTCACGGGAGAAGTCGACACTCTGTTTCCACAACCACAGTCTCACAGTTCTCTCAACGTCTTCATCAGAAGCATAATGATGTCCCCGCAGATCGTGTTTCATTATCGGGAACAGATGGAAGTCAGATGGTGCTAAATCTGGACTGTATGGAGGATGCCGTACGGTGGTGAGATTCAGTCTCTGAAGTTCTGCTGTGGTGGCACCCATCGTGCACAGATCTTCTGATAGCCAAGCAAAGCAATAATGTGACCCACACGTTCTTGTGAGTTATTTTTGTCCACGTGGAGTTCTGTTTTTATTGTAAAATGAGATCGCATTATTTACTGACATGAGGAAACATGTGACTCGACACGAATATTTTTGAGACTCTCGTGGAAATATTCTGAAGCCAAAAAATAATAGAAAACTTTATCTGGTCTGTCTTGACAGGTCTAAAAAAAATGGCTTACAGTTATTCTATCAGTAGATGAACAATGAAATTGGACTAATGATTTTTTTCACCTTACTGTCTTGACTAATCTGAACAATTACATTTCATTGACATCATGCGGTGCATGCAAGAGTGGCACATCGAAACTTCAGAGTTACCCACATATCCACCCCTAATGACGTGTAGAATGACCTTGACATATCTTCTAGGGTTTCTTGTTTAGAAGAAAGGGATAAACAACATTGGCCTAGAATTTATACAATCAGATTTAATTATACAGTGTGTTACGACCGAGATAAAAAGCGGTGCCGTTTACAAAGTGTTAAAAATGTAGTGTAGGGTTGTGTATATCGGGGTTTTCAAGGCTTACCATATTAAAGGGCAGTTCTAAATGATTGATGAAGACATCCTGCATTATGAATCCACCAAAATAACGTAAGTAGCTTTATTAAATATATATTTTTTTTAATAATGTGTAGTGAGGAATTTACCATGTTACTGCATTACACTTCAAAAATAAAATTAGGGGTGAAAAAGGTGCCACCTGTCTGTTTTTTTTTCTGTGGGTACCTGAACTATAACACATTAAGTTTGAACGAATGATAACATCCCTGAACTTTATTTTTTTGGATTTTTTAATATTAAAAAAAAAAGAATTATATCATGGACAAATATGTCCACTAAGTCTTTTGGGGCTTTACATTGTATGGACAAATTTGTCCCCCAAGTCTTCTAAGGGTATATAGAGGTAGAATTTTAATGATTCATCTCATATTTGTAGATTTCTTGAAGACTAATTTCGATACATTACATATCATTATCGATTCCTTCTAAGTGTTGAATCAGCGGTTGGTGATCCTGTAGGTTGATTTCTACTCCCTCTGTTAACTGACCGATGAACTTCCAAATCAAATCTCTTTCCATTTTTGGCAAATACGTTCATGGGAAATTTTGAATTTCAGATAATCAAAGGACACCCTTTAATGTTTAAATTTTGGTGTAAATATGTGGACAATATCATAGTCAAACACAAACACTTGGAAGATGCTGTAAAACTTTTGAATATTCATAATAAAACAAATTTACTATGGAAGTTGAAAATAACCAGCAAATACCATTTTTGGACCGAAAATTGATCAGAAATGAAGAAAAAAGGAAAATAGAATTTGGAATTTATAGGAAAGAAACACACTGATAATTACATTAAAGCAACAGGTTTCAACCAAATCATACCTAAACAGGCAGTCTTTAATAGTTGAAGATATTGACTTATTAATGTCCTCATGAGCAGAGAAAATTTTAATACAGAGAATAAACACACATTAAAGATAGCAAAAGAGAATGGTTTTGAAGAAAAGATGATTCATAAGAAAATAAATAGATTCAAAAAATTGATAAATAAAAGTACTCTTCAGAGAGATAAAGAAATTAGTAAGAAAAAATTCAAGAAATTTACGTACCATCCTTTGGCATACAGTACGTTTAAAAAAATTGCCACAAATTTAACATTAAATTAGCACCGAAAAATGATTATAACCTGAATAGATTAATTAAAACCAACAAAAATGAAAAGATTGATGAAGGCAATAAATCTGTGATTTTTCAGTGATTATAAAGATTGTGAAAAAATATACATAGGAAAAACAAAAAGGAACTTGAATACAAGATGTCCCGTGCCATAGCCGAGTGGTTAAGGTAGGAAGCCTTGGCGCAGAGCTACGGGACTTGCGCTGGTTCGAGTCTCCATGGGGGAAGAAATTTTCTCATGGTATTTCGGCCAGTATGGGACCGGTGCCCACCCAGCATCGTGAGGCAATTGGGTAGCTACAATAAGTAGCGGCTCCAGGTTGAGGAACCAGCTATAACGGCTGGAGGACTCGACATGCTAACCACATGTCACCCCTACACTGGCTGTTGATCATCTACCTCTGTGATTGACACATGTGATGTGAAGGGCCAGCAGCCGGCTGGTAAAAGGGCAACCGCTGAAAAGTGGAAAGACCCTCAATCGGAATCGGAATACAAGATTGAAAGAACACCTTAGAAGTGTTAAAAATGGAGAAATAGAAACATCTGCATTAGCTGCATGTGCTTGGTCAGAAAAACACAGAATCTAAACAAAAGCCAAATTACTAGAATATGAATCTAAGGAGCTCTCAACTTGGGAGAAAATTCACATCCACAAATATAAAAAAAAATCACGAATTTTGAAATTCTCAGGGAAAGAGATTCGATTTGGAAGTTCATTGGTCAGCCAACAGAGGGAACAGAAATCAATCTACATGACCACCAATTGCCGATTCAACAGTTAGAAGGAATTGGTAATGATATGTAACGTATCAAAACTAGTCTTTAAGAAATCTACAAATATGAGATGAATCTAATTAATTTTCAGTGGGAGGAAACACTATGAGGTATTTATATTATAAATGAGTTGGAGAAAATGTTTTAACATCTCACCTCACAAAGTTGCGTGTCTTCACGGTACTGGTTTCAAAAGTATAGTATTACTTCCATCTTCAGTCAAATTGGAATTTTCTCCAATTCATTTATTAATGAGATGAATCGTTAAAATTCTAACTCTCTATTAATTAAATTCTATTTACTGAATTAATTTTCAGCTTGCACTGTTGGTAGGACTCCAAAAACATTACAGAACTGCTTGGGCAAACTCTGGGAATTTTTATTTTTCTTGAAGTTTCTAAAAAAAATTGTTGTTGCTGCATTTATATAGCATTTTGGTATAATTTTTGCATTTTGAGCCAATTTTTCTTTTGGTAAATGCTTTTAAAACATTTTAAAAAGTGGTTTACAGATTGTGAAAAATGAAAATGCAATTAAATATCTGTAGGAAATAACATTATAAGGTTTATTATAAGGTTTTTTTTAATTATATTTGAGTTGTGTTTTTGACTCACCTCATATTTCTTGATTTTTATGCAGACCTGGGTTTTGTCTTGGATTTAGCAACGAAACCTAGATCTGCATAAAAATCAAGAAATATTAGGTGAGTCAAAAACACAACTCAAATATAATTAATTAATGAAAATGCAAGCCTTTATGAGGATTTGATCTATACCTCTTTTGCGAAAAAATCACCATTCCTCTTAGCATTACTTCCTATCAGTTCTGTGATTAAAAAAAGTTTTCTTTCTTTCTTTCAAGGTGAAAAAACAAACAGGAAACATAATAGTTGGAGTGGAAAATTTCATCTCTAAACCAGTAACGAAACCCACATTGGTAGACATGAAAGAAATGATGGAGGAAGAAATAAAATGCAGGAGAGCAAAAAATGAAGAAGATATACAAAAGAAAGAAGAACTACTAAAATTAAAAACAGAAGAAGCAAGAAGGTTGGTTTTGTTTTTATTTTTATTCACTACTAAGAATCAAGATGAAGCAGTGAAGAGTGCAACTTATGTAGCAACTATGCTGCCAATCAGCCTCTGGTTTTAATTAGAAATGGGGGCTCTCATGGAGTGTAATTTAATAATTAATAAAATTTATATTTTATCATGTCTAAATCAAGTAGGAATATACAGCTCTCCTCTCTCTCTATATATATATATATATATATATATGTGTGTGTGTGTGTGTGTGTGTGTGTGTGTGTGTGTGCATGCGTGCCCACGTGGTGACAATGCTTTTATTTGACTTGCTCCATTTGTTTTCTCTTGCTTCCCTGGTAAAGACCTTGAATTTCCTTTCTGAATTGTTCTTGTCCAGCTGTTTACATGTCAGGTGATGTGTCCTGTTTCATTGCATATTGTGTTGTCAACAATTTAAATTTTCTGGAGATGACCAGGTAAGCAGTGGTGGCCAGTGAAGAGGCAGAATGCAGCTACAGCAGATTTTCTTGGCATTGTCAGGATGTGTGATTGGAGGTGGATATTTGTATATATCTTTCCTTGCAGTTTTCTATTTATTAGGTAATATGAGTTAGATATGCACTTCTCCCTCATATTTGTAGCTTTTTTTTAAGACTCTTAAGTTTCGATGCCTTAGGCATCATTGTCATTTCTTTCTGTCGAAATGGCAGTTGGTGATCCTGTAGGTTGATTTCTGCTCCCTCTGTTGGTTGACTGATGAACTTTTCTCTGGGAATTTCAAAGTTCATTCATTACTTTCTATTTTTGTGTATGTAAATGTTTTCCCAAATTGTGAGTTCCTTAGATTTATCTGTTTCAATAATTTGACTTTTTTTTTAAATTAACATGTTCCAGAATTGGATATAGTTTTATTTTAGAAAGAAAAATTTTATTGAAACCAGGAAGTTCGAATGGCATAACGGTTACCACACTAACGTACAGAGTCAGAGGTCCGGGGTTCGACTCCCGGTTGGAACGTAATTTTTCTTTCGAAAATAAAAATTTGGCATTTTTTTCGATTCAGTGTTTTTCTGATCATGCATGTGTAGCTATTGCTGATTTTTCTATTTCTCCATTTTTTACATTTCTAAGGTGTTTTTTCAATCTTGTATTCAAGTTTCTTTTTGTTTTTCCTATGTTGATATTTTCACAGTTTTTGCAATTAATTTGACTATTTAACTCATGCCCCAAATGATAGTCAATGACCAATCATGTTTCAATGAATTTTTGTTTTACAACCAATGATAGTCGTTTTTCACCTCGCTCTTAATCAGATCCTCTTCAAACTTGTTCTGCTTGAATATGAGGTATGAAAAATATACGATTCAAAATCCTTTTCGCAGCAAACCACGAGTTTGTTTACATCGGTCATATATGGCATGGTGAAACGCAACACATGCTTGGTCATTTTTCACCCGGTTATATTATTCGTCGTAAGGTACAAATTTTACCTATGTTGGTGAAACCAGCCCTTAATATTAAATTAAGATCCTAGAAAATTTCTTAAAACCAAATTTTTGTGTGTTAAATAAATGCAGTAAAAGTTACCTTTATTAAATAGTCCTCGTGTTGAGTTTGTTCACATTATTTTTTTTAATACTATAAAACTTTATCAGATTCTCTAGGGATTGACCTTGTTTAGCATCAGTTTACATAATATTTAATTTTAGGAAGTTACATTTTGAGGTTATTTTAATTATATTATTTTTGGTCTGGACATCTTACCTCAATATTAATGTTGATTTGTTCTTGGACATGTTTCAAAACAATTCTGTTTTATCGTCAGCTTTCCCAGACTGGTTTTATTTATGTTGCATTATGTTGCACCACCTGGATGTCGATGTCAGCTCCATCCTGTGGTTGGCCAAAGAACCTCCAAACAAGGTCACCCTCCATCGGAATATCAAAATTCATAACTCTGTTTCTGTTCTTCTGAATATAAATTTTTTCCCAAATAGTCAGCTCTTTTGTATTTTCTAACTGTTTTAATAATTTAGTGTCTGAATTTATATTATGTTTTTCAGACCAAACATGAGCAGCAACTGCAGATTTTTCAATTTCTCCATTTTTAATATTTCTTATGTGTTCTTTGGTTCTAATTTTTAGGTTTCTTTTTGTTTTTCCTATATATATCTTTTCACAACCCATGCATTCAATTTGATATATTCCTGACTTTTTATTTTTATCAGTTTTTTTCATTTTTGTTGGTTTTTATTAGTTTATTTAAACTGTAGTTATTTTTTGGTGCTAATTTAATATTCTTCTCTTCTTCCTTCCAAGTATTAGGTCAAGGCCTGTTACGATCCTATAGAAAATTTTCCCTTATGGGAAATTCTCGTATAAGACTTAAAAGCATAATAATAGTCCCTTCGATTGGTTGCTGGCCAAAGGAAGGCAAGACCAGTGATGGGGCTGCCATCTTATAGCCTCTGGTCAGGCTTTTCTGGAGAAGAAAAGAAAATAAAGGAAAGAAGAAATGGAAGAAAGGAAGGACTCCCTAGCCCTCGGATGCCCTAATAGCGTCGGGGTCGAAAAAACAAGAGTTAACCAAGAGAGGTTAGATAGTAAAGTTAAAAGAGTGCAAAACACAAGTAAGTGGAAGAAATGTTTTGCTCAGCTTGGGCACCTTGTGGTCGCCATCCACATATCCCCTAGATGAGGACCCCTGAGGGGTAATTTAATATTAAACTTCTCAAATATATTTTGAAATTTATTATGTACCCAAGGGTGATATGTGAATTTCCTATATTTTTTCATAGGTGGTTCTTCTTTTTCAAGATTACTTCTGTTTATCATTTTTTGTTTTTTATACTTTTCTATCCTTTTATGTACCATTTTTTCATCAAACCCATTTTCTCTTGCTACTTTGATTATGTGTTTCTTCTCATGTTTGAAATCTTCTTCGTTTAAAATAATATAATCAGTTTACATCTTTACCTTGATATTCATTAACCTTTGTATGCCGGCCTCTGTGCACGGTACTGACCTACTACTTATCATATGCCGCGGGCCTCAGTACAGTACATGGTACTGACCTGAACGGCAAGTTATTTAAACTGATTTTGTGGCCTGAATTTTTAAGATAACTCAATTGTGATAAAATATAAAAATAGACAGAAAACAGCTGTCAGATTATATATATATATATATATATATATATATATATATATATATATACTGTATATATATATATAAATGTCTGCTTATATAAATTATTATAATTGTTATATTAGATATATGTTTCCATGATTTCAAACTGAGGTTTGACTTGTGTATGTTGTGCAGTGTTCATTTTCCGCTGAAAAAATGTGGAGAAAAATATAATAGTAATAATTATAAGTATTACAATACCTTCTCTAAAGTATGGAAGATGTATTATAATTGATAACAAGAACTAGATGACAAATACCAGCTTTCAAATAGTTATTTTACTATCCACGACCACCACAGCGCAGCGACTGATTTGAGCTGCTCTCTTGAAGCTGGTTCATGTACTATTTGAAATATTCTAACTCAGATTGAAAGTCAACATTTCAATCTATCGATTTGTATATAATATGATCGAATAAGTGAGTCATATAAACATAGAGAACCGATATGAAGTCTATGGCATTTGCTGTGCATTCAACTCTCAACACTGATAATTTATTTTTAGACACGCACATTTTCCTGGAATTTGACCTTCAGACACCCACAGGCGACAGTATAATGTATCAGCTGTTCTAAATACAGGGGTGTCCAAGTATATGACCTCTAAATTCATTTTAATAACTCACATTTTTTAAAAATAAATTTCTATAATAATTTATTCATATCTGTAAAAACAAATTATAATGTATTGTATTTATTACATTTCTCTACATTTTCGTGTTCAATTTAATTCAAAATTCATTAAAATCGGATCATATTTAACCGAGATCTGGCATTTCGAAAGTATTCTGGTAAAATTAGCTTTAATTATTGAAATGTGTTACAGTGGACAGTTAAGCCCAGCCGTAACGTAGCGTACAAGATCTCTATAGTTTAAGTGGTCTTTGGCCCGAGCGGGTGGCCTTGGTTTTGGAGGATGAATTCCATATTTAAACATGTTAAAACCAAATATAATTATAATTTATTTAAATTAAATAAAACATAAAGACATATTAAAACCAAAACATATAAAACACTTATTAAAATCAGCTGAAATCGCCATATTGAAAAGCATCAAAATACTAAAACTGATAAAATTCAGAGAGAAAACAATCATTTAAAAGAATCAACTTTGGTCATTATTTTAAGTTATTTGACCCTTAGGTCTTCTTAATATCATGCATTCTCAACAAATATAATTATTCTAAGTTCTCTGGACCATTTGGTCCTTCAATTAAATTTATGCTTAAAAATGACCATTTAAAAAATCATGAACTTTTTAGAGAGATAAAGTAAAAGATTCATATTACCCATGTAGAGCTGCCTCTTCCCAGGGGGAACCGAACCCTTCGGTCCCCCTCACCGTTCTCACTTTTCTACTCAAAAACCTTGCTTTTTATATTATCATCTCTACCTTTCACCATTCCCTAAAACTAATGGAAGCCCTATTTTCTTGCCCAATCTTTTGTAATATTCCTAGTTCTCTCATGGCCATGTTATATAAGATGTTTTTAACTACTTATCCTAATGTGTTTGGGTTATATAAATTTTCGTAAGAGTGTCCCATTAGGTTGAAACTAACAAAGTTGTTTTTGATATTATATAAGATTTCGTAAGTGTGTCCTCATAGATTGAAAAATAGTCATTTTATTATAATTTTTACCCTAGTTTTTTATCTATAAAATACTTGTGTATATTTTGATTGAGACTTCAATCCGCATTTAAAGGGTGATTATTTATTCCCTATTTTTTGGTATAATAAAAAGTATCTTGTGATATGCTTCATCTGTTTTTATAGAATTTTATTATTATGGCAGTTAGGCCCTAGTGTAGGCGTAACAAAATGTCCTCTGTCCACACACCGGATGTCCATTTAAATACTGTTCCAACGCTGAAAGGTTAAACAATGATCTCTTGAAAAAACAAAGTGGCTAGTAATGAAGGCAGATTAACTCCAACTTTGTCCAGGTTCTTATCTTGGGATTTGTTAATTGTAAAGAAAAAATAAGTATGGCTAGAAATTGTCTTTGGTGAGGAACAAAAAGGATTTTGGAGTGTGAAATGTCGATTTTTCATCTTTTTATTGAGCATTGCACTTCAATGTCGAGAGAACAGTCTTCCCTGCTCAAGGGTTGGATGTCAAAGGCTCACTGGTTGAGCAAGTCAGTGGCACTACATTGCATCTAAAATTTCGTTTAATGGTGAGATTTATATGATTATTAATGTATGTTTCATTTTTTTATTTTTCTTATCAAGCCTAGAAAGCTCTTGGCCTACCAGTCGGCTGCTGGCCTCACAGCCACATGTTAATCACAGAGGTGGGCGATGTTTCAGCCAGTATAGGGGTGACTGGTTACCATGTTGAGTCCCCAATCCATTACAGCTAGTTCTTTTTCAACCATATATTTGTTTAATAATTAAATGAATCGTGATTTCTTCTTACCTCATACTTCTATGTTTTTTAAACACAGCACTGCAGTATGAGGTAAGAAGAAATCATGATTCATTTAATTATTATTAATTGAACCTCATAATGTTAAAAATTCCCAAATTTAATATATAAATATATTTGTTTGTTTAGTTTGAATATATGAATATGTTGAGGGACCAAAAAGCTTATGTAGAGTGTCTCAAATATATTTTTTCTAGTCCTTATGCAAACGAGCCTATACGTGACTGTGTGGCAGCATTTGAGAACCTGCAGGTTGTAAATGAGGAGCCTGAAAAGCCTGCAGTAAGAATTACCAGAACAAAAACAAGAGCCATGACTAAAGCTGAAACAACCACTGCTTCTTCATCAGAAGATGCAAATTCCAAAGATAATAAAAATAATGAATCTAATGCCAAAAATGTAAGTAATTAGTGTTTAAATTTATATATATTATGATATTTTTATTATTCATTTCATACATCTCAATGATCGATAAATAATATTTAAAGAGAAAAAAATTACGCTCAGACAGGGACTCGAACCCAGGACCTTTGGCTTTCTAGACCAACGCTCTACCGACTGAGCTATCTGTGCGAGTTCCAGTATAAACACAATTTTTTCTCTTGTATATAATTTTACTCTTCAAATATGATTATATGTATTTGTTAATTCTTTTTTTAATTCTGCAAGCCTTTCAGGACTGGTTTCATCTTCAGCAGAAGATATTGTATGTGTCTAATGCCACCAGATTGTATTTTATGACACTTCTGGTTTTCTCCCCTGGCATTGGCAGAATTGTAATTAATTTCTTAGGTTGGGGCACCTGGAAGGTGGAGGATGTTACCCCGATGATATGATGGGTGATAAATGGTAATGAACCACCAGGAGAGTTCTTAACCTAAATTCCAGACCATGGGCAACCACAGGAATAATTCCTTTAAGGAAAAATTCCTGTGGTTTGACCGGGAATCAAACCCGGAACTTCATGAACTGTAGTCAGAAATGCTGACCATTAGCCCATGAGGTTAGATTGTTTAAGCTACTATCTTAGTGGAGATTAGGGATAGAGACAGTTATTTATATGATGATGATGTCAAATTATTTTAACATTTCTACTTCATCCATATATATACATATACGAGGGTGAATCAAATATAAACCGGAATTATTGTTTACAATTTTATTGAATTAACAAAAAAATACAAAACCACCACCTCATTTTTCTACATAGTCTCCTGCATTTCCAACACACTTTTGCCATCAAGTTGGCAACTTTTTGATGCCGTACTTGAAGAATGAGGGATGACGTGTAGTCAGCCAGTTGTGCACGAACTCCTCTACCGCTGCATTGTCACCAAACCGCCTTCCTCCCAGGTCTTCTTTCAGTGGCCCAAACAAATGGTAGTCACAGGGTGACAAATCTGGACTGTAAGGAGGATGTTCCAGAGATGTCCAATGCATTTTCATCAATTCCTGGCTGAGGAGCCGAGGAACCCACCTGGCAGACAATTTTCGGAATTTGAGTTCATCACTGATGATGGCTTGAACGCTTCCAAAGCTTATTTGAATGTGTGAAGCAATTTCAGAAATTGTTACGCGCCGATCCTCCTCAATAAGGTCCCGTACAGCACGAATGTTGTCTGCAGTGATTCTTGTTCGTTGCTGTCTTTGGTGGGGCTCATTTTCCACTGAATCCCAGCCTGCTAATTTTTTTTTGCACCAATCATACACCTGCATCTTCGAAAGGGTTGCTTCCCCAAACTGCGCATGGAGCCTTCTCAAAATTTCAGAAGGTTTAGTGCCTTCTTTCGCCAAAAACTTATAATAATGCATTGCACAACAGACGTGTGCTCGCTCATGGCATACTGAAGCAAGCGACCCCTTGTCGGAGTGCGACACATCAAGATCCCTACTCCAGACACCCCCACCAACTTCCCCTCCAAACTGCAACCTTTGCAGTTTGCTACCAGAGCCACCAGATACAAATTCTGGTTTATATTTGATCCACCCTCGTATATATATTAGTCTTTTAATATTTAATTTTAGGAAGTGATATTTTGAGGTTATTTTAATTAAATTATTTCCAGTCTGATCATCTTACCTTAATGTTGATTTGTTCTTGAACATGTTTTGATATCACAATCATCATCAGCATCTTGCCCAGACTGGTTAGATTTATGTTGCACACCCGGATGTCGATGTTAGCTCCATCCTGTGATTGGCCATACAACCTCCAAACAAGATCACGCTCTGTTGGTATTTCAAAATTCATAACTCTGTTTTTGTTCTTCTGAATATAGATTTTTTTCCCAAATAGTCAGCTCTTTTGTATTTTCTAACTGTTTTAATAATTTAGTGTTCGAATTTATAATGTTTTTCAGACCAAACATGAGCAGCAACTGCAGATTTTTCTATTTCCCCATTTTTAATATTTCTTATGTGTTCTTTTGTTCTAAATTTTAGGGTTTCTTTTTGTTTTTTCCTATATATATCTTCACAACCCATGCATTCAATTTGATATATTCCTGATTTTTTATTTTTATCAGTTTTTTAATATTGAGGTAAGATGATCAGACTGGAAATAATTTAATATTAGTCTTTGGTGGATTACGCTCTTTGTATAATATTGTGAGGGTGTTATCTATGTTTTCCATATGAAGGATACGGGGAAAAAATCAGGTAAGTCACTTTTTCCATGAAACCTAGAATACATACTTTTAATTGTACAATACATAATTCCTTATCTGTATGTCAAATTTTGGATGAAAATAACTCTATGATTAAACTATCTTTTACTTTTTCTGACTTCTAGATGATAATCATTTCCATGGACTATTTAACTCATGTCGCAAATGGTAGTCAATGACCAATCACGTTTCAATGAGTTCTGTTTTACACCAATGACAGTCGTGTTTCACCTCACTCTTTATCGATTTCTCTTTATCAGCTCCTGCTTTTGTGATAAAGAAAGCTCCTCCTTTTTTAATATTCTGAACAGGTTAGACCATTATTTTTCTCCAACAAATATATTGAATATGGCAAATAATGAATAGATTCAGTGATTTTACTGAGTTGTTCATTCAAAATATAAATTATTACCTATAATGTTGATTATAATAGTTTTATGTGTTTCATTTACTTACTTACTTACTTACTCACTGGCACTATCGAACCCGTAGGTTCATGGCCGCACGGACATAAGCTCTCCATACATCCCTATCCTGAGCTAATGCTTTCCAATCATTCCCTGTATAATCTACTTCCCTCAAATCATAGTTAATGTTGTTCTCCCACCTCATTCTTGGTCTACCAACTGGGCGTTTTCCTTCTGGCTTTCCTACAAGAAGTTTCCATGCACGTCTTTCATTCCCCATACGTGCAACATGTCCTGCCCATCGCAGTCTACGGGACTTAACTGTTCTTATTATATCTGGCTTCCTATAAAGACCATGTAGTTCATTGTTATGTAGTCTTCTCCATTCACCTGTCTGTTCATCTCTCTTTGGTCCAAAAATTTTCCTAAGAACTTTATTCTCAAATACTCGTAATCTCCTTTCCTCCCTTAAAGTAAGAGTCCATGTTTCGCACCCATATAATATAACTGGTAGAATAATAGTTTTATATATTTTCAGCTTAACGTTTTTTGAAAGGAGTTGGGACATCAAAAGTCTCTGCAATGCATAATAGCATGCATTTCCAGAATTGAGCCTATGTTTAATTTCTTTGTGCATCTCATTCCTATTTGTGATTATTGTTCCTAGGTATTTGAATTCAGCCAATTCCTCAAAATTTCCCTCATTTGTCATTAGCTGTCCATTTCCATTATATAATGTATTTCTACGTGTGACCATATATTTAGTTTTACTGATATTTACTTCCAGTCCTAATTTCTTAGTGTTACTCAATAGTGTGTGCGTGTTGGCCTTTAGTATCTCCTCGCTATCGGCCAGTAGTACTACATCATCAGCATAAACTAACAGCTTATTAATACCATTGAGTTGTAAGCCTTCCTCATTCTCTAAAGATTTAATGGCATGCTCTAGTACAAAATTAAATAGTAGAGGAGATAGTGCATCTCCTTGCTTCAACCCATTCTGGATTTCAAAAGTGTCTGAAAACTGTTTGCCTACACGCACCCTACTCGTTGAGCCATTTAGACACATTCGTATAAGTCTAACTAACTTTTTAGGAATTCCGAACTCCAGCAGGATACTATATAACTTCTCCCTCTTAATTGAATCATATGCTTTTTTGAAGTCTACATATAGTTGATGTACAGTACCATTATATTCCCATTTCTTTTCTAAAATCTGTCTTATACTAAAAATCTGATCTGTTGTAGACCTGTTTCTTCTAAATGCACATTGATGATCTCCTAGAATGTCATCAATATAGGGAGTAAGTCTGCTTACTAATATATTTGTTAGAATTTTGTACGAAGTTGAAAGTAATGAGATGCCCCTATAGTTGTTGCAATCAGTTTTATCTCCTTTCTTATAAATTGGTACGATAATTGATTCCTTCCATTCATCTGGAAGAGCTTCTTTTTCCCAAATCATACTAAGCAACCAGCGTATCTTGTCCATCAATTTTTCTCCCCCTGATTTTATCAGTTCTGCTGGGATCTCATCTGAACCTGATGCTTTATACATCTTCAATTTTTCAATTGCCATTTCAACCTCTAATGCACTTGGCTCTGCGACTAGCATTTCTGCTGTCTGTAAATTATCCTCCTCAATGTCCTGTTCTGTATGTACATTTAATAGCTGATTAAAGTAACTTTTCCATCTATTTAATATACTCTTGGAATCTGCAATCATATCCCCATTTTCATTCCGAATTATGTTTGTTCTAGCCTGAAACCCTTTCTTCTCTATACTAATTCCCTGATATAATTCTCTAATGTTCCTATTTTTTGCATTCATTTCAAGATCATTAATCTTCTCTCTCAAATATTCCCTCTTTTTACTCTTTAGTAACTTGGTGGTTTCCCGTCTAACACTACCCAATTGCTCTAAATTTACCTCATTTGGCTCGTGTAACCATTTCATTTTTGCTAGCTTTCTTTTCTTTACAATGTCGGCACATTCCTCATCAAACCATTTCTTGTTTTGCCTCTTTTTTAAACAACCAATGCTTTCTGATGCTGACAATTTAATAGTATCTCTTATAGCCTCCCATTCTTTATTTATATCAGTTTCTTCTTCGTTTGCCACATTGTCATCTGAAGATTCCAGTACTTCAAATCTATTAGCAATTTTGATTTGGTATTCTTGCCGCATTTCATCATTTTTCAAGTTTTTTAATTCATATTTTACAGAATCATCTTTAGCGTTTGTTCCTCTCATAAGCGATAGCCGTTGTCTGATTTTCACTCTGACCAGATGATGATCCGAATTGCAGTCTGTCCCTCTAACTGATCTAACATCAATGATGCTACTGTGCCAGCGTTTATCCACTAATACATGATCTATCTGGTTCCGAGTTTCTCCATCTGGGGACGTCCAGGTGTATTTATGAATATCCTTATGCTGAAATGTTGTGCTCTTAACAATGAGATTCTTTGATGTGGCAAATGTGACTAATCTAACCCCGTTGTCGTTACTATCTTCATGAAGACTGAATTTGCCTATTGTTGGTTTGAATATATCTTCCCGCCCCACTTTTGCATTAAAATCTCCTAAGACAATTTTCATATGATATCGTGAAAGGCTATCAAATAAGCATTCTAATTCTTCATAGAACTCATCCTTGATCTTGTCATCTTTATCTTCTGTGGGGGCATGTACATTTACAATTATAAAATCATGTCGTTTACCCTTTAGAATTATGTATGATATCCTATCACTAACAAACTTAATATCTCGGATAGCGGATAGGATCCTCCTTCTGACTAAAAAACCCGTTCCAAATGCAGGTCTTTCTGCACCCCCATAGTATAATGCAAAGCTTCCTGATTCCTGACTACCTTCTCCTGGCCACCTAACTTCCTGTAAAGCGACTATATCCAAGGGCGATTTATCTAATTCCCGCGTTAATATCTCTAGTGCCCCGCTATTGTATAAAGTCCTAACATTCCATGTTCCTAGGAACATGTCCCTGTGTTTGAGCCTTTGGCATGGGTTCCCTGAAGTAGTCCCCGCCCGGAGAACCGAATGGGGGACTATTTGACCTCCGGAAAATTTTACCCCAGTAGAACCCATGTCCGCATTTCTTGACGGTTGTATTTTTACGGTGAAAGATCGTCACTCTTTCGCCCAAGGTACTTTTTTCGTCTGGCTTATCACCTTCGACCAGTCCGGCATGGGTAACCCTATCGGCAGCAATGCTACCGCCGGCATAGCTCTCAGGATCATTTAAGCACACAAGCCACTCCACCACGACAAGGTAAAGATACCATGGAGGGAATAGTCCTAACAAATGCCACTCTTGATTTCCAAATTCTCTAGATAAATTGGAAATCATCGTGGCATTACTTATGAGAATCTAATGGCACCTCAAATTTCATTTTAACAAAAAAAGTGACTTAACTGTTTCTTTCCTTATACCCTTCATATGATGTTATGCTTGAATAAGTTGTTTAGTGTAACTGACGATTTTTATTATTAATTTAACACTTCTCATAGAAGGATAAATATATTTGAAGAGAAAATTTTCGCCTAGACCGGGACTCGAACCCGGGACCCTTGGCTTTCCGGGCCAAGTGCTCTACCAACTGAGCTACCGAGGCGAGTTACGATCTAGACGCAAATTTTTCTCTTATGTACGTAATTGTAATTCCCTCGCGCCAAATGCTTGAAACCATAGCTTCTATCTTTGCAAATGGCGGCTTCTTAGTTAAGAAGACATTTATTGGGAATTTAACACTACTTTATATTTTTCTCTTCAAATATAATTTATCCTTCTATGAGAAGTGTTAAATTAATAATAAAAAATCGTCAATAGAAGCCCTACTGGCTATAAAGTAGTGTTTTAAATTCCCAATAAATGTCTTCTAACTAAGAAGCCGCCATTTGCAAAGATAGAAGCTATGGTTTCAAGCATTTGGCGCGAGGGAATTACAATTACGTACATAAGAGAAAATTTGCGTCTAGATCGTAACTCGCCTCGGTAGCTCAGTTGGTAGAGCACTTGGCCCGGAAGCCAAGGGTCCCGGGTTCGAGTCCCGGTCTAGGCGAAAATTTTCTCTTCAAATATAATTTATCCCTTCTATGAGAAGTGTTAAATTAATAATAAAAAATCGTCAATAGAAGCCCTACTGGCTATAAAGTAGTGTTAAATTCCCAATAAATGTCTCTTAACTAAGAAGCCGCCATTTGCAAAGATAGAAGCTATGTTTCAAGCATTTGGCGCGAGGGAATTACAATTACGTACATAAGAGAAAAATTTGCGTCTAGATCGTAACTCGCCTCGGTTAGCTCAGTTGGTAGAGCACTTGGCCTGGAAAGCCAAGGGTCCCGGGTTCGAGTCCCGGTCTAGCGAAAATTTTTCTCTTCAAATATAGTGTAACTGAATTTATTTCCTACATTCTGCATGTTTAAAATCTTTAAGATGTTTTAAATTAGATTTTAAACACCTTTAGAAAAACTCACAACTAAGTCAGTAGTCAAACAACCTTCTGCTGAGTGCTGAAGATGGAACTGGTTCTGAAATACCTACTGTATTTTTAAAAGTTTTAACAAGTTGATGAGACTAAACCTTACAGGTGTTCAGTTTATGTGTGTTTATCTGTTGGCTCAGATGCTAGTATGTCTGATTCCTGGCAAGTAGGCTTGATTTCCATACCTGGTGGAAATCAGGGTTTAAAAAATTACAGCCCATATGGATTATTTTGGTTTTTTTATAAAACAAAAAAAACATTTTTTTGGGTTTAATCCTCCCCCCTCAAATAATTTAAAAGCTATACTACATTATATTAAATTAAATCCATATTTAGAATAAGTCCACCACTGTGGTCTCGAGGTAGCATGCTGCTTTGTCATGCAGCAGGCCCGGGTCCGATCCCCGGTCGGGACAGTTTTTCTGGGTGAGGTTTTCATTGGGGTTTTTCCTCACCTGTAAGACAAATGTCAGGAAAACTTTAAGGCCCAAACGGTCCCCAAATTCATATGGCCATCATCGTCATCATATCACCACCATCCTTCACCAGTATGGAAAGCTACCACACCTACAATTCCCTAGAAAAGCTGCAAAGCATGGCATGGAAATGCTATGATTGTAGTGAAAGACCTGCCTTTGGGCAGAATTACTATGGATGGATGGATTTAGAATAAAATAATATGACGAATCCTAAATATAAAGGAAAACGCTTATCTTATGATCAAGAAAAACAGGCTGTCTTGGTTGACAAGCAAACATCCTGAATGGCTTTTATTGTTTTTAGCCTTTAAAATTAATGATAAACAAATATATCCACCATCAATGTTTGCGGATGATGTAATAAAGAGCTTTAGTTCTGCCCAGTGGTGTAGTATTTTGGAGAAACGTTCTACAAATGAGAACATTAAAGCCTTCTTTAACCTTTGAATGGACTGACTAGTTGCCCAGCTTATTCAGCATCAATAGAACAAGTGTTTTCAACCTTTGGATTAATATGGTCGAAAATGCATAACAGTTTGGGTTGTGAAAAAGTTAAAAAATAAGTAAACGTGCACAGATATCTTAATAATAAGGACAAATTGAAAGAATATGATGTTGATGAGTGTGATTCTGATTTAGAAATTTAAGTATTTGTTACCTATATTTGAAGAGAAAATTTTTTGCCTAGACCGAGACTCGAACCCAGGACCTTTGGCTACTTTGTTACTACTTTTAATAACAGTTTATATTGTGAAATAATAATTTATCTTTATTATTTGGTTGGACTATTTATTTTTCTTTTTAGTAATTTGACTAATAATTATTTTTTACAAACAGTGTTAAAAATAAAGTAAGTTCAGAAGTGGGGTTTTTTTTTTTTGTGGGTAGTTGGTTGGGTTTTTTAAGTGGGCTTTTTTTTTTTTAAAGAACCCACTCGGGTTTTTTGGGTGGGTAGTAAACCCTGGTGGAAATGAACATTTTAATTATGAAATTAATGTAATTATAAAATTTTCAATCTCAGTCCTGTGCCAGATTGTGCACTGAATTCCTGCATTAAATTGCTAACCTCTCCACATTGCATATGTGATATGGCATGTGGTACTCTTAATAGTGATTCATCCATTGGATGCGGAAATTAAGCCTGGTGGCCCCTTGGTGCTTTTTGACAGCAGTAGGTTACTCCTGGCACCTTGTTTTATCTTCTCTCTTTTCTTCATCAACATCCATCAAACAACACACTTTACACTATACAAACACACATTTATCCTATACTCCTCTCTGTACACAATTCAAGAATACTTCATATGTGTAAAGTGGTTCATAAATTGAAAATAAGGCCACATTATTGCCATCTATCCACTCAGTGTGGAATACAAAGCACAAAAAGTGCATTCAGTGGCATTAAAACACACACAACATAATTTTATGTTGTTCAACGGAATTGAATCATGAATTCTTTTAATATTGAATGTTTGCTCAGGCAGTCATGTCTAGTAGTCATCCGTGACATGGCTACAGGTAGATGTGTGATAAATTACAACATTTGTTAAATCTGGCTGAATGGAAGAGAAGACCAAAGACCCTAACTCTCCATTAAAATAAATAATACAGTAAACACTCCTTATTTGCGGGTTAAAAAATTGTGACACAGTTCCTGTATTCATGGCTAAAAAGTTCTTTATTCGCGGATCCAGTTGGTATATTAGAAGGATTAATGTCCTTTAATAACCATCAGCAGTTTTTTTTTCTGTAGGCAGGTGCCAAGGCAGCTTTTACAAATAATGATTCAAACCATATGGACAAATAAATATGGTTGGTTGGTTAGTATCTAATGTCGAGCACTTGATAATGAAATCATTCGCTCTCTTGCACTCCAATATTTAGCAGAAAGGCTGGTCTCTTCTACAAAAGCTGGACAACGGAGGAGATGGTTTCTTTCCATATCTTCATTTAAATTGCAAAAAGGGCATTTAGGTGAATCTGTTATGCCAAGTCTGTGTAGGTGTTTATTCAGGCAGTCATGTCCCGTTAGCAGTCTGAATGTTGCTACTGCAGATTTTCTTTGTAATGTAGTAATGTCATAAGCTTGTAGATTTTCCCGTTCTTTTCCAGATGTTTTGGTGGTGTATTCTTCTCTAAGTTTGTTGATATATTTATTTGAGATAATTCTTTTGATAGAGTGAAAAGAAACTGGAGTAGAAGTTGGGTTTGAAAGAATTTTGCTACCCTTCTTGGCCAGAAAATTGGCTATTTCATTGCCTGTCACTCCACAATGGGCCAGAGTCCACTGAAGTACAACTTTTTTATGTAGACAGGATAACTTTTATCATTTTGTGACATTCGATAATTTTGATGCTTTTGGGTGTTGTGTCTCGTGTTATAGCGAGAATGGCTGCTTTGGAGTCACATAGAATTACAACTTTTGTAAATTTTTGGATGTGATATAAAAGATTTTGTAAACTTAAGAAAATTACTAGAATTTCGCCATCAAAGTTTGTTGAATTTGTGTTTAGTCAAAACAAAACAAACCTTATTGTCACTAACCCTAAAGTTCATTGTTAAAAACTGTTGTCATATTTCACATGCCGATATGTACTTTGATAAATGCCTCCATCGCCACGATCGGTATTGTTTATTACATTGGTGAGTCATTTGAATCTATATCATGCTGTTTCAATGTTAATAAATCAAGAAATCTGAAAACAAAATAAGGAATTCTATCGCAGAATTCACAGCTGAATATCAATCTTAATTGAAAGACCTTTTAAAAGTGGCAAAACAGGAAAATAATTACTAAGTTCTTTAAGAACTTGCCTAAACCTGACAGTAATAATTACAGTAAAACCTATCCATGAAGGAATATGACGGTTCCTTAAATATAATTCCATCTTGGCAGTTTTCCTTCTTATAAAGGGTTCCCAAATTACAAGCTTGAATTTTCTTATGCAGTGTAAGGGTTTTACATGCACGCTTCATAGACATAACGTATTGACTGAAATACAGACAAAACAGTGTATGTAACACAGCTCAGTTTGCACGGCAGTACAAAACAAATTTATTACACAAAAGCGAGAAGGATCTCAACTACAGGTTGACTGAAGAGTCTCCCAACTCCCTCGCAGGTAACGTAAGCAGGCAAGGAAAAGCGAGGGATTCCCCGCTGTCGCACATAAGCAAGGGTATCCCCGCATACAATGGCAACACAAGAAGGTAAAACGATATAATGCAGAAAGTGTCATATGCAGAATTTTCACGTGTGGTCATTAATACTGTACTTAGAATTTGCTTAAGAATAATTTTCCATCTTATTGACGTAAAAATTAACAATTGGTATTTTAAAAACCATTCTGTTTCCACATTATGAAGGTTTCCAGCTTATACAGGACGATTTTACATATAAAATTGTACCGTTCTGGAGATTTTTTCCGTCTATTCAGGTTTCCTTCTTATAAAGGTTCTGGCTAAGACAGGTTTTGCTGTAATAAAAATTGTTCAAAATCTCTCATTAATTGATTTTATTTTGATAATTTTTCTTTTATTCTGTAATCTTGGAACGTATCCCCTATATACCCATACAAATTACCATTCCATATTCGCAGTTTCTGTATTCATGACATATTTGCAGAACATATCCCCCTGCGAATAAGGAGCTTTTACTGTATGCGTAAGAAACCAATTCAATTTATTTGACTATTTAACTCATGCCCCAAATGGGACTCATTGGCCAATCACGTTTCAATGATTTCTGTTTTACAACCAATCAGAGTCGTGTTTCATGAAATATTTATCAGTGTTGTTATTACCATATTAAAGAAAGCTCCTCCTTTTTAATATTCTGAACAGGTCTGACCATTATTTTGCAGTGACTGAGCCTGTGAGAAATACGACTACCAGATTGTATATATAGTGCATGAATGTCAACACATGCTGCATGCGGGAGTTAATATAAAAACATTTGTAGCAATTGATTATACCACCAAAAAAAGAAACCACTGTTTGTACTTTCTTAAATGTATTTTTTCCCAGGTAACAATCCAGAAAAATATAATTGTCATATTTACATCATACGACATCAGAAATGAATTAATATACAGTTTGATGTGTTTCATTTTTTCTCCACTAGAGAGCATTCTTACAATATTGCATTCCTTTGGCAATAAATAATATGATCTGGTTGCAGTGATAAACAAAAGAAGCAGATGAAGCGTACCTATCGTTTCTCATTTGTTTTCAAACATCGCCGTTTGCATTAAATATATAAATATTTTAAAATAACTATAGTTAAATAATGATTTGTGAGTAAACAGCTTAATTTTATTCGTTAAATAGTCCTAACAAATGCCACTCTTGATTTCCAAATTCTCTAGATAAATTGGAAATCACTTGTGGCATTACTTATGATAAAGCACCTCATAGTGTGAATTCCTATCAGTTTTATATTAAATAATATGTTCATTAATTATATTTAAATTAATGTTGGGAAGTAAACATTATGAGGTTATATCATTAATATTTATAAGCAATGACACTATGAAGTTCATTATAATTAATAATTGAGTTAGAATAATTTAACACTTTGCCTCATAATTGTAGTTTATTCTTGTCCAAAATTTCTATTGTTTTAACTTTTGGAATGTTTGTAAACAATGAGGTAAAATCAAATGAGACCAATCTTTTAGAAGGTTAAATTTCTATATTATCTACTTTTTATTAATTGGTAAGAATTTTCAAACATATCCATTTCTTTGAATTTATTACTTAGTCATTTTGATATCTGGTAAGCAGGTGAATCAATATGTTTAATAATAATTGGCCTAATATTCTTTTTGTCTTTATGAATTTTAGGAAGACCATGAATGTTGGGTATCTAGGATTTTTAATTTAAATTTTTCTGAAAAAGAAAATAGATTTTAATCTAGTTTCTACATTTCTGATGATTTTCAGGAGGGATTAGATTTAATTTATTCATATTCATCTCCCTTTAAGAGTGTTTCCATTCTGCTATTGTATTCTTTTTGCTCCAAGGTAACTAATTGGTTGCCTTTATCCAATTTGAGTATACTACATTTCTGTTGTTAACAGCTTTTACTATTAAATTAAATTAAATAATTTATTTAAAATAATCTCAAAATATCACTTCCTAAAATAAAATATTAATTACAACCTTTTACTATTTTTAAATTACTTTGGCATTTATTATTCGTAGGTGTATTTTTAATCTCCTCTAAAACTTACTCGCATTCTTTTCTAATAATAATTTTGTCTTCCAAATTTATACCCTCAATTGAATTTCTTTGTCGGCTGTGTAGTTCTTCAAATTGTTAGAAAAACTGACATATGTTTTAAAATATTTTTATGAGATGAGATGCTAAATTCTAGCTCAATTATTAATTAAAATAATATGCTATTTGTAAAGTATCTTTACAGGTGAATATTTTTATACCTTTGTCAAAATTGTATTTTTGTACATGGTCCATTGCTATGTTTGTTGCAGATTTATTCCCAGAATTTATGGAAAGAATCAAGAAAATCAGTAGCTAAAGCTAAGAAGAATTCTTCTAAAGCTCAGAAACATGAAGTTGAATTGAATAAAGAGGTCAGAAAACAATTAATTTAAAAAGTCCTACTTTTAATGTTCTATCTATCTATCTATCTTTGGGTTTTTACAGCTGCTGCAGTCTTCCTGTGCCAAATCTCCAAAGCCTACGATCTTGGGCATCCTCAATGCTTAGTCCTCTTGCTTGCATTACTATCCTCATGCTTTCCTTCCATGTTAACTTTGGTCTCCCTCTTTTCTTCTTTCTGGTCGGCTGCCATTGATATAGTAGTTTCAGCCATCACTCTTCTTCCATTCTTAAAATGTTGGGAAGACCATTGAAGAGATGGAAGGACCATTTCGACCTATAATGAGATCGGAACAGGCCATTGGGCTTAAACCTTGTTGTTGATGATGTTGACCATTTTAATTCTTTCTCCTCAATTCTTTCAATTATGCTTTCTTCTGCTTCCATTATGTTTCTAATTTTCTTATTTGTGATATGTTCTAATTTTGAATTTCTGGCACTTCTGCGTGAATAATCCATTTCTAGAACTTAGTCTATTCTTGTAGTACTTATTGATTGTCCACCATACCTCACTTCTATAAGTTGCAGCAACAGATTCCACCAATATATTTTTTTTGTGTCTTTCCAAATATGCTTATCCCACCATATGGAATTTAACGACGATATTATTTTGCTACTCAATTCAATTCTATGTTGTATGTTCTCTTTGCCTATATCTTCAATGTTATCCATTATTATTCCCAAATATTTAGTTTGTTTCACTTGCTTTATTTGAATTCCTTCTTCCAATATTAAATTTCCTCTTTCATTGATATTTATTGCCAAATATTCTATTTTTTGTAAATTTACTGTGAGACCATATGATTCATATAATTTTAATGATATTATATTTTAATACAGACTGATGAAAAATTTCTGTCCAATCATTTCACAGTGATTTTCCATTCATAAAATAATAAATTTATCATTTTTTGAATAGAAAAATCTTTTACCTCAACTGGAAATTTAACCCAAGACCTCTAGTTTTATGCATCAGCACACTGATCATTATGCTTCCACATTTCTTGTTCATACACAAATTTTTCTTTCTTAATAACCCCATCTCCCTGTAGCATGAACTTTCATTCACAATGCAGTTGGGCTGCTTGTAATGTGAACTTTAAGAAAACAAAGTCTTTATGAATTAGAAGCAACTCATGAACAAAAGTTCATGCTACGGGGAAATGGGTTATATAAGAGAGAAAAAGTTGTATTTGAACAGGGAAGCCTGGATAGCACAATGCTATGGTGTGTAAAAGCAGAGATCTCGGTTTCAATTCCCGGTGTAGGCAAAACTATTTCTCATATACTCTGTGTTCTTCAAAGCACATGATCGGTTTCAGGAAACATAAAGATGGCTGAAACATTTCCTGAAACTGGTACTATGCTTTGAAGAACATGATATATTCACGACTCATTTCATTTATTAACTTGAAAGTCTCATAATGTTATTTCCCATAATAAATTTATGAACAAATGTTCTCTTCAAAAAAATATTTATTTTTCAATCTGAGAGTATAAATTTACATATGACATCGTAATATTGATTTTAATATTTTAAGGAAATAACACTATGAAGTTATTTTAGATAATATGAGTTGTATAAAAGAAAAAATTGTATTTAGATTGGAGTTCTCAGGTAGCTCAGTAGTAGAGCATTAGCCTAGAAAGCCAAAGGTCCTGGGTTCAAACCCCAGTCTGAGCATATAATTTTTTTCTTCAAATATAATTTGTCCTCAGTGAGAAGTATTGAATTAATAATAAAAACATCAAAAGAGGCCTTACTGGTGTTAAAAGTAGTGTTTAAATTCCCAATAAATCTTAAATAAGAACCTGCCATTTGCATAATCAAGCAAGGGCTTGTAGCATTCGGCGCTTGGGAATTAATAATGTATAAGAGAAAATTTTGCATTTAGATCGGAGTTATCAGGTAGCTGAGTGGTAGAGCATTGGCCTAGAAAGCCAAAGGTCGGGTTCAAAGCCCAGTCTGATTGCATAATTTTTCTCTTCAAATATTGATATGCACTATCCACTTCATATTTGTAGCTTTCTTGAAGACTTTGAGTTTCGATGCCTTAGGCATCACTGTCAATTCTTTCTAACAGTTCATTTTTCTTTTCAAAATCCTATTATTTTCCTAGAATATACAGAGAGGCCATAGAAATTTATGACCACAAGGGCATTTTCAATAGAAAAAATTATCTAAAGCCATGTATCATACAATAAATAACAGGCATATAAGCCTACTTAATAACGAAGAGAGAGAACCAAAGCAATCAGATGCTAGATTGAAAATTACTATCCAAGCAGCTTCGACTTTGTCCAGCTATTCGGGGACCAGCACAAGTATAAATACTGAGTTCCAGTAGTCTACCTCTCATACATAGCCAAGCCTCCAACTAGGGAACACCATCTAGAACTCACCACTGAAGATGCTCATCTCGTAGCACTGGAAGAAACGCCAGTTATGGACTCATGGCCTTACAATCTGGAATATTCTAATACCATAAAATGTTATATATTGTAGACTAGGGTAATACTGAAAAGTGCACCATTTAACACTTTAGAAATGTTAAAAATGATAAAATTGAAAAACTGGCAATTGCAGCTTGCAATTTTATACAGAGTCATATAATTGGAAAAGAAACTAAACTATTAAAACTTTTAGAGAAACCTGTGGAATTAATAGTTTGAGAATAGACATACATTCACAAGAACAAATACCAGCTGCATGAATTTTGAAGTTCCTGGCAAGTAAAATTATATCTCACAGTTCATTCAACCAACACTAGTTGACAAATGAAATGCTGTTGTTGATGACTTAATTTTTAACAATTGGAGTTTATTGAACTGTTATAGAAAATTTAAAATAAATTACGTTCAGCTCACTTCATATCCCCCGTCTTCAAATTAGACTGGTTTCAAAACCTAGGTATTTTCATCATCAGAAATTTCATGATCATTGTTCTCTCGTCCTGGAGCACTGCTTGTTACTCCATCTGTTGGTGGACCAATGAAACTCCAAATGAAATAAAAAAATTAATGAATTTTGAAATTCCCAGGGAAATTGATTTGATTCGGAGGTTAATCAGTCCACCAACAGATGGATTAAGAATGCTTCAGGATGACACATCGGTTGTGAAATTACTGATGATGAACCACCTAGATTTCGAAACTTGATTAATACCCTGAAGGCAGGATATGAGGTGAGTTGAACAAAATTTATTTTAAGTTGGAGTTTAGCTAGTATTGGTGTTGATTACCTTCCAAACCACTCAAGTGAGAAATCCATATTTTAATAACGTGAGGTATAAAAAATGTCCTATTCAATTACTAAAAGCATTGTTGTAGACGTTTCCTAATATGTTCCAAAATGGTTTTATGGGAAAAGAATTCAATTTAAAGCTTTCCTTTAATCTTTTAATTATTAATTGACATTCTTGGTATAAAATTCAATAATCCCTTGTTAATTATTAATCTATGACTAGCCTACAATGAAGTCTTCTAACTGAAGTTCAGATTTCGGGTACAATTTTATACATTTAACTTTTTTTGGTACTTTGCATGTTTAAAAATAATTATCTTCTTGTATCTTGTAAGCCCATGTTTCCCTTAAAAGAGATTTAGGCGCTCTTCCCCTATAGGGAAGAATTTGAACCATACTAATTTAGTTACACTTGTTTTCGTATAGATGTCCTTTGAGTGGTCCCTGGTCAGCGTTCTGCCTCATACTGACATCTAGGAAACCAAGGTAGTACTAGGATGGGAAAATTCGGTAAATTTTGCTTAGAGGCCTTTTATTCAGGCTTATGGATCTTTTACGAGCCTGAAAATCTTCAGACTCGGGACCCACAGCCTAAAGTCCCTCCTGGAGGACTTGCTCCTTGGATTTTTCCGTCCTAAAAATCCATCGACCCCAGCCGGGTTTGAACAATGTGTCAAATAAAATTTAATAATCTAATTACTTTTAAATGTTAAGTAGTGATGTTGATATTGAAGTTGCTTGTCTCTTGGCAATATTTTTTAATATTTAATGAATTTTGTTTGTTTTTTTTATTAGGATTCCTTCACTTTATCTTCTTCGAAGTATCACACTCAGCAACGTGTTAAGAACCGCAGCACTCCACTCTCTTCAAGTAACATCGTCAATACCAATTCAGCTTCTCGCCCAGTTGGTTTTAGTAGTTCAGCAGGGAAATTTCCTGTAAGTTTAACTTGTGTTTCTATGTGCATTAGCATTAGCTATATTTCAATTAATATTTACCTTGAATTATTAAAGGAAATATCACCATGAGGTTTAATTTAAAATTGATGTACCTCACCTCATAATAAATAAGTTTGATCTGTGTTATTCTTACCTCATATGGTTGTTTCTGGTAGACATATGTTTCAAGGCATGTTTTTTCGTACCAAACACAAAATAGATTTAAACACAAAATTATTAAAACAGTTAGAAAATACAAACAAACTCACCATATTGGAAAAAAAATGTATGTACAGAAGAACAAGGAGAGAATTATGAATTTCCAGGGAGAGGAACCTAATTAGCAAGTTCTTTGGATCAAAATTGTGTTTAGATTGAAGTGCTCAGGTAACTCAGTTGGTAGAGCATTGGCCTAGAAAGCCAAAGGTCTTGGGTTCAAACCGCAGTCTGAGTGTATAATTTTTCTAAATACAATAGGAAGTAACATTAAGAGGTTTAATATTTAATTTTAGGAAGTTATATTTTGAGGTTATTTTAATTATGTTATTTTTAGTCTGAACATCTTACCTCATCTTCCAGACTCTGGAAAAGCTGACGATAAAACAGAATTGTTTTGAAACATGTTCAAGAACAAATCAACATTAATATTGAGGTAAGATGTTCAGACTAAAAATAATATAATTAAGAGGTTTGTTTAATAATTAAAACATTTTGTCTGTTCATTCTTACCTCTTAGAGTTGTTTTTGTTGAACATATGTTTCAGCGCTTTGTAGCCCCATCATCAGCTATTACAGACTGAGTTTTCTCTACAACATCTGTCTGTAATCGCTGAATTTTCTCGACAACATCTGTCTGTAATCGCTGACGATGGAGCTAAGAAGCTCTGAAACATATGTTCGACAAAAACAACTCTAAGAGGTAAGAATGAACAGACAAAATAATTAATAAAAACATCTTCTAACTGAAGTTCAGATTTCGGGTACAATTTTATAAATTTAACTTTTTTTGGTACATTGCATGTTTAAAAATAATTACACAATGTGTCCAATAAAATTTAATAATTTAATTACTTTCAAATCTTAGGCAGTGATACTGATATTGAAGGTGCTTGTCTCTTGGCAACATTTTCTAATATCACTGGCCAACAAAATTTGAACTTTTTTATGTTACAAGGGAGAAAATGTGTGTTTCTAACTTACTTTTTTGTGCTGATTTCAAATCTTTTTACGAAACTTTTCCATCACTCAGGGTTTTCGAGTAATCACATGAAAAACATTTTTCGTGTCTATACATTACAATTTATTATATCTTAGCTGAAATTATATTTGCTCACCCAAAATGTATGTGAATTGGATTTTCGGCTGTACTTTGCTTTAGGAATATCCCTCTTCAGTGTCCAGCAGTAGTCTGCTAACATATTTGGACACCATTTACCCTGATAGCGCCTTTCCATTTCCGCGATGTCCTGGTGGAAGCGCTCCCCGTGTTCGTCGCTCACAGCCCCTAGATTTTCAGGGAAGAAATCAAGATGGGAGTGCAGAAAGCGAATTTTCAAAGACATATTACATCCCATTATCTTGTAGTTCTCAATCATCTCATTGACAAGTTCTCTGTAGTTATCAGACCTGAAGTTCCCCAGAAAATTTGAGACAAAATTTTTGAAAGATTGCCATGCAGCTGCTTCTTGCATATTTAACTTGTTTTGAAACTGCGTATCTTTCATCAGTTCCTTTATTTGAGGGCCAACAAATATCCCTTCTTTCAATTTAGCTTCACTGATCCTTGTAAATTTATTTTTGAGGAAGAGAAATGCACTGCCATCACGATCCATTGCTTTCACAAAATTTTTAATCAAGCCTAGTTTAATATGTAGTGGAGGCAATAAGATTTTTTCAGAACGTACAAGTGGTTGGTGAAGAACATTTTCTTGTCCTGGATTAAGTGACTCTCTCTTTGGCCAGTTCTTTTTAATATAATGATTACTTCTATCTCTGCTATTCCACTTGCACAAGAAGCAGAAAAATTTAGTATAACCCAAGTAAGATGGCTATAACTTTCAAATCCCCACATATCTGCCAAGAAAAATTGTCATACTTTATAGCGGATAGTAAGAGCTTCATATTCTCGTAATTTTCCTTCATACCAACTGCATGGGCTAAAGGAATGGATGGATATATGTTTCCATTATGTAGTAACACTCCTTTCAAACTTGTTTTCGAAGAGTCTATGAATAAACGCCAATCCTCAGATTTATGCTCAACACCCAGTGACTGGAACAAATTCTCAACATCATTGCAGAAAACTAGGTCCTTCTCTTTAGAAAAGAAATCCTCAAATTCCTTTTGGCGATTGCGGAAAAAAGTTACTTTGGTGTCATCCTGCAGTAGCTTCCATCCTTTCAATCTTGAAGCAAGTAATTCTGCCTTGCTTTTACTTAAACCAAATCCCGAACCAAATCATTTAAATCCTCCTGTGTTAGAAAGTGAGTTTCATTTATAGCATCATCTTCCGCAAAATCTGAATCATTCTGTAAATCCTGAACATCAGAAAGTTCTTCAATCATTGTTATGTGATCTGGTGGAATTGGTATGGGTAAACCTGGCCCATGAAGTACCGGTCGAATTGCTGAATCTAACATTGGATATTTAACGGTGTGTCTTGACTTGGAAGTTATTCCAGATATATTTGTCAAGCAGAAGTAGCAGTCTGTCCTTAGGTTCGCGCCATATCATTGGGACTGTGAAAGGCATATGACGGTTCCTTTCAACCAGCCAGTTAATAGTGTTACACATTTGGTACAACAGATTTCCGGGGCCCATATCTTGTTCTGGTCTATTTTGTTGTTAAAATAACAGTGATAAGCTCCTCTTATTAGAGGAGTAAACTTTCGCTTCTGCGCTTTGAAAGTGAGCTCACCACACACGAAACAGAAGTTGTTTCTATCGTTAACACACTTTCGAGACATGTTTCTTATACAAATACAATTTTACTCTTCTCTTTACAATATACTACAATGCAATACACTACTTAGTCTTTACAATACACTTCTATCACAATTCACTTGACTACGGAAGTGAGCACAGAATTAGCTTCTTTCTTTTAAGAAAGCTTCTATTCAACTGCGAACTTAAAACATACAATCACAGTTTTGTAGGAGAATGTCATTGTTGTAAGTTATGAATTCAAGGCAACAATCGCAAAACATTATAAGTCCATTGTTGGCACAATTAAATTAAATATAAATGTAAAATAATCCTTCTAATCATCATGTTATATACCAAAAATGCTAATAAATAGGAAAATAATTATTTTCAAAATTACAAAAAAATGGTGGGTGATGGAAAATTTCTGACTTCATTTTTGGAATCAGCAGATGAAAATACATAAGAATCACCCAAAATCTTTTATGTAACAAAATCACTGTTGACCAGTGTATTTAATGAATTTTGTTTGTTTTTTAATAGAATTCCATCACTTTATCTTCTTCGAAGTATCACACTCAGCAACGTGTTATGAACCGCAGCATTCCTCTGTCTTCAAGTAGCATCGTCAATACCAGTTCAGCTTCTCGCCCGGTTGGTTTTGGTAGTTCAACAGGGAAATTTTCTGTAAGTTTAACTTGTGTTTCTGTGTGCATTAGTACTTCACATCCTATATTTAAATTAATATTTACCTTGAACTATTAAAGGAAATATCACCATGAGGTTTAATTTAAAATTTGTATGCCCCACCTCATAATAAACAAGTTTGATCTGTGTTATTCTTACTTCATATGCTTGTTTCTGTTAGACATATGTTTCAAGGCATGTTTTTTTCAGACCAAACACAAAATTATTAAAACAGTTAGAAAATACAAACTAACTGACCATATTGGGAAACAATCTAAGTACAGAAGAACATGGAGAAAATTATGAATTTTGAAATTCGCAGGGAGAGGAACCTAATTAGCAAATTCTTTGGATCAAATTTGTGTTTAGATTGAAGTGCTCAGGTAGCTCAGTTGGTAGAGCATTGGCATATAAAGCCAAAGGTCCTGGGTTCAAACCACAGTCTGAGCATATATTTTTCTTATTTGAAGAGAAAAATTATACGCTCATACCGGGACTTGAACCTGGGACCCTTGGTTTAGATCGGTACTTGCTCAGGTAGCTCAAATGGTAGAGCACTTGGACTAGAAAACCAAGGGTCCCGGGTTCAAGTCCCGGTCTGAGCGTATAATTTTTCTCTTCAAATATGATTTATCCATCATTGAGATGTATGAAATTAATAATAAGAACGATATATTTTTCTCTTCAAATATAATTTGTCATCCAGTGAGAAGAATTAAATTAATAATAAAAACATCAACAGACCAAACTTATTTATTATGTAAAACCTCATAATGTTACTTCCTATTGTATTTTCAAACAAAACCTCACCTCATAACTAACTAACTAACTCACTGGCATAAGTTTGGTCTGTTGATGTTTTTATTATTAATTTAATACTTCTCACTGAAGGACAAATTATATTCAAAACTTCCTATTGTATTTTCAAACAAAACCTCACCTCATATCCAGGATAATCCATTAAGATATTGAACCAAAAATATACACCACAAAGTAACACTGTGAAGTAATCTAGAATATAATAATGAATAAATGAGTAATTTCTTATCTTACCTCAAACACGGGAACTTCAATTTTCAAGAGGAACATCCTTCCCATTTTCAACCAACATTATGACTACCGGATTTTTGTCAGAATCTCCATCTATAACGTTGCCATTTGATGTTGATTTAATGAACTTTGAGATCAGGTCCTGTTCATCGGGAATTTCGAAATTCATGGATCTAAATTTGTTTTTCTGATTTTGTTTAGTTGTTTCTTGACTCACCTCATACTTCTCAACTCCCTTGCATATCTAGATTTCGTCACTGTATTTGTGACATTCTCAAGGCTGTTCACGTTCACAACTGACATCCAATGGTCTCCTCTCCTGCAGACTGACCTCCGCGCCATCTGATGGCTGACCGACGAACTTCCAAATCAATCCCCTCTCCTTATAACCGGGTATTTCAAAATTCATAGTTGTGTTTTTATTCTTGCATATCTAAATTTTTTCCCAAATTGTGAGTTCCTTCGGTTTTTCCAATTGTTTAAGTAATTTTGTTTTGGTTTCTATTCTATGTTTTTCTGACCAGGCATGTGCAGCTATTGCAGATTTTTCGGTTTCTCCATTTTTAACATTTCTGAGGTGTTCCTTTAATCTTGTATTCAGATTCCTTTTTGTTTTTCCTATTTATATCCTTTCACAATCTTTACAATTAATTTGATAAATTCCCGATTTTTTGCAGTCTTCAATCTTTTCATTTTTGTTGGTTTTATTAAATTACCTAAACTGTAATCATTTTTCGGTACTAATTTAATGTTGAATTTGTTGAAGATTTTTTGAAACTTGTCAAATACTAAAGGTGGTATGTGAACTTCTTGAATTTTTTACCAATATCTTTATCTGCATGAAGAGTACTTTCATTAATCATTTTTTGTTCCTTAAATTTATTTATTTTCTTGTGTTTCAACTTTTCTTGAAATCTATTATCCTTCGCAATTTTTATGTTTTTTCTCTTTATTGTAATTTTCTTTGCTCATGGGAACATTCACAAGTCTGTGTGTTAAACTATTAAATACTGCCTGTTTGTCTGAAAAATGGTTAAATCCTGTAGCTTTTATATAATTATCAATCTGAGTTTCTTTTCTGTAGATTCCAAATTTTATTTTATTTTTCTTCATTCCTGATCAATTTAGTATTGGACAAGTTTCAAAAAATCTTCAACAAATTCAACATTAAATTAGCACCAAAAAATGATTACAGTTTAGGTAATTTAATAAAAACCAACAAAAATGAAAAGATTAAAGACTGCAAAAAATCGGGAATTTATCAAATTAATTGTAAAGATTGTGAAAGGATATAAATAGGAAAAACAAAAAGGAATCTGAATACAAGATTAAAGGAACACCTCAGAAATGTTAAAAATGGAGAAACCGAAAAATCTGCAATAGCTGCACATGCCTGGTCAGAAAACATAGAATAGAAACCAAAACAAAATTACTTAAACAATTAGAAAAACTGAAGGAACTCACAATTTGGGGAAAAATTTACATATGCAAGAATAAAAACATAACTATGAACTTTGAAATACCCAGTGATAAGGAGAGGGGATTGATTTGGAAGTTCGTCGGTCAGCCATCAGATGGCATGGAGGCCAGTATGCAGCAGAGGAGACCATTGGATGTCAGTTGTGAACATGATACAGCATTGAGAATGTCACAAATACAGTGAAGAAATCCAGATCTGCGAGGGAGTTAAGAAGTATGAGGTGAGTCAAGAAACAACTAAGCAACCTCATAGTGTTATTTCCTACCTACATAACTTTATTTTTCTGAATATACAGGGTGGACCGCTCGAATGGACCTAATTTCAATTGCTTGTTACTGGCAAACGGTTGAAGATAGAAACTTAAAACAACGTTCATATTACAGAAAAACTCACCAAGTTTTGATATCCAGATCACCACATCTCTATATGAGCCCCAGCAGTCAGTGTGACGATATCAAAGCGATGAACAATTTCTTGCCAAGTACGTTGGAGTATGTCTTCTGGAATTGTTCTCAATAGCCTCTATGATGCGCTCACGAAGATCACGAAGGTCTTTGACTGGGGTGGTGTAAACTTTATCTTTGACATAGCCCCAGAGAAAGAAATCCAGTGGTGTTAAATCGGGAGATCTCGGGGGCCACGCGATTGGTCCTCCCCTACCAATCCAACGGCCAGGGAAAATGTTGTCCAAAGTCGTACGAACTTCATTGGACCAGTGGGGAGGAGCACCATCTTGCTGGAAAACGATGTTAGGCTGCAGTTGTTCAATTTGTGGAAAAGAAGAACTGCTCCAGCATGTCAAGATATGTGGTACCACGAACAGTTTTCTCGGCGAAGAAAAACGGTCCAATGACCTTATTATGTGACAAACTGCACCAAACATTCATCTTCGGACTATCACGAACATGCTCTTGAATAGCGTGAGGATTCTCCGATCCCCAGATCCGCACATTATGCCGGTTTTACCTTGCCTGACAAATGGAAAGTGGCTTCGTCCGAGAAGAAAATCTTGGTCATGAAGTCAGGATCAGCGCCGAGACGGTCCAGCATCGTATTGGCGAATTCCACTCGTTTCGGCATGTCATTCGGCTCCAGACGTTGCACTAACTGCACTTTATATGCGTGCAGTTTGAGGCGTTTGTGGACAATCCGTTGTAATGTCGATTTTGGTATTTGAAGTTCCCGCGAAGCTCTTCTTAATGACTTCCGGGGGCTTCGCTCAAATGCGGCTTGAACATTTGCTACCATTTCATCGGATGATCTGCGACCACACCATGCTTCTTCAACACAGATCCTGTAGCTAATAATGTATCACGCCACTTCTTTATGCTTCTAGCAGTTGGAGCATCACGGTTAAACACACGCCGGAACTCCCTTTGAACTCTAATGATTGATTTAAACTCCGCATACCACAAAACAGCTTGCGCTTTCATCTGCGGAGTCGCCATTTTCACAAACAATTAAATCTAAGAACGAGAAACGTATCTTTGTGCCATCTACCGACAGGATTCGAAACTTGGTGAGTTTTTCTGTACTATGAACGTTGTTTTAAGTTTCTATCTTCAACCGTTTGCCAGTAACAAGCAATTGAAATTAGGTCCATTCGAGCGGTCCACCCTGTATATCTTCTCCCAAACTGTCAATTCCAAAGGTTTTTCCAAATGTTTAGAAGTTTGGCCTCTTTTTTCAATTTTATGACTCTCCAACAAACTATATGCTGCAATAGCTGATTTTTATATTTCACCGTTTTTAATATTTCTAAAGTGTTCCTTTGTGTGAGTGTCCAAATTCCTTTTTGTTTTTCCTATGTGTACTTTATTGTAGTTCTTTACAACTAATTTGATAAATTCCATATTTTTTATCTATCTGGGGTGTTCAATTTCTTATTGGTTATTAATAGATTACCAAGGCTAAATTTATTTGTCGGTGCCAATGTAATATTGAATTTCTTGAAATTTATGTGTTTCAGGATGATAAATAATTTTCTTGAATTGTTTTCCTTTCTTTGAATCAGATTGCAGGGTGGTGTATTCTTTTAATCTTTTTTGTTGTCTGAATTTATTTATAATTATTTCATTTCCAAAACCAATTATATTAGCTATGTTCAAAATGTGATTGTATTCTTTCTTAAAATCATCTTTAATGGAACATTTAGGGTCGAATCTTTAAACCATTAGACCATAAAAGGCATTCTCTGCTGAGGAAGTTTTATCTTAGTACGATTTTGCTTACTCATAAATCTATTCATGCGATAATAATTGTTGAAATTCGTAAGCTACCTGACGAGGTAACTTAAGATCATAGCTTAAGATAGAAACTTATCGTGAGAATCCCGATGGGAACCGATGTAGTTTGAAACCTTGCTGCTTTATCCAAGATGTCGGACCTTGAAGACTTCGATCATGTTTTCGGTATATGCGGAGAAGAGGAATTTGATAGAGTCTACCAACGAATTCAACTGGAAGAACAGGAGAATCGGCGTAATATTGCGCGATGCAGACGTCGTTGTATACGGTATTATTTGCGGGACGCAAGCGTAAATGCGTTCCTCTATAGCAGACGAAAATAACAGAAGTGGTTTTATCGCTGAGAATTCTGGGTAATTTCTTGCCTATATTACGAAAACGACGACTTTCATGCATGACCAGTTTGTGAGTAGCTAATTCGATCTTTGCACTTGCTCACCAGTGATTGGAAGTAATTTGAGTAGAGACTAATGTATTTGCATGCGGCCCTTAATGATCTATATATTAAACATTTAATAATCTATAAATCAAACTGTTGAAAATTGCAATTTTATGCGCAATTTGATTGAAACCTGAAGACTTTATGTAATTGTCTGTATGAACATCCTTCCTGTATATATTGAATTTAATTCTTTGTTAATTCCTTATTGTGTAGAGGACAAAAAATGGGATTTGGTTATACTTTTCTAATTCCATAGTATGGATTTAAAAAATCATATTGCGCATAAACATCCAATTTTCAACAGTTTGATATGTAGATTATTAAATGTAGATTATTATCCACTAAATGAAGAAGATTTTAACAAAACAAGAAAAGTTCAAGCTGAAGGTTTTAAACCTTAAAAATCCAAAAATCCATGGTCTCCCAAAAACTCATAAGGGTGGAAACAAAATGGGGCTCATTATTAACAGTATAGGGTCACCTACATATCTAATATCCAAATTGTTATGTAGTGAATGTAACAAAATGACAGGGTTTCAATTGTTAACTCATTGAAATTCATTGGAGAACATTTTTTGAGAACTCACCTCATAAATTTAATGTTTTTCACGATACTGCAGTTTTAGACGATATCACGTCCATCTTCGGCCATAACTCTGACTCACTTCAATTGATAGAAAAATTAGAAAACACACAGAACCAACAGACAGATTAGTGTCATTTGATGTAGTTTCACTGTTTCTCAGCATCCCAAGAGAAACCACTATTAAAATTTTAGAAAAGTGGTTAAACAAAAAGAAATTAGAAAAAGAAAACATAAAGGAATATATAATTTTAACCAAATTATACATTGAACAAATGTTTTTTTACATATAATGGAAAATTTTACAAAGTTCTGAAACCCCCATCACCCTTTTTGAGCAGAAAATAACAAGTGGACACTCTTTAATTTTCAAATTTTGGAGCAGATATGTTGACGGTGTAATTGCTATCATGAATCATAAACAAATAGAGGATGCTTTAAAGCTTTTGAACATTCAGAGTAGAACTATGAAGTTTACCGTGGAAAATGAAATTGAAAGACAAATTCCATTTTTAGATCTACATTTAATAAGATATGAAGAAAACAAGATAAAATTTGGAATATACATGAAGAATACACATATAGATAGCTATATTAAAGCTTCGGAATTCAACCATTTTGCTCCCAAAAGAAGGAGTGTTCAGTAGTTTGACATACAGATTAGTAAATATACCTATGAGCAAAGAAAATTATGAAAACAAAAAAGAATGCATAATTAAAGTAGCCACAGAAAACAACTATTAAGAAAATATGGCACACAAGAAAATAAATAAATTTAAAAGACAAAAATTAATTAATGAAAAACAACTTTTATAAGATTCATGATGTGTTCCGTTGAGGTTTATTCAAAATTAATATAAAATTATAGAATATTCACAAACATAATAAAACAAAAACTAACAGACAGTAAACTTGAAGATAACTATATCAATCAGTTAAACAAACTAATAACAACAACAATAAAGCTAAATTAATAAATTAATGAGTCATTTTAACATCTTACCTCATATTTCATGTTTTTCAAACACGGTAACTATAGTTTTCAAATGACGTGTTTGAAAAACATGAAATATGAGGTAAGATGTTAAAATGACTCATTAATTTATTAATTAAGAACCTCATAATGTGTTTCCCAATTTTAACTTTGAAAAAGCAAAATTACTTCCAATTTAACAATGAACTATTTATTCAAGAAGACGGGATCCCGATGGGGAGTCCTATATCTGGAATAATGGCAGAAATCTTCCTACAAGAACTGGAAAATAAACATTTTGAGGAACTAATACACAAATTCAACATAAAACTAATAACACGATATGTCGATGATGTACTAGTAATATATGAAAATGAAAACAGAAAAGAAAAAGAAATACTACAAGACTTAAACAACATGCATGAAAAAATCACTTTCACCGAAGAAATAGAAGTTAACAACAGCATAAACTACTTAGATTTGTCTATAACCAAAATTCTACACAACAATAAACTAGAAATCGGTATCTACCAGAAACCCACAAACAATGCTCTGGCCATAAACAAAAATTCTACACACCCTTTTCAACAGAAAATTAGTACATTTAATAGCTTAGTCAGTAGAATGTTGAAACTCCCATTAAGCAAAGACAATTATATCCAAGAACTCAACTACATTAAGTATATGGCAAAAAACCAATGGCTATAATGAAGAATTCATAGATAAGCTCGTAAAAAAACAAAAAAGGAAGAACAACATAACCAACATAACTAAACTAGAAAAAGAATCTGACAACAACAAGAAAACATGGTTAACACTTACATACACAGGAAAAGAAACGACAAAATTAGCCAATGCACTAAAGAAAGCCGATAAAAACGTAAAAATAGCATACAGAACCAATAACAAATTAAACAACATAATAAACAATAACATTGAAGAAAAGAACATTTTCAACAGCAAAGGAGTTTATAAACTGACATGTAAGGACTGCAACAAATTTTATATAGGAAGGACAAACAGGAGTTTTAAACATCAGATTCAAAGAACATTTTCGAGACTTCGTTCACGCAGAAGGTAAATCAAGCTATGCAAAACACGTTATCCATGAAGGACATCGCATGTTAAATATTGAAAACACCCTAACAGTGATGCACAGAGAAAATAATCCAGCGAAGATAAACGTACTCGAAGAGATGGAAATCATGAAAGCAGCTCACAACGACAGCCTGATAAACGAAAACGAACCCAATACATGCAACCCCCTCTACCAGATCTTCAGTGAAACACCAGTTTTGAATCCTGCCGATGATGGGACAAGTCCCGAAAGCGCTACAGTTAAATGATAATTAAGTTGAGGAGACGGACCTTTCAGGTGAATATTCTATAATTTTATATTAATAATGAAAAACAATTAAAACAAACAGAAGAAAACATGAAATTCAAGAAATTCACTTATCTTCCATTGAAACATTACAAGTTTCAATTTTTTTTAAAAAGTTTAATATAAGATAGGCACCAAAGAATGAATACAGCCTAAATAGGATAATTAAAAACAATAAAAATGAAAAAAATTGAAGAAAACAAATCAGGAATTTATCAGATCAAATGCTGGAATTATGGCAATATTTACGTAGGGAAAACAAAAAGAAATTTGAAAACAAGAGTGAAAGAACATCTTAGAAATGTCAAAAATGGTGAAGTGGAAAAGTCAGCAGTAGCTGCTCATTCTTGGTCTGAAAAACATCTAATTGAAGATGTGATACAAAAGCCAGTCTAATTAAACAAATAGAAAAACAAAAAGAACTCATGGTTTGGGAAAAAATCCATATTATAAAAAACAAGAAAGAAAAACTTATGAACTTCGAAATTTCTGCGGATTCTGAGTTGATCTGGAGATTTATCAGTCCACCAACAGAGAGAGGAAGAAGCAGTTCTTCTGATCAACATAACATCAGCCAACGAGAAATTATAGAAGATGAAGCTGCCCGGGCTTCGAAACTGGTCTAGTTAGAAGACTGGATATGAGGTGAGGTATGAAACATGTTAATTTATTCTTATATTAAAGCTCATAGTGATTTTTTCCTATAAAAGTTCAATAAAAGAGTGCATTTTATACACCAAAAATACATTAATCATGAGTTTTGTCTCCCACCACCAGAGAGGAAGAATATATAAGACATCCACGATTGTGTTCAGTGCAACAGTCAGATTCTATTTAATTTTTTAAAACATTTTATCACCACACCTCATATTCTTCTTCTTCTTCTTCTTAAAAGATTGGTTTTGATTTCTTATTACATTCCATCCTCAGTACTTTTATGATCGTTATGTTTTGTATTGAAGAACCTCCTGCTGCAATATGAGGTGAGGTGATACAGTTTTTCTTGAATAAACTAAACCTCATAGTTCAATGTTTTTTAATGTTCAATTCATACATCTTAATGATGGATAAATCATATTTGAAGAGAAAAATATTACGCTCAGAGTAGAGCACTTGGTCTAGAAAACAAAAGGTCCGGGGTTCAAGCCCAGGTCTGAGCATAATATGTTTCTCTTCAAATATGATTTAACCCTCATAGTGTTAATTCCTGAAAAACCAAGTGTCAGATTCTGGTTGAGAATGGTAATGATGCTAGATTCTGGTTGAGAATTGTAATGATGCTAGATTCTGGTTGAGAATGGTAATGATGCTAGATTCTGGTTGAGAATGGTAATGATGCTAGATTCAGGATGAGAATGGTAATGATTAGAGCTAGGAATTTTAGGTGCAAAATTTTGGTGAAAAAAGTGCAAAAAAGGTGCTTTAATTTATCAGAAAAAGATGCAATTTTTTAAAATAAAAAGTGCAAATTCCCCATGTAAATAATCATTAAAGAGTACCAAAACCAATTACATCAAATAACTAACGACACAAAATTCACTCATGTTATCATGTAATAAAAAGTCTGCTTAAGGAAAATCCCAGTACATTATGTTATTGAATCAAAACAAGTCCAAAAAGCTGTTAAAGCAGATATTATTTACAACTCAATGTTTTTTTCATAAATAAAAAGTGCAAATTTCCCATGTAAATAGTCATTAAAGAGTACCAAAATCAATTACATCAAATAACTAACACAAAATGTGTGTACTAGCCACACACGATCATATTGTATTTCATCGGGTCACAGCACAAAACACGCATTGTTGAAACTTTCCATCACACTGACATAGTCTGTTTTCTTCAGAAAGTAGGTTTTCAACAACATGGGTTTCACTTACTTTCCATTTAGGGGTGCTACTAAAATGTTTAGAACATATCTCAACTGTCTATCAGTGGTTTTATCCATATAAAATATACTGGATTTTCACCTACTGATTTTGCCTGATCTGTTTTAATTTTTCTTCATGGATAGGCTGAAAGTATGATTTTCTTAAGATATTCTCATTTGGGACTTCCCAGTATATTTCTGCAAATATGCTTTCATAATAGAGTTGTTAAGCTTGGAAAGAAGAATACCACATGCTGTATCATTAAAAAAAATAATTTTTATTTATATATTAAATTTGGGAATTTTTAACATTATGAGGTTCAAATTCATAAGAATTAAATTAATCGTGATTATTTCATACCTCATACTACTATATTTCTTTAAATACAGCACTGCAGTATCAGCAATTTCTTATCACCATCATCAGCTGTTTTTACGATTGTCAATTTTTACTTTTGTTGATAATCATCCAAACTGCCATCTGATGTTCTTTTAAAGAATTATTTTCTAAACTGCCATCTGGTGTTCATTTTAATGAATCATTTTCTAAACCGCCATCTGTTGTATTTTTGAAGAACTTTATAATCAAGCTAGGTTCATCTGGAATTTCGAAGTTCATAGTTCTAGTATGGTTTTTTTGAATATATATTTTTTCCAAACTGTTAAATCTAAAGGTTTAGATAGATGTTTCAAAAGTTTTGTTTCTTTTTCAATCCTATGATGCTCTAATAAACTATGTGCTGCTATAGCTGATTTTTCAATTTCTCCATTCTTTATATTTCTGAAGTGTTCTTTTTTACGAGTTTCCAAATTCCTTTTTGTTTTTCCTATATATATATCCTGTTGCAATCTTTGCAATCAATTTGATTAACGTTGAAAATTTTGACAAGGAATATAATCATATTGTACATGTTGCTAAAATAAATGGTTTTAATGAAGACATAATAAAAAATAAATTAAAGAAATTTAAACAACAGAAAAGATTACAGGAATACACCACCTTACAACAAGATTCCAAAAAAGATGTAAAATTCAAAAAATTTACTTACCATCCTGAAGTTCATAATAAGTTTCAAAAAAATTTTCAGAAAATTTAATATAACATTCGCTCCAATTAACAAATTTAGCCTGGGTAATCTTCTGTTAACTAATAATAAATTTAACACCCCAGACAACAAAAAATCTGGTATTTATCAAATTGATTGCAAAGATTGCAACAGGATATATATAGGAAAAACAAAAAGGAATTTGGAAACTCGTAAAAAAGAACACTTCAGAAATATAAAGAATGGAGAAATTGAAAAAGAAGCAAAACTTTTGAAACATCTATATAAACCTTTAGATTTAACAGTTTGGGAAAAAATATATATTCAAAAAACCATACTAGAACTATGAACTTCGAAATTCCAGATGAACCTAGCTTGATTACAAAGTTCTTCAAAAATACAACAGATGGCGGTTTAGAAAATGATTCATTAAAATGAACACCAGATGGAAGTTTGGATAATTTATCAACAAAAGTAAAAATTGACAGTCGTGAAAACAGCTGATGATGGTGATAAGAAATTGCCGATACTGCAGTGCTGTATTTATAGAAGTATGAGGTATGAAATAATCACGATTAATTTAATTCTTATATAATTTTTATTTATTGAACTTGAAGAAGTCAGTGCATCACCAATAAACTGTTGTCGGACTACACCTTTACTGCTTTGTAGTTCCTGATTTTTCACATGTTTCCACTACCTATATGCTATGTAACAAGATAGTGTAGGTGTTTTTCATCAATTGATATATCAAAAAGAATACACCTCATGACAGATCCATCACTCTGAATTCCATCTGCACTAAACTGTTTAACAATATTACGTAGTTTGTAGGAGTTCACTTTCGATTTCGGCATACTGTATACTGGTAACTAAGGAAAATAGCATACCACACTAGTCAAATATTATTTTGAACTAAAACATTTGTTCATGCACTCAACAACCTTTCTTGCTCATACAATAGCTTTTGCATAATGTGGTGCAATGAGGTGAGAACTAATTTAAAAGGAATAGCCTAACGGGACTGCACTGAAGTGGAAGTAATGTGATGTGGATTGATATCACATATTGTTACCAGCCCTTGAAAGCATATTTGAAGAAATGTAAAAAAAAATATATTACGTCTTACACATTATTTTGAGCATAAAATGCTGCATAGGAGACAAAAAGGTTTGAAAAAGTGCAAAATGTGCTTGCATTGAAAAAAAGGTACAAAAAAGTGCTAGCATTGGAAAAAGGTGCAACTAAAACATAGTTAGGGGCATTTATTAAATGTATTCTTTGCAAGACAAGCTAATTTGAGCATTGTAGTAACAAAACAAAATTAAGGTGCAGCACCTAAAATTCCTAGCTGTAGTAATGATGCTAGATTCAGGTTGAGAATGGTAATGATGCTAGATTCTGGTTGAGAAAGGTAATGATGCTAGATTCTGGTTGAGAATAGTAATGATGCTAGATTCTGGTTGAGAATGGTAATGATGCTAGATTCTGGTTGAGAATGGTAATGATGCTCAATTCTGGTTGAAAATGGTAATGATGCGAGATTCTGGTTGAAAATGGTAATGATGCGAGATTCTGGTTGAGAATGGTAATGATGCTAGATTCTTCTGGTTGAGAATGGTAATGATGCTAGATTCTTCTGGTTGAGAATGGTAATGATGCAAGATTCTTCTGATTGAGAATGGTAATGATGCTAGATTCAGGTAGAGAATGGTAATGATGCTAGATTCTGGTTGAGAATGGTAATGATGCTAGATTCTGGTTGAGAATGGTAATGATGCTAGATTCTGGTTGAGAATGGTAATGATGTGAGATTCTGGTTGAGAATGGTAATGATACTAGATTCTGGTTGAGAATGGTAATGATGCAAGATTCTGGTTGAGAATGGTAATGATACTAGATTCTGGTTGAGAATGGTAATGATGCTAGATTCTGGTTGAGAATGGTAATGATGTGAGATTCTGGTTGAGAATGGTAATGATGCTAGATTCTGGTTGAGAATGGTAATGATGTGAGATTCTGGTTGAGAATGGTAATGATGCTAGATTCAGGTAGAGAATGGTAATGATGCTAGATTCTGGTTGAGAATGGTAATGATGTGAGATTCTGGTTGAGAATGGTAATGATGCTAGATTCTGGTTGAGAATGGTAATGATGCTAGATTCTGGTTGAGAATGGTAATGATGTGAGATTCTGGTTGAGAATGGTAATGATGCTAGATTCTGGTTGAGAATGGTAATGATGCTAGATTCTGGTTGAGAATGATAATGATGTGAGATTCTGGTTGAGAATGGTAATGATGCTAGATTCTGGTTGAGATTGGTAATGATGTGAGATTCTGGTTGAGAATGGTAATGATGTCGGAGTTATGGCTGACGATGAACATGATTATGTTTGAAATTGCGATATCATGGAAGCATGAATCCTATGAGGTGAGTTGTTTAAACAATATGTTCTCCGATGAATTTTAATGATTATACCTCATAATGTTTACTTCCCAACATTAATTAAATATGGTAATGATGCTTTAGAAAAAAAATGTTACATTTGAGAAAACAAAATGTGAGTTGAGGTGTGTATTTCTGATTCAAGCTCTTGGTAATGATGGCTGAAGATGAGAGGAATTACTCTTGAAAACTGCAATTTCTGAACTTGAAGTCGATGTATGAGATGAGATATGATGCGTTTTTATTAAGTATTAATTGAAAACCTCATAATATTATCTCCATAATAAATTTATAAATCTCATAGTGTTCAAGATATTTGTTTATAGAATGAAACAAAATGTAATTAAAATAACTCCTCTAAATAAATGTTCATTTTGTTCTCTCTCCTGTAACATGTTTTGTAGGGCATTACCTCCATTCTCAACCAAAAACTGACTGTTAGAAGTCTTTTATATCATCTCCCTCTGGGACCTAAAGAATAAACAAATAAATAGATGGAAAGCTCTGCGACCATCACTTAAGCATTGGCATTGAGCGTTCCATTTTGGTTCTTTATAAGTAGAAGCCTGGGTTCCTGTAAAATACATTAGCCCCGGATTTTTAATTTTTTTTTAAATTTTGAATTTAAATTTTAAGTACATGGCAGATGGCAGAAGAGTGAAATTGGAAATGGACCTTTTAGGGTTCTATTTCAGCATTTGCTCTTGGATAGAGGGAAACCACTTAAATCCATATAATAATTAATTTCACCATTTTTTATATTTCTAATGTGTTGTTTTTGTGAGTGTCTAAATTAAAATATCAGTAATAGCAGCACTTAGTTTATTGAAGTTTCTAGAAAAAAAATTAAAATTAAGATTGTTGTTACTGCATTTGTATAGCATTTTGGTATAACTTTTGCATTTTCAGCCAATTTTTCTTTTGGTAAATGCTTCCAAAACACTTTAAAAAGTGTTTTACAGATTGTAAAAAATGGAAATGCAAGCCTTTATAAGGATTGAACTATACCTCTTTTGTGTAAAAATCATCATTACTCTTAACATTACCTCCTGTCAGTTCTGTTATTAAAAAAAAATTCTTTCTTTCTTTCAAGATGAAAAAACAAACAGGAAACATAATAGTCGGAGTGGAAAATTTCATCTCTAAACCAGTAATGAAATCCACATTGGAGGACATAAAAGAAATGAATGAGGAAGAAATAAAACGCAGGAGAGCAAAGGATGAAGAAGCAATACGAAAGAAAGAAGAACAACTAAAATTAAAAACAGAAGAAGCAAGAAGGTTTGTTTTGTTTTTATTTTTATTCACTACTAAGAATCAAGATGAAGCCGTGAAGAGTGTGACTTACGTAGCATCTGTGCTGCCAATCAGCCTCTGGTTTTAATTAGAAACAAGGGTAATTTAATAATTAATAAAATTTATAGTGTATCATGTCTAAGTCAAGTAGCTATATGCAACTCTTCTTTCTTTCTTTCTTTCTTTCTTTGTTTGTTTGTTTCTTTCTTTCTTTCTTTCTTTCTCCTCTCTCTCTCTCTCTCTCTCTCTCTCTCTATATATATATATATATATATATTTATTTATTTATGTGTGTGTATGCACATGGTGACGGTTTTTATTTGGCTTGCTCCATTTATTTTCTCTTGCTTCCCTGGTAAAAACCTTGAATTTCCTTTCTGAATTGTTCCTGTCCAGCTGTTTACATATCAGGTGATGTTCCTTGTCCTATTTCATTGCATATTGTGTTGTCAACAATTCCGTTTTTCTGGAGATGACCAGGTAAGCAGTGGTGGCCAGTGAAAAGGCAGAATGCAGCTACAGCAGATTTTCTTGGCGTTGTCAGGATGTGTGATTGGTGGTGGATATTTGTATACATGATGTTTTTATTATTAATTTAACATTTCTCAATGAAAGATAAATTAAATTTGAAGAGAAAAATTTTCTCCTAGACCGGGACTCGAACCCGGGACCCTTGGCTTTCCGGGCCAAGTGCTCTACCAACTGAGCTACCGAGATGAGGTCACGTTCATCTCGAAGTTCATCGAATCAACACCAGATGGCAACGATATCTCAAAGTTCGTCAAATCAACACCAGATGGCAACGTTATAGAGGGAGATTCCAACGAATATCCGGTAGTCATAATGGCGGTTGAAAATGAATGACAAGATCATTTGAAAACTATAGTTACCGTGTTTGAAAAACATGAAATATGAGGTAAGATGTTAAAATGACTCATTAATTTATTTGTTAAATAAACTCATAATACCACCCTATTTAACACATACCAGTCTCTTGAGAGTTCTTGTTTTCTGTAAGGTTTTTTGGATGAAGCTATTAACATGGTTTTTTTTCTTTTTAGTCAGCTAATTATTTAATGTTACACTCAAGTATGTTGTAGAATTATTTTATTGTTTTCTGCTTCGATTTTTACTTTTATGCCTCTTTTGGAATGCTGCAAAAAGAATATCTGATAATGTGTTTTCTGTGTGTTTTATTTTTATGTTAGTTATACTTGTCAACTTTTCCAGAAGGTTTTGTAATTTTCAACAATGTTTTATAATATCTGTTTTTTTTATTGTTTTTTCTTTTCTTTATTTATATATGTAATATGTATATGGTCCACCACTGTGGTCTCAAGGTAGTGTGCTGCCTTGTCATGCAGCGGGCCTGGGTTTGATTCCCATTCAGGACAGGCTCCTGGCTGAGGTTTTATTGGGGTTTTTCCTCACCTGTAAGACAAATGTCAGGAAGCTTAGGGTCCAACGGTCCCCAAAAATCATCATTCTTATCATCATCATCATAATCCTTCACTAGTGTGCAAAGCAACGGGAAGCTACCACACCTATAATTCCCTAGTAAAGCTGCAAAGCATAGCATGAAAATAATGAACTTTGAAATTCCCAGAGAAAAGTTCATCGGTCAACCAACAGACAGAGCACAAATCAACCTACAGGATCATCAACCACCATTTCGACAGTTAAAAAGAATTGATAATGTTGCCTAAGGCAACGAAACTCAGAGTCTTCAAAAAAAAAAGCTACAATTATGATACCCTGCCAGGTATCAAACCAGGTGTGCTACCACCTGAGTCAGCACAGCAGACTGGACTTAAAAAATATTATCATGATTTTTTATCTCAAAATTATTTAATTTTTACATTTTTTTTCTATACAATTCATCCAAAGTTCATTAAAATGAGGTCTGTTAAAATGAGAGTTTACTGTAGTGATTTATCATTATCATCATCAATACCAGTATAAGGGCTGATGGCCTGTTACAAACTCAAGGCAAGATTTGCAATACATCTTTTCTTCAGGCAGTCCAAAGAACTCTTTCCATGTGGATAATGGTGAATAGGGCTAGGATTTATAATGAAAATTGTAAAATATGGACTAACATTTTTTTATAGACTATTTAACTCATACCCCAAATCAAATGGGAGTCAATGACCAGTCACATTTCAATGAATTTTGATTTACAACCAGTCAGTCATTTTTCACCTCGATTTTATCAATTTAATTTTATCACATTAAAATCAAGCTCCTCCTTTTTAACATTCTGAATAGGTCAGAGCATTATTTTGCAGTGACTGACTCTTTAAGAAATACATTGAATATAACAATTTATATATTAAGATGTAAGAATCCTAGAATGCAAGTGGTGCCCAGATTGTATATATAGTGCATGAATGTAACCAGATTCTGCTTGCAGGATATAACAGAAAAACATTTGTAGCAATTGATTATACCACAAAAAAAAAGAAACCACTGTTTGCACTTTCTTAAACATATTATTTCCCAGGTATTTACGTTCCAGAAAAATATAATTGACATATTTACATCATAGGACATCAGAAATTAATTAATAACCCATAATGTTGGTTATAAACAGTTTGATGTGTTTCATTTTTTCTCCACTAGGGTGCATTCTTACAATATTGCAATCCTTTGGCAATGAATAATATGATCTGGTTGCAGTGATGAACAAATGAAACATAATAAACATTTCTTATTTGTTTTCAAACATCGGCGTTTACATTAAATATATAAATATTTTAAAATAACTACATTTAAATTATTATTTGTAAGTAAACAGCTTAATTTTATTTCTTAAATAATCCTAACAAATGCCCCTCTTGATTTCCAAATTATCTAGATAAATTTACTTCTCACTTCGTGACATCGTGAATTTATCAATAATTTGGAAATCACTCGTATTACTTATGAAAAATTAATTATTTAAGATACCGAACGAACATATGTATGAACAACATTGGAGATGCACTCAAAGCTTATAGACAACTCATTAATAATTAATAGAATCCTCATAGTATTATTTTCTACATCCATCCATCCATAGTAATTCTGCCTGAAGGCAGGTCCTTCACTGCACTCATAGCATTTTCATGCATTGCTTGCAGCTTTACTAGGGAATTGTAGGTGTGGTAGTTTCCTGTTGCTTTCCACACCGGTGAAGGATGATGATGGCCATATGATTTCGGGGACCGTTTGGGCCTTAAAGTTTTCCTGACATTTGTTGTACAGGTGAGCAAAAACCCCGATAAAACTGCACCGACCGGGGATTGAACCTGGGCCCTCTGCATGACAAGGCAGCATGCTACCTCGAGACCACAGTGGTGGACATTTCATACATATATTTAATAATTATAGACAACTGTTGAGTTCATGAACTATTGAATAGATCATGTTAAGTTAAATCTTTAAACCCTGTGACTTATTTACTATGGTTATGCTAATTCCCAACATTAGACTGCTGTGGTCAGTTAAGAATTTCTTTTTTCATGGGGGATTGATTAACAAGGCTCGCCAATAAAGAAAAGAATATGCATAAAACACTATTTACTTTCAACATTCCATGAACCCTGTATCTCTGCTAATTTTTAGTACCAGTCGTGCTGTGATCAGGTATAAAAAATGTTTATTGTCAGATGGTTGGTTTATTGATGAGCCATAACAATACAGAACTTGTTTTCAAAATTCCATCAATTCAGAAATCCAGCTTTAAAATACAGATAGTAGTAAAATAAATTTAAAACATTCGTGTGGCAAGGATAACTTTGAAATCATAAAATATGGAATATATTTAAAATAAAACCTTGAATTATGTAAAGATATATGTTTTCTTTAATACCTAAGAAAAATATACTACACCCCGAAATATGGACAGATATGGAAAAACAAATTATATTTGAAGAGAAAAATTATATGCTCAGACTGGGGTTTGAACCAGGACCTTTGGCTTTCTAGGCAATGTTCTACCACTGAGCTACCTGAGAAATTCCAATCAAAACACATATTTTTCTTTTATACACTGTTAATTCCACAAATGGCAGCTTCTTGTTTAAGAAGACATTTATTGGAAATTTAAACACTACTTTTATAAAGCCAGTAGGGCTTCTTTTGATGTTTTTATTATTAATTTAACACTTCTCACTAAAGTATAAATTATATTTGAAGAGAAAATTATATGCTCAGACTGGGGTTTGAACCTGGAGCAAATGCTCATAGCATTCAGCGATCAGGAATTAACACTGTATAAGAGAAAAATTGCATTTAGATTGGAGTTTCTCAAGTAGCTCAGTGGTAAAGTATTGGCCTATAAAGCTAAAGATCCTGGATTCAAACCCCAGTCTAAGTGTATAATTTTTCTCTTCAAATATAATTTATACTTCAGTGAGAAGTGTTAAATTAATAATAAAAACATGGAAAAACAATGTTTTCATTATTAATGTAACATTTCTCACTGAAGGATAAATTAAATTTGAAGAGAGAAATTTTCGACCAGACTGAGACTCGAGCCCAGGAACTTTGGTTTTCCATACCAAATGCTCAACTGAGCTACCGGGGCAAGTTCCAATCTAGACACAATCTTTTTCTCTGTATATACTTTGTAATTCCTGCGAACCAAATGCTTGAAGCCTTGGCTTCTGTCTATGCAAATGGTGGCTTCTTAGTTAAGAAGACATTTATTGGGAATTTAAACACTACTTTTAAAAGCCAGTAGGGCTTCTATTGATGTTTTCATTATTAATTTAACACTTCTCACTGAAGGATAAATTAAATTTGAAGAGAAAAATTTTCGCCCAGACCATTTGGTGTGCGGGAATTACAACGTATATAAAGAGAAAATTTTGCATCTACATTGGAACTCGCCCCAGTAGCTCAGTTGGTAGAGCATTTGGTATGGAAAACCAAAGGTCCCGGGTTTGAGTCTCAGAATGTGGAAAAAAATTTCTCTTCAAATTTAATGGAAAAACAAATTTGTCTTAAACCACTCCAAATACCCTAATTTATATATATATTCCATAGTGTTCTGTCTGAGGGCAGGTCTTTCACTGCAATCATAACATTTTCATGCTATGCATTGCAGCTTTACTAGGGAATTATAGGTGTGGTAGCTTCCCGTTGCTTTGATATATATATATATCATCATCATCATAATAGTACATTCACGAATTTAGGCCATTTGTTGACCTGTTTCGGCCTCAAGAGAAACACCATCCAGAAGTCTTTTGAGTGGACGTCCTGGTCTTCTTCTTCCTGCAGGTTGATATCTTAACATTAGTTTGGGTATTCTGTGATCTTCCATTCGATGAACATGTTGTACCCATCTTGACTTATAATCAGAAATTTTGTTTTCTAAAGATTCCATGTGTAATTCTTCTAAGATGTCTTCATTTTTTTTTTTTTTGTGATCTAGTAGTGTGTATCCTGCAGTCCTCCGAAGATATCTCATTTCAGCAGATCTAAGTCTCTGTATATCCTTCTGTTTTAACGTCCATACAAAAGAGTTGGAAGAGCCAGTGTTTTATACACTTTCAGTCTTGTATATATATATATATATATATATATATAAATAAAATTTTAACTTTAACTTCTGTAAAAACAAATATGTATTTACATAGAAATCCTAGCTCTGGTGATAAAGTATGGCTTTTAGGATTCTGTACTTGGACATATATTGTATGAGTTTTCCAATTGTCTGGGCAACTACTATTGATTCTAACTGAAATTCTTATAGCACATCTACCCATTAGAGTTAACCTGCTGTTGATCTCATGAACTTATATTGCTGGCTGTGATTCAATGGATGTCATTTCTTATTGTCCATGCCTCAATTCTTGCTAATGTTTTATATAGGCATATTCTTCTGTGTCTTTGTACTATGAAAGCTTCCATAATTTTTTTAATTATTGTCATTGTTTTGTTATACTTGTGGATTTTATCAGTGATATGTAATTCATTGAAAAAATACAATTTTAACCCAAGGAAAGAAAAAATATTTTTCCTTCACACAATTTACACAGTTCCCATTTGTGTGTAACAGAAAAAGAGAGGAGAAAATGCAGAAAGTTTTAAAACAGCGAGAAGCTCTAGAGAAACAGAAGCTAGATGCAGAATTGCGTTTGAAAAAGGAGAAAGAGGAGAAAAAGAGGATGGCAATGCAAGAACTTGAAGAGAGGAAAAAGGAACAAGCAGTGCAGAAAAAGCTACAGGCTCAACTAAAAGCAGCAGAGATAGAGGAGCGTAGAAAGCTTGAGGAAGCGGCTCGATTGGCTAAATTGAAAGAACAGGTATGTAAACATGTCAGATGTAAGATGAAAAATTGTACCTGTATATTTATACAGGGTGTAAATGAATTATACCGCACAGATTTAATTGCATATAGAGGGATATTATATAAAAAAAGTTGAGATAATGGACTAATGGCCTACAAATAGAAATGTCCAAGTTATGATTAAATTTGTAAATGATTGGCATGCCACTAATTAATTCAAATTAAAATGGAAATAATATGATACAGAGATTGTAACTGGCAATATGTATGTGCCTTTAGCTCAGTGATTAATAGCAGTCTTACTACAAACGCAAATGTAAAATTGATGCATCAAGTTCGAAAGTGCGTGCAGTATGTGTGCCTTTTTTTTTTCTATTTTCTTCCTTTAATATGTGCATACTAAAAATCAGTTTTACGTACGTAGATTTACTTCTGGTTTAATTGTTTATTCATTTTTTTTACAGAATACGGTATTGGAATGTCGGCGCAGCACATGAGTTACTAAAGTATTGTTTTGAATTATTTGAAAGATTATAATAATAATGCACATACTGTAGAGTACAATTGGTTTTGCAAATAAAATGTGAAATTGTACTGTACAGTACTTATGTTCTTGGATAAATGATAGTGCAGTAATAGCATGAAGAGGTACAGTGTATGTACACATAGTACATAATGTTATTGGAAAATAAGAAACAATACACTTGAGTAAATCAGAAAAAAAAATATCAGTGTTCGAATCTCAAATCCATCACTTCAACCGTTAAGCCACACATTAACCACAGATTCTGAGCTAAGAGTCTCATAGTACCAATTCTATTGTAACCAGTGCAGTGGCATGTAATCATCATAAGAGTAAGGTAAAGGAAGGATTTATGCTTGGATGGGAATGAAGCCTGAATTAGCTCATAGGAATAGCTTTAGCTTCTCAAAATTAATTTAATAAATGTAGTCATCTGCTAAGTTCGACATTTTAAGGAATTTGATAAACGATTATTTTATAAATGTTGTTGATGAAATATTAGCAATCAGGATCTCGGAATTAATATTAAAATCTGAAGTTATTCTAGTACAATTTTCTCTCCTGCTTTGCTCTCCTGTTGATTTATCTATATCAAATATTGATTACTGATTCCCTATAACTCTCCTATTTCCCTTATAGACCATTGGTTCCCTATCTCAAATTACTTGTACTATACCCCTCTGTAAGCAGTTAAATTTGTGCAGTATAATTCATTTACACCATGTATATTTTTAACTGTGTGTTATGTCATAAATACTGGTACAATTTGACATTTTTATTATTCATCTAACACTTCTCACTGAAGGATAAATTATATTTCAAGAGAACAATTTTCGCCTAGACCAAGCTCGAACCCGGGACCTTTGGCTTGCCAGGCCAAATGCTCTACCAACTAAGCTACCGAGGTGAGTTGCGATCTAGATGCAAATTTTTCTCTTATATATGTTGTAATTCCCTTGTGCCAAATGCTTTGAAACCTTCGCTTCTATCTTTGCAAATGGTGGCTTCTTAGTTAAGAAGACATTTATTGGGAATTTAACACTACTTTATAAAGCCAGTAGGGATTCTATTGACGTTTTTATTATTCATTTAACACTTCTCACTGAAGGATAAATTATATTTGAAGAGAAAAATTTTCGCCTAGACGGAGACTCGAACCCGGGACCTTTGGCTTGCCAGGCCAAATGCTCTACCAACCGAGCTACCGAGGCGAGTTGCGATCTAGATGCAAATTTTTCTCTTATATACGTTGTAATTCCCTCGCGCCAAATGCTTTGAAACCTTTGCTTCTATCTTTGCAAATGTCTCGGTCTAGGCGAAAATTTTTCTCTTCAAATATAATTTATCCTTCAGTGAGAAGTGTTAAATGAATAATAAAAATGTCAATAGAAGCCCTACTGGCTTTATAAAGTAGTGTTAAATTCCCAATAAATGTCTTTACTAAGAAGCCGCCATTTGCAAAGATAGAAGCTACGGTTTCAAAGCATTTGGCACGAGGGAATTACAACGTATATAAGAGAAAAATTTGCGTCTAGATCGTAACTCGCCTCGGTAGCTCAGTTGGTAGAACATTTGGCCAGGAAAGCCAAAGGTCCTTCAGTGAGAAGTGTTAAATTAATAATAAAAACATCAATAGAAGCCCTACTGGCTTTATAAAGTAGTGTTAAATTCCCAATTAATGTCTTCTTAACTAAGTGGCCGCCATATGCAAAGATAGAAGCAATGGTTTCAAAGCATTTGGTGTGAGGGAATTACAACGTATAAAGAGAAAAAATTGCATCTAGATCGCAACTCGCCTTGGTAGCTCAGTTGGTAGAGCATTTGGCCTGGAAAGCCAAAGGTCCCGGGTTCGAGTCTCGGTCTAGGCAAAAAAATTTCTCTTCAAATATAATTTATCCTTAGGTCAATTGTATCTTTGTTCATTATGAGTTGATCAGTGAAAGAGGAAGCATTTACCTTGAGTATTTGAACATGGAATGAGGAGAATGTGAAAATTGTGTTGCTGTGATAGTCTTGCATAAGATAAGAAAAACTGTTGATAAAATTTTCCAGTTTCTGAAGAAGCTGAAAATCACCAGAATATTTTCTACCCGACTATCTAGTGATTAATTCATACTGAATCTATCAAAGATGTCAAAGGCAAGATAAGGATAGTTTGTATTTGCTGAAATGCTGTCCGAAAATAGTCGGTGAAGTCTCAGGAGCTGAACATGTTCTTCTTTTTCTACTTCTTCTTCTTGTTCTTCTTCCTTCCAAGTATTAGGCCAAGACCTGTTATGATCCTATAGAAAATTTTCCCTCCAGCGTTTCATAGGACGGCCCAGAGATCTTCGTCCTCTTGGTATATAATTATAAACAGCTTTGGGGATCTGATTTGAACTCATTCTTTCAAGATGGTCTTTCCAATTTAGTTGGTACTGTTTAATATATTCCAAAATTGGCCTAGTGTTCAATTCTTTTAATATTTCTTCTGAACATGTTAAAAACATTAATTTCTAATTTATTTATCTTCTTCTTCACTTCACGGGCTAGGCAAAAATTGCCTGTTCTGCCTCACAGTTGTTCTGTCCATCTTTTCACTGGCCTTCATACATTCCTTGAACCTCTTGGCTTGTAGTTGAATGCTGCTCTTGGTAATCTTGTCACATTCATTCTTTCCACTTGTGTAAACCATTTCTCTCTCACAGTGTTCAGCCGGACAGATTTCATCCAATTTAATTATATTATTTTTGGTCTGGACATCTTACCTCAATATTAATGTTGATTTGTTCTTGGACATGTTTCAAAACAATTCTCTGTTTTATCTTCAGCTTTCCCAGACTGAAAAAAAACAGATAAAACAGAGAATTGTTTTGAAACATGTCCAAGAACAAATCAACATTAATATTGAGGTAAGATGTCCAGACCAAAAATAATATAATTAAAATAACCTCAAAATGTAACTTCCTAAAATTAAATATTATTCATCCAATTTATTTATGTAAATTCTTATCACTCACCTCATATTCTTCTTCTTAGACTAGTTTTGAAACCTTATTCGATTCCATCATCAGTATTTTGATGACTGTTGTAAATCTGTTTTGTAAATCAATTTCCAAACTATTCACTTAGGATCTTTGACACTTTGGGCTTACTGAACAGAGGTACTGAAGATTTTTTCTAACCTTATGCTTGTTGAAGTTGAGTTGCCAAAGCCTCTTTCAGTGGTATGCTAACAATGGATATCGATGAATCCTCTTCATTGATGTTGAAAAAATGTTCAGTATTGAGGAGAATTTTAATCTGTAAACTGATATGATGTGTGCCTCAAGCTCTAAGGAAGTTAATAAAATAGTTCCAAAAATTCAGTGTGCCCATCATGGTTTGGTGGGGAGTGAGTTATTCTGGTGACACCCTGCTTCATTTCTGTGAGAAAGGGGTTAAAACAATTGCAAAAATTTAAGAAATTTCAGAGACTACAGTCAGAGATATTAACATTGTCTTTTAGGTAAAATTTAATCACTCACCTCATATTTTCCTTCTTATTTTAATTTTAACTAGTTTCAGAACTTTTAGATTTCAGTTCCATCATCAGTATCTCTGTGACCGTTGTTCTGTCATCTTGAAGAGCCATCTTTCGCTCCTTCCATTGGCAGACTGAAAAACCTCAAAACCAGGTCATTCTCCCCGGGAATTGAAAGTTCATCAATTTCTCTTTTCGCTCCTTTGAATGTAGATCTTTTCCCAAACAGTGAGTTACTTTTGTTTTTCTCTTTGTTTTAATAATTTATCTTTTTTTCTTTTGCTAAAATTTTTTTCAGACCATGCATGGGCAGCCACTGCAGATTTTTCTATTTCCTCTTTCTTAACGTTCCTGAGATGTTCTTTCGCTCTAGTTTTCAAATTTCTCTTAGTTTAGAATGTGAAAAATTCTACATAGGAAAAACTAAGAGAAATTTGAAAACTAGAGTGAAAGAACATCTCAGGAATGTCAAGAAAGGGGAAGTAGAAAAATCTGCAGTTGCTGCCCATGCATGGTCTGAAAAACATCTTATTGAGAAAGAAGCTAAATTATTAAAACAAATAGAAAAACCAAAGAACTTACTGTTTGGGAAAAGATCTACATTCAAAAGAGCGAGAAGAAGAAATTGATGAACATTGAAATTCTCGGTGAGAATGACCTGGTTTCGAGGTTTTTCAGTCAGCCAATGGAAGAAGCAAAGGACAGCTCTTGAAGACGACAGAACAACGGTCGTGACGAAACTGAGGTTGGAACAGAAACTATGTTCCAAAACTAGTTTATAGTCAAATAAGAAGAACAATATGAGGTGAGTGATAAAAAATTCTACCTTAATTTTTAGTTTAACTTATTTCGAGAGAAGTTGAGATGATACAAGTCCCTATGAAGTATGTGTTTCCAGAGACCCTATGTTTAATTTCTTTCTGCAGGTCATTCTCATTATAAATCTATTTAAAATTATTGAATTTATTCAAGCTGTTTACAAATAATAGTATTAAAGTAGCAAATAAGTCCAGATATTTATAACATGTCTTCTGGTCTGTAGGAAGAGGAACAGCTTCGGTTACAGGCTGCAAAGAAGAAAGAAAAAGAAGAAAAGGCAAAGAAACGAGCTGAAGAGAAAGAAGCTGCAGTTCTGTGGCAAGTATCTTTAGATTATCAGTTTGTATATTATAATTGTCACTTGTAACTTTTTTAGGAGAAAGAAACCATATATTGAAGGAAAGCAAATAAATATATTTAATGAACATTCCACCATTTAGATCCATTTGAGTTTTTTTCCTTAGAACCCAATATCTTGATAGAATGGTCTTCTACTGTGTTCTGTAGCTTCTTACTTTTCTAACTAGGCTGATGGCCTCTTTATCGTCATACAGGAGATGTTCATTAGAAGATATCAGTTTTTTGTTAATTTTTATTTATGGGAAATAAATCTCGATCTGATCTAATTAACATTTTATATTGACTCTATCTATATGAGTGTTCCACTCTCTTTTTTTCTAGTTTTTATAAATTTATATATTATTTTTTAGTCTATTCATCTTACCTCAATATTAATGTTGATTTGTTCTTGGACATGTTTCAAAACAATTCTGTTTTATCGTCAGCTTGACCAGACTGGTTTGATTTATGTTGCATTATGTTACACACCCTGGATGTTGATGTCAGCTCCATCCTGTGGTTGGTCAAAGAACCTCCAAACAAGGTCACACTCCGTCGGTATTTCAAAATTCATAACTCTGTTTTTGTTCTTCTGAATATAGATTTTTTCCCAAATAGTCAGCTCTTTTGTATTTTCTAACTGTTTTAATAATTTAGTGTCTGAATTTATATTATGTTTTTCAGACCAAACATGAGCAGCAACTGCAGATTTTTCTATTTCCCCATTTTTAATATTTCTTGTGTGTTCTTTGGTTCTAATTTTTAGGTTTCTTTTTGTTTTTCCTATATATATCTTTTCACAACCCATGCATTCAATTTGATATATTCCTGACTTTTTATTTTTATCAGTTTTCATTTTTGTTGGTTTTTATTAGTTTATTTAAACGGTAGTTATTTTTCAGTGCTAATTTTATAATATATAAATTTGTTGACCTCCATTATACATCATGTCTGCAGAAACATTCCATGGTTACAATCTGGTAGAGTGTCACAGTCAGTTGATGGATTTATACAAAACTGGTGTCATTAGAAAGAGAAACTCAAAGAATTTATAATTGATATGTTGACAGAAACAACATATGGCAGCACAATATAAAAAGTACAGTTTCTCGCTATTTCGATTGTCATTAAGGCGTTGTTGGAGACAAAGAAGTTGCATTAAATGGTATGAATGATAAATTTTCAAATATGTGTGAATCGTGCAACATTTAGAGGGTTATGGCAAATCCAAAGTTAGAATACCACAGTACATGGAGTGTAATTAGAGTGTAGCGTACGTTTAGATGGAATTTTAATCATGAGGCACCTACAGACTAAATGATTCTAAATTGGTGTTGAGATTTTGTAGAGCGTGGATGCATAAGTGATAAAAAGAAAGGCAATTCAGGGAAATGGCCTGCGAGTGCAAGGAGTGTAGAACGATGCGGGAGGCGGATAGTTAGCCAGCAGTTCAACATTTCTAAATTCAACATTTACAAGATTCTCCGTTCTTGTTGAGTGTTTTTGAAGTAGGTACACTAATTTTTTAGTTTCTCTTTCTATTGATACCAGTCCTGCGCCATAGCCGAGTGGTTAGGGCAACAAGCCTTGGTGCAGAGCTACGGGACTTGTGCTGGTTCGAGTCCCCATGAGGGAAGAAATTTTCTCATGGAATTTCGGCCAGTATGGGACTGGTGCCCACCCAGCATTGTGAGGTATTTGGGTAGCTACAATAAGTAGCGACTCCAGGTTGAGAAGACCAGCTATAATGGCTGGGGGACCCGACATGCTGACGACATGTCATCCCTACACTGGCTAGATGATCGTCTACTTATGTGATTAACACATGTGGATGTGAGGCCAGTCTCAGGATTGTAGGCCAAGGGCCTTCTAGGCCTGTCATGCTTGGAGTTATTTTTTATATTGATACCACTTTCATATGAATCCAACAATTGACTGTGATGCTATAACAGGTTGTAACCACGGAATGTTTCTGCAGACAAGTGTTATTGTATTGTTGTCTCATATCTTTGTTTCTCGTTCTGTCTAATCTGGTTTTATCCACTGTGGCTCGTAGTGTATTCATTTTTGGTGTATTCATAATTTGTTGCATCTCTTTTGTCTCTCCCCAAGTTTCTCTTACTTACTTACTCACTCACTGGCACTATCGAACCCGTAGGTTCATGGCCGCGCGGACATAAGCTCTCCATACATCCGTATCCTGAGCTAATGCTTTCCAATCATTCCCTGTATAATCTACTTCCCTCAAATCATAGTTAATGTTATTCTCCCACCTCATTCTTGGTCTACCAATTGGGCATTTTCCCTCTGGCTTTCCTACAAGAAGGTTCCATGCAAGTCTTTCATTCCCCATACGTACAACATGTCCTGCCCATCGCAGTCTACGAGACTTAACTGTTCTTATTATATCTGGCTTCCTGTAGAGACCATGCAGTTCATTGTTATGTAGTCTTCTCCATTCACCTGTCTGTTCATCTCTCTTCAGTCCAAAAATTTTCCTAAGAACTTTATTCTCAAATACTTGTAATCTCCTTTCCTCCCTTAAAAGTAAGAGTCCATGTTTCGCACCCATATAATATAACTGGTAGAATAATAGTTTTATATATTTTCAGTTTAACATTTTTTGAAAGGCGTTGGGACATCAAGAGTCTCTGCAATGCATAATAGCACGCATTTGCAGAATTGAGCCTATGTTTAATTTCTTTATGCATCTCATTCCTATTGTGATTATTGTTCCTAGGTATTTGAATTCAACCACTTCCTCAAAATTTCCCTCATTTGTCATTAGCTGTCCATTTCCATTATATAATGCATATCTGCATGTGACCATATATTTAGTTTTATTGATGTTTACTCCAGTCCTAATTTCTTAGTGTTACTCAATAGTATGTGCGTGTTGTCCTTTAGTATCTCCTCACTATCGGCCAATAATACTACATCATCAGCATAAACTAACAGCTTATTAATACCGTTGAGTTGTAAGCCTTCCTCATTCTCTAAAGATTTAATGGCATGCTCTAGTACAAAATTAAATAGTAGAGGAGATAGTGCATCTCCTTGCTTCAGCCCATTCTGGATTTCAAAAGTGTCCGAAAACTGTTTGCCTACACGCACCCTACTCTTTGTGTCATTTAGACACATTCATATAAGTCTAACTAACTTTTTAGGAATTCTGAACTCCAGCAGGATACTATATAACTTCTCCCTCTTAATTGAATCATATGCTTTTTTTAAGTCCACATATAGTTGATGTACAGTATCATTATATTCCCATTTCTTTTCTAAAATCTGTCTTATACTAAAAATCTGATCTGTTGTAGACTTGTTTCTTCTAAATGCACATTGATGATCTCCCCAAGTTTCAACTCTTTTTTTTTTCTAATAAAGAAGCCACCATTTGCAAGATAGAAGCAAAGGCTTCATAGCATTCGGTGTCGGGAATTAACAGTGTATATAAGAGAAAAATTTGCATTTAGATTGGAGTGTCTCAGATAGCTCATTTGATAGAGCATTCGCATAGAGTGCAAAATGTCCTGGGTTCAAACCCCACTCTGAACTTGTAATTTTTCTCTTCAAATATAATTCAACTCTATATGTCTTACTGTGGTTTTATAAATTTTATTTTACTTTCACTATTAAGATATTTATTCTTCCATATGACATCTTTTAAGCTCCCTGAGATTCTGGAGACTTTAGACATTTGATCTCTTATTTCCCAATGACCAGTTATATTTACCTCTAAGGGTCAGTTTCACCATCAGATGTAACTGCATTACACCAGTTTCCGTCTGTATAATGCGTAGCTTAAACTGGTGTAATACAATTACCTCTGTTGGTGAAACCGACCCTAAGTATTTAAAACATATGACCTGTTCAATAATTCTGGCATTGATTTCCAATTTACATCTTGTTCTGTAACTTAACAGAAATATTTGCAGGTCCCAAGTTTGACAATTTGTGAATAACAATTTAATTTATACAATATTTTAGTGATAGTCAACCATGATTGAATCATACTGATAATATTCAGTGTGTAGTGTATGAAAAAATAGTAATTAAAATAATTATATTTGAAGAGAAAAATTATATGCTCAGACTGGGGCTTGAACTCAGGACCTTTTGGCTTTCTAGGCAAATACTCTACGACTGAGTTACCTTAGCAAGTTCCAATCCAAATTTTTCTCTTATATACCAGGTGGACTAATGGTTATGCTCCTTGTCTCTGGTCCCGAGGGTCACCGGTTCAAACCCCGCAAGGGTCGATGGATTTTTTAGGATGGAAAAATCAAGGAGCAAGTCCTCCGGGAGGGACTTTAAGCCGTGGGTCCCGAGTCTGAAGATTTTCAGGCTCGTAAAAAATCCTTAAGCCTGAATGAAAAGGCCTCTGAGCAAAATTTACTGAATTTTCCCATCCTGTACTACCTTGGTTTCCTAGATGTTAGTATGAGGCGGAACGCTGACCACGGACCACTCAAAATGACATCTATACGAAAACAGGTGTAACTAAATTAGTATGGTTCAAATTCTTACGTGTAGGTTGAGAGCGCCTAAATCTCTGTAAAGGGAAAACATAGGCTTACAATACAATAATACATTATTAATTCCTGCACACCAAATGCTATGAAACCTTTGCTTCCATCTTGCAAATGGTGGCTTCTTTATTAAGAAGACATTTATTTGAGAATTTTACATTACATTTTAAAGCCTATACGGCTTCTTTCGTTGTTTTTATTATTCATTTCATACATCACAATTATGGATAAATCATATTTTGAAGAGACAAATTATACACTCAGACTGGAGCTTGAACCCAGGACCTTGAACCTTTCATAGCATTTGGTACATGAAAATTAACAGCGTATATAACAGAAAAATTTGCATTTAAATTGGAACTTGCTCAGGTAGCTCAGTCGGTAGAAATTGGCCTAGAAAGCAAAGATCCTGGGTTCAAGCCCCAGTCTGAGTGTATAATTTTTCTCTTCAAATATGATTTATCCATAATTAAGATGTATGAAATGAATGATAAAAACATCAAATTAAAATAATGTTTATTGTTGCATGTATTTCAGGGAGCAACAAACTGCAAAGCTGATGCAGATGAGGATGGAACAGATTGAAAAGGTAATACAGATATCCCAAATAGTTGTGTCATGGTGAAACCTAATCAGATATAATATCCCCAAAACTGATAATATTTCTCAGATCTAATATGATTTAAATTTCAAGAGTAATTGCAAGTAGTAATTACCTTGTATTTTTAGTGAAAAAATATGTAACATTCAAATCTCACATTATGTTGGTTTGTCCATTAAACAAGAAAAATATAAAAAAGTAGAAATGACTGAATAACATCTTAAAACCTGAATTGAACTTTTTTGGCAAGAAATCACTATGAGGTTTAATTTAAGTTAAATTAAATGCTTCATACCTCTCCTCATATCCAGTCTTCTAAGTAGACCGCGGTTTCAAATCCTTGGCGCATTCATCTTCAGTACCCTCTCCTTAACTGATGTTATGTTGATCAGAACTACTACTTCTTCTTGCCTCTATTGGTGGACCGATAAACCTCCGGATCCAGTCAGAATCTGCAGGAATATCAAAGTTCATAAGTTTTTTCTCGTTTTTTTTTTTATGTGAATTTTTTTCGAAAAATGTCTATAGAAAGCCTTGCAAATCCCTTTCCTCTGGTTTGGACAGACAAACCTCGTGATCAAATTGTCTTGTTCGTTCAATGACCCTCTTTTTGAGTGCTTCTAACTCGAGAATCTTGCATCCCAGTACAATTTTCCAATATCACCATTTTTTTTATTGATGTTATCCAATTTTCCTACATATGAGATGGTCGGCATTCATACGTGTTCTGCATATTGTGCATTCATCTCAGTTATAAATTTTAATTTTGTTTAGATGGGCAGACAGTCATGTCCTCTTTTTATTCAGAATCTTGTCACCGCTTCATTCTGTGACATTTTATTTTTTCAAAACCTTTTCCTTGGGAATTTCAAAATTCTTTCTGTTGCTTAAACAACTGGAAGGACCAACAGACCACAAAAATGGAGAAAAGTTCGTGTATTTTGAATTCATGGGGGAAAAAGATTTGATTGTGAGTTCGTCTATCCAGTCCAGAGCGAAGGTATGTACAGAGCTTCCAATGGACGTCTCAACAGTTGTTTCTTAGCTGAGGATGAAGATGATTCCTGTGAAACCAGTTCAATAAAGAAGGCTAACATGAGATGAGGTGTGAAAAAAAAATTGATTTACTTGATAAAATACCTCTTAATGTGAATTCATATCAATTTTTATTATGTCAATACATGCTAATGGAATATTCAGCAGAAATACCAAATATTAACATGAACATTTTATTAAACAACATCTATTGGCAAGCAGCAGAAATATCTTATAGGAGATATCGCATCATCAGAGGAAAAGTCTGGGTACAAGTGACAAGATGTAAGTGTAATGTGTTATGCTATTTTTGTGCTCGGTCCATAGAAATGAAATCTGTTGCTATCATTCTAACCAGGGCTATTGGCTTGTCAGCATTATAATGGCTACTGAAACATTGCTGTTTCAAACACCAGCCAGGGCTAGTTCTGTAGCCTCTGGTCAAAAGATGCCACTGGGCAATAAAATAAATAAAATCATCACAGGTGTGACAGCACTGTGTGGCCTTCTTCAGAAGTCAATACCGAATTTTCTCTAATAATTGAGTTTGTATTTTTTAACATTCTTACCTCATATGAATTGTTTGTCCGGACATATGTTTCAGGGCTGTTGCCCCATCATCAGCGTTGCACAAACTGTTTTTTTTTTCTTTTCTTCAAGTTGTGGGCCCTGGATCTGTGTTCCAAAGAACTTGGTAATGAGTCCTTTCTCCGGGAATTTCAAAGTTCATAGTTTTTTCCTTGTTCTTCTGTATGTAGATTTTTTCCCATATTGTGAGTTCGTTGGTATTTTCTAACTCTTTTAATAATTTTGTATTTAGATCTATTTTTTTAATTTCTGTCCAAACGTGAGCTGCTACTGCAGATTTTTCTACATTTCTTATGTGTTCTTTAGTTATGTTTATATTTCTCTTTGTTTTCCCTTGGGCACACAAAAAAATTCCAAAAAAAAATTTGGAAAATTCAACATCAGTTTAGCACCAAAGAATGATTATAGCTTTAAAAAAAAAACTTACGAAAACAAACATAAATGAAAAAATTGTAGATAATAAAAATCAGGAATATATCAAATAAAATGTGCAGATTGTGATAAAGTATACATAGGGAAAACAAAGAGAAATTTAAGCGTTAGAACTAAAGAACACATAAGAAATGTAAAAAAAAGGAGAAGTAGAAAAATCTGCAGTAGCAGCTCACGTTTGGACAGAAAAACATAAAATAGATCTAAATACAAAATTATTAAAAAGTTACAAAATACCAATGAATTCACAATATGGGAAAAAATCTATATACAGAAGAACAAGGAGAAAACTATGAACTTTGAAATTTCCGGAGAAAGAAGCCTCTTTACCAAGTTCTTCGGAACACAGATTCAGGGCCGACAACTTGAAGAAAAGAAAACACTTTGTGCAATGCTGATGATGGGGCAACAGCCTTGAAACATATGTCCAGATAAACAATTCATATGAGGTAAGAATGTTAAAAAATATAAACTCAATTATTAAATTAAACCTCATAATGTTACTTCCTAATGATTTTAAAACCAATTTTCTCTATTTAAATCCACAGCTCTTAACTCCCAATATCCTAATATGATTCAATTCAAATCCATCTAAGTCATGGTCTACCAGTGTTTCTTTTTTCCTTATGGCTTTGGTTTAAAAAAGACTTTCTTTACAGTTCTAATATTGCTTGTTCTCACTAAATATCCAGTTCATTCCAACTTTTTAATTTTTATAAATTTAACAATATTTAGTTTCATTTGAAGAGAAAAATATACATTTGGAACAGGATTTGAACCCAATGTTTCTGGTTCCAGAGACATTGGGTTCAAATCCCAATTCAGGCATATTAACAATATATATTTTTCTCTTCAAATAAAATTTCAAATTCTTTCGGTGAGAAGTGATAAATATAATATGTAATATCTTAATATATAAAAATTACGTGTCACGTTGTTTGTCCGCGATGGAATCCTAAACTACTGAGCCGATTTTAATAAAATATTACACCCTATGTGCAGTTTGTTCCAACTTGAGACTTAGGGAAGTTTATAACTAAATTTATAGTCGCATTATTTTTATTGCAAATTATTTGTTTATTATTTAACAAAAGAGTTATAATTATCTGTGAGTTCCATACGATTCTGACAGATGGCCGTGTAAGGTAATTGGTTTATTATTTAACAAAGAGAGATCCAGGTGGCTGTGCTTTTTGTTACAACCGCGAATTTCAATTGAATTACAAATATTGATTTTTTCATAATTTAATTGTGTTCAGTGTTTATTTTATTTTCAATATATCGATAATAATATTAATTTTGTGTGTAAGTATTAGTTTTAAGTAATCTGGCTGAAAGACAGCAACTTAATTTAAATTTAACTGAACCGAGAAGAGACATTGAACAATATAGCGAATCAGTTCTAGAGACATTGAATGATAAGATATCAAGTGAATTTCCGCAAATTGGTATATGTCTATGTGACATAAATCTTACGTTTAAGAAGAATGTCAATTTAAAAGCATATGAAGGTCCTAAGGAACGGAATAACAGAACTGTAAGTAAGTCTGTTAGTTATAATAATATGCCTAATATTACAGAAACAATCTCCATGCCTCAATTAAATAAAAAAACAAAATGACTATAATATATCACAAGATGATATTACTATACAGAGACTTCTTGATGATGATGATGAGAATCCAAACTGTCAAGAAGTTCGTAGAAAAAAACGAAAGTATAAAATGAAATCAGCAAGCCTCCTCAAAATATTCCATCAATAAATGTATATAATCCTTATGATACACTTATGGATGATACTGAGAATGCAGACAACATAAATTCATCTCAATCAACAAAACCACTTCGACATAAACCACCATCCATATTTATACCAGGTGTAGTTAATGTACCAGAACTAAAAAATTGTGTAAAACAAAAAACTTTCTGATTTAGATTTCTCACTTAGTTTACTACAACATAATTTAACGTATACCTTAGCCACAGCAACGCGTGGCCGGGACTTCTATATATATATATATATATGTGAGATCCGGGTTCGAATCCCGTCCAGGCATTTATTTTTCTTATCATTCCATATAAGCTTGCATTGCTCAATGTCAAACATTTAATTATAACATATATATATATATAACAAAATCGGATCAGTTACACTATTTATAACTCGAGAACGGCTGGACCGATTTTTATGATCTTTGATTTGTTGGATTTGTTTCCGCCCCGAATGGCAAATAACTATTAAAACATCGGAAAAATTAACGTAAAAATATTTAAAGGCGATACGACATTCGCCGGGCCAGCTAGTTGAATATATAGCTTATTATATAATTTGAACAGATCACAGTTATACCTCTTTATTCATGTTCCGTAACAGGACCAAAAAAATTGTCTGAGGATCTTTCTTTCAATTTTAATAATTAATTGAACTTTTATAGGAAAAAGTCACTATGAGGTTTAATTTTAAATTGACGTTTTTTATTATTAATTTAACACTTCTCATAGAAGGATAAATTATATTTGAAGAGAAAAATTTGCGTCTAGATCGTAACTCGCCTCGGTAGCTCAGTTGGTAGAGCACTTGGCCCGGAAAGCCAAGGGTCCCGGGTTCGAGTCCTGGTCTAGGCGAAAATTTTTCTCTTCAAATTAAAATTTAATTTTAAATGTTAATATAATATCTCTATAGTAAGTAATGCTACTGAGGTTCATTTAAATATATTTTTGAACCAGATATTAGAATTCTTAAAAACATGTGTCAGAGTGGGCTCATTCTGACTGAGTCAAAATTCTACTAAATTATGAGGTAAGATGTTTAACTGACTCCAAAATGTATTAGATAATACTGTTTCATCCAACTTTGATGGTGACCAAGTTTCAGACAAAACAGAATTTTATATATTATCAATTTTGTTTTTCTGTATATTGTTTGAGATTTTAAATGCTTTCTAAGACCATTGAAGGAAAATAAATAAAATATTGTAGAGAAATCTATTCTTATAATAATTCCCAGGTGTGTGGGTAAAAGGGGATAAAGTCACTGCAACTAAACTTTGAGAAATTAAAAAACAAATTTCCTTTTTTGCACGATAGTGCGTTTTGTCGTACTTACAACAATGACGACCATGTTTGAAAGTTCAACTTCCTACATTTCGGGGTTGCCATCCTAAATAACTGTACTGTAATAAAATAACTATACTGTAATATTACATATTACAAAACGCGTGTGAGAGTAAAACCACAGCCCTCTATATATACATATATATACTACATACAATATATATGAAGCATTGCAGATACTAAGGGCGAAGTCAACAAAAAAGAGCATTCAAGGTAGTTTCGTTATGGGATGTTCTATTTCCTGTTTAATATTTTATAATGATAAACAATGCAATTGGTCAATAATTTGTTTAAACTTCATTTTACAAAAAAAATTATTTATAACTTGCGATACAATTAATGAATAAAGGCTGCATTGTGCAAAAATATATACAATTATTATTATTATTATGTAAGAATTGATACATTAGACATAATAATTTAAACACAAAATACATTTTAAAACGATCTTGAAAAGAGTTATTTCAGTGAACAATATTCAGTCATTAATATTGAGTGGAGAACATATTTTTTTTAACTCACCTCATACAATTTCAAATTTATTTGATTTAAGACCATTGGTTTTGAATGAATTCTTCATTCATGTTCAGTTTATTTTAATACAATATTCAGTCAACTTAATCAAGTTGGTCATCTTCTGTTTTCTCGTTTGGTGTGGGGAGGCCTAATTGGTTATTTTCGTTAATAGTTGTAAAGTATGTTGATCACGGTAATGGAACGTACGGCAGTAGATATCTAGGCAGCACAGGCACAGGAGAATCATAAAGCTGCATTGGCACAACTTTCGCCAGATTAAACTTTGACGGGTCATAACAGCTGCCCTTTCCTTTTTGAAGTTTCTCTTCAGGTTTGATATTATCAAAATTGTAACTTTTGTGGATGTAGAATCCCTATTTGTATTCTTTGGTAAACTCAAAAATAGCAGTATCTTTCAATTTGGCACCTCGGAGCTGAGTTTTTGCAGTATAATTTGAAGAATGGTGTAGTCCAAAACAAAATCTTGTGTGACTGGTACTACTGTGAATGGTTTTTTTCTGACAACATTTAGTGATGGAGTACTCATAATGATTCTTGGAGTACACGTTAGCATGTAGAACCTCTACCTTCTTCCAAGTGTTCTCCTTCTTTAATCGTCTAGGTCTATCCAGGAAATTGATTATCATCATCGGTATCCATTACTTGACACAGTCAGATCGCAATAAAGCAAAAAAAAACACAATGCTGGTGGGAGAAGCATCATGCGCAAACTAAACAAAGGTATGCATAATCTAGCGTTGCGTGCATAAGAGTTGTTGAGTGTGGAAGGAGAGGTGTATTGAATTCGCCTTTCGTATCTGCACTTCTATGGCATTTTCCAGCCAGCTTCATATCATTATATGTGCATTTTGAGAGGGAAAGAAGGGCGAACTCAACATGACAAATATAATTAAAACATTTTGTCAAATGAACAGACAAAATGTTTTAATTATTAAACAAACCTCTTAATGTTACTTCCTATTTATTTTAAAATAAAAAAATGACAAATATACTTGTAGATTGTTTGAAGAATCTAGATTCGGATAGTGAAAAAAAAAATGACCCGATGTTGAGTTCGCCCTTCGTATTCGCAACGCCTTAAATTTCTTGGGAAAGTTTTATTCTTGCTTATTTATTTACTTTAAGGAATTTTTATATCCTCATATATAAAAAATATCCAAAAGGTAGTGTTAATATACATTATACAAAACAAATCACTGCATTTTAAATTAACTTAACTTTATTTGAAACAATATAAAATAATAAATACGTACTTGCTGCCATTGTATCACTAATATTGTCTCATGGCCTCCTGTAGTTTTAACTAATAACCATTGCCCACACTGTTAATGTTAGTCAATTGTTTATAATGAACACAAATATTTCCAACAAAGATGTTATTATTTTACTATTATTTATTATTTTGAAAAAAAATTGCACAAAAAATAATGTACAATGCACTTTTTTAAGTGTTTCACAGAATCTTGGAAATTAAAAACCTTGCTATCGCTTGGTTTTTAAACATTTTCCTCACATCTGTAAAAACCACTTCCAACCTTGCATCATAATATACTATTGTCAAAAATCTGACTTATCCCCTTTTACATAAGAACTTCAGAATTTTTTATAAAAAACTTATTTTTGTACGAGATTTGTTTAATTGTATAAGCAGTATTATGTAGATGTTTCCTTCTTTTTAGGGGAATTTGAAATTATTTAAAGTACCTGCTAAACCTGGAGTGTTGAATAAAGCACCCAGTCCTGATGATTATGGGATTGATTCTTCATCCAGCAGTGAAGAAGAAAAAGATGAAGCAAAACCAAAAAGACCAATTCCATCCTGGGCAAGATGTGAGTATTATGTTATATTGCAATATTCATTCCTTTATAACTTATTATGTTTTAACAGACAAGGCTCTGCAACAGAGTCATTATGGTGTAATTGAATAGTTGCCCCGAAAAAAGTTTAACCCACACACTACAAATTATTGGGAAAACAAAAAAAATGTATAATTTTATTTTAATAAGTAAAATTAACGCTTTGACTGTGATTCAAACCCCAGACTCTGACTCTGCATTTCAGTATGATACTGATTATACCATCTGAACTCCGATTGAAGCGTCAACAATTCTTTCCACTTGCATAATTCTCTTTCATTAGAAGGCCGGTAGCCATTGCTACCAACAACATCATCTGACGACTTCTATCTGAAGTATTTTTATTGAGAATTTATACATTACTTTTAAGTGGTAAAGTTTCATTTTTTTAAATATATATTTTAAATTAACATGTTCCAGAATTGGACATAGTTTTATTTTAGAAAGAAACATTTTAAAAAAATGTGAAGCTTTACTGCTTAAAAGTAATGTATAAATTCTCGATAAAAATACTTCAGATAGAAGTTGTCAGATGGTGTTGTTGGTAGTGATGGCTACCAGCCTTCTAATGAAAGAGAATTATGTAAGTGGAAAGAATTGTTGACGTTTGTATCAGAGTTCAGATGGTGTAATCGGTATCATACTGACGCGCAGAGTCAGATATCCGAGGTTCGAATCCCGGTCCAAGCACTCATTTTTCTTTTTAAAATAAAACTATGACCAATTCTGGAACATGTTAATTAAAAATATAACATAAAAAATGTATAATGTTCATTTTTAGGCTATTACCTTTATTATATCATATACACTTCAATCTTTCATCCTATTGGAAACATATACCCAATTTGAATGCAAAATAAATGGTACTGACTGAATATTAAGAATTTAATACAGAATTTTATGCACGAAATTATCTATGTCTATAGAGTGGAAAAATGATCTAACCCATATTTAATTAAAAATGCTACAATAAAAAATAGAAAATATACCTTAATAGAAAATATATATTGAACACCGATTCAGTTAGAAAAATAGGTGGGGTTGTACAAGACCAGCTTTTTACTTATGCGACTTATGCCATTTTTGATATAATTTAAAGTATTACAATGTGTTAATGATACCATTTATCTTACCATCGTCAAAATATGTAAATGTATCATGAAATAAACTAGTAGAAATACGATTTTATGTAGTAACCGTCAGACATGTTGAATTTTTCATAGAATAACTGATATGAAGAGGTAATTTATTTTACCGAAATCACATTTAAAATGCAAGGAACTTAAAAGCTAAAGCTAACCTAACCTAATTCAATTACTGTAATTGCTCTAACCTAGGTGAATTCCAGGGAATGTACTTTTTATTATTTTATGCAGTTAAATAAGTAAAACAAAAATTCGGACATAATTTGTTGAAACCACAGATATGCTTTTGGTTTATCGCTGGTCATTGGTGGTGTATCGCTGGTGATCGGTGGTGTATCACTGGTCATCGGTGGTATATCGCTGGTTAAAAGTTTAATAATCGGTGGTTTATCGCTGGTTAGAAGTAAGAACTTTTGTAACCTTTGTGGTCATGGCAGGAAATAGTCCCACTTTATTTTCATATTTACGAGTAAGATAATGAAATCATAATTACATCTCGTAAGTAAATACGTTTAATATAATGTTTTATTAGTATTTCTTGCAATTAGGTACTCTTAAAGTGGGTAAATAAAAAGCTTGTCATCTCCCACCTGGCCGAAAAATATCTAACTGAATGAACTTTCAGTATTTATTTTCCATTTAATTTTATTTCGTTACATTCTTTGTGTCTCTCTTATTTTCACTCAATTTCTCTAAGATTCTGATTAGACAACATTATTATATATCAAAATACACAACTCAAATAAATTTTGATTAGAATTCACGGAACTGTGGTGGAATGAATTTGCACATGTGCAATAATTGTTTTTCTGCACTGCTACTCATGACTTGAATAACTGCTTTTGCCATTTTGTTACAGATAGATCACTATTCACTTGAAAGACAATTTTTAAAAATAAATAAAACAGGTCTGGAAGAGAGTATGGATAATTTTACATCCACCATGCCGTGATATTCTCCGGATAGATCACTAATCCACTGAAAACTCTATTTTCGAATATTTGTTGGTTAGATCTCTTTTTGAGGCAACTATTCAATTGTTAAATGTGATGAAAATGCTGATATTCACAAAAAAAACTGGTCCAGAAGCTAGAGTGAGTGTTTTAATTCATAGTAGATAAGGCAGGACTGTTGAATAAGCACTTACTAATATCTTGGCTTTTCTGCCGTGCAGTTGGAGTTGTAGGAACTTGGTAATACCAAGATCATAAATTTTAAATACAAGATAAAGTATGAATATATTCACCCTCACAGTTTGATATATAGATTATTAAACATTCACTAAATGAAGAAGATTTTAAGAAAGAATACAATCTCATTTTGAACATAGCTAATTTAAATGGTTTTGGAAATGAAATAATTATAAATAAATTAAAGAAATTCAGACAAAAAAGATTAAAAGAATACACGACCCTGAAATCTGATTCAAAGAAAGAAAAACAATTGAAGAAAATTACTTATCCTGAATACATAACAAATTTTTTTTAAAAATTCAAGAAATTCAACAATACATTGGCACTGATAAATAAATTTAGCCTTGATAATCTATTAATAATCAATAGTAATTGAACACCCCAGATAGTAAAAAATCTGGAATTTATCAAATATTAATAATCAATATGAATTTTGAAATTACCGATGAACGGGACCTGATCTCGAAGTTCATCAAATCAACACCAGATGGCAACGTTATAAATGGAGATTCCAATGAAAATTTGGTGGCATAATGTCGGTTGAAAATGAGAGGTATGTTCCTCTTGAAAACTGCAGTTCCCATGTTTAAGAAAACATAAACTATGAAGTAAGTAAGAAATGACTCATTCATTCTTTGAATGAGTGGCTACTGAAGATATCTTAGAATATTAAAAATGGTGAAGTTGTCTTGAAGATGTATCACTGTGTCATTAAAATTAGAAACACACAGTATAATGGATCCTAGACATTGTGAACATAGTTGTTAAAATGTTTGTAAGAATGGGGAGATCTTTTAACTATTATATTTTGTTTGTATATATTGTTGCAGATGAGAAGCGGTTACCAGTTTTGAGAAGACAAAGTTGGGTATGTAAGGAATATCGCAAGAAAATGTACAGTTGTGTGAAAAAAAACACCTAACCATTCAAATCTTGATATGCTCAGCCAATAATAAAATGCCACCTTAGGAAGAGAACTTCAAGTGCAGTATGGTCAACACCACCTAGCTGTAACACTCCTATAAAATAACATTACATAACCTTTTCTTTTTAATATTAATTAATGTTAAGTTAAATGATACTTTAACTAGTACTCCTTGCCCATTTCTAGTCCTCTATTAAAATGCTATGGGTAAAGGTAAGTAACAGATCAAATGAAACGCTATGGCATCTGAATTACCTTTGTTTTGCTATTTATCTTTTTCTATTTGGTATTGTTGCATTTTTCTATTTGCCAGGTTCATTATTATTTTATAGTGTAATAACTGTCTAAAATGATACCTTAATTCTTAAATAAAAGCCTTTCGATCGCAAAATTTGTCAGCCCTTTTTCATGACTGAGTTTGGAATTGGACCTGAGCTGCAAGAGTGGCCACAATTAATAAAAATATTTACCCTTACAGCTGTGTGGTTGGTCATCTGTCTTAATGGTGATCTATACTTAATTTTTTTTGTGCATCCCATTTTTTTCTCTCTCTTGTTTCTCAGTTGAGACATCTTGAATTTCCTTGCCTTTTAAATTAAGATTACGTTAAAATACTTATCATACTCCTCCAGCCTCCAGTCTTTATAATTATATTGCAGTTTCGAAGCCTTGGCATGCTTCATCTTCATTAATCATCCGTCGTCCGACTGATGCTAATGTCGTCAACATAAGAACTATCTTCCTTTCTCCCCTCTGTCGGTGTACCCGATAACCCTCCAGATCCAATCAAAGATTTGTGGTAATTTCAAAGTTTATAAGTTTTTCTTTCTTGTTTTTTTTTAATGTGGATTTTTTCCCAAACTGTGAGTTCTTTTTGTTTTTCTATTTGTTTAATTAAACTGGCTTTTGATTCAATTAGATGTTTTTCAGATCAAGCATGAGCAGCTACTACTGACTTTTCCACTTCACCATTTTTGACATTTCTAAGAGATGTTCTTTCACTCTTGTTTTCAAATTTCTTTTTGTTTTTCAAATGTAAATTTTATTACAATCCCTGCATTTGATCTTATACAGTAAATTCCTGATTTGTTTTCTTCTCCAATTTTTTTTTCATTTTTATTGGTTTTAATTACCCTATTAAGGCTGAATTCATTCTTTGGTGCCTATCTTATATTAAACTTTTTTAAAGTTTTTTGAAACTTGTGTTTCAATGAATGATAAGTGAATTTTATTTTTTCTTCTGTTTGTTATATAAGTGTGCTTTTATTAATTAATTTTTGTCTTTTAAATTTATTTATTTATTTTCTTTATACCACATTTTCTTCAAAGCCGTTTTCTGTTGCAACATTAATTATGCATTCTTTTTCATCAGCATCAAGGATTAGACCTTAAGATCTGTTCCGATCTCATGCTAGAATTAGTCTGTCCATCTTTTACTGGATTTTCCAACATGTATTCTTTTTCTTTTTCATAATTTTCTTTCCTCATAGGTGTATTACTAAATGTGTCAAACTATTGAACACTATCTCTTTGTGAGCAAAATTGTTGAATCCCAAAGCTTTTTAATATAGTAATTGTTTGTTCCTTGTCCTTTTTAATTGCATATTGTGCATTTGACATCGTCAACAATTCCAGTTTTCTGGAGGTGATGAAATAAGCAGTGGCCAGTGAAGAACCAGAATGTAGCTATAACTGATTTTCAGGATGTAAGACTGGAGATTTGCATCTTCCTTTCAAGTATTCTCCTTACTTTTTTGTTGCTTTTTTGTTTAACATTTTTTTATGCTTTGGATTTATTTTGCAAACAATAGTTGTTCCCTTTTTTGCCATTTCATTTTCAACAATGTCAACAAGTGCAGAGATCAATTGCAGCAGAATTTGTTGTAGTGTTGATATAAGAAATTTGATCATTGCTCTGATATTGTGTATAGTGATGGAAGTTGTTATATGGAGATTGCAAATGTCTTCAATATTGGCTTAGGAATCTGTTAATATGAACTAGATTTTGATATCTGTTCCAGAGATAATGTTTTTAGTGCAGTTTATATTTAATTTATATTTGAAGAGAAAAATTATACACTCAGCCTGGGGTTTGAACCCAGGACCTTTGCTTTCTAGGCCAATACTCTACTGACTAGCTACCTGAGCACTCCAATTTAAACGCACATTTTTGTCTTGTTTTCACTCTTAATTCCCAAGCGCCAAATGCTACGAAACCTTTGATTCGATCTTGCAAATGGCAGCTTCTTTATTAAGAAGACCAATTATTGGGAATTTTACATTACATTATAAAGCCAGTACGGCTTCTTTCAATATTTTTATTATTCATTTCATACATCTCAATGATGGATAAATCGTATTTGAAGAGAAAAATTATACGCTCAGACTGGAGTTTGAACCCAGGACCTTTGGCTTTCTAGGTCTATATTCTACCGACTGAGCTACCTGAGCACTTCAATCTAAATGCTACAAAACCTTGCTTCAATCTTGCAAATGGCAGCTTCTTTATTAAGAAGACCAATTATTGGGAATTTTACAGTACATTATATTCCATTTGTCTGGCCAGCCTCATGGGCTAGTGGTCAATGTTTCTGACTACAATTCATGAGGTCGTGGGTTTGATTCCCAGTCAAACCATAGGAATTTTTCCTTAAAGGAAATTATTCCTGTGATTGCCCTTGGTCTGGAATTTAAGTTAAGAACTCTCCTGGCGCTTCAATATCATTTATCATCCATCATATCATTGGGGTAACATAACTCCACCTTCCAGGTTCCCCAACCTAAGAAATGGATTACAATTCCGCCAATGCCAGGAGGGAAGTCAGAAATGTCATAAAAGACAACCTGGTGGGATTGAGGAAAAAAAAAAAATTCATGTGCCCTGCTCCGTAGCTGTGTGATTTAAGGCATGATGCCTTGGCACAGAGCTATGAGACTTGGACTGTATTAAGTCCCATGGGGGAAGAAATTTTCTCATGGAATTTTGGCCAGTGTGGGATCGGTACCTACCTAGCATTGTGAGGAATTTGGGTAGCTACAATAAGTAGCAGGACCCCACATGTTATATGTCTATCCGGCTAGATGATCATCAACCTATGTGATTAAAAAGTCATAAATTTTGAGTGGAAGTTCATCGCTCAACCTAAAAGGGAAGAGGAAACAACCTACAAGATCATCAACCACCAATTCAACAGTCAGCAGAAGCTGACGATGAAACATGTTCTCAGGGATTCTACAAGTTATGAGGTGAGGAGTTATTTTTCGATTCTTAAGATTAACTACATAGTTAATAAGATAATGTGATCCCACTAAAGGCCTCAGGAAACCCTTGGGGTAGCACGAAATTAAGACTCCTACATGTAGAATTTGGTCAAATACACATTCACTAGCTCAAATCTCCCTCCCCGAACTTCCCTGTCTCATTGCTTCTACGGAGGTACTTGGTGTATTCAGGGGAATGGGAGGGAAATGCAAAATGCATGCGAAGGAGTAGAATGCAAGCGAGAGCATCCTGGAGTCCCATTGGATCAGATTTCCCATGATCAGTGAACCGTCTTCACAAGCATAGTAATTAGAGATCCGTGAAAGTGGTTTTATTTTTAGGGAAAATTTATTTTAAAATTTCAAGATTTCAATGTTATTGGGAATTTGGTGGTGTTATTCTAAAAAAAATGGAAATTTGAGTCTTTTTAATCCTAGTCTAGTATATTAAACCCAATAAGAATGATGTATCCAGTAGTTTAAGGTCAACTTTTAGCTTGTACAATTAATATCAATTTTAATACACTAAAATTGATAAAATTTTAATCGTCACTAATTTGTAAGCAAAATTTACCTTTCAAGAAAAAGCAACCATAGTGAGTATCTCAGCATTCTCAGGTTTCAATCTCCACCTTCGATCACTCACCACGACACCATACTGAGAAATAGATCTTTCTGAGTCCACATTTGAAGTTGAATACCAAATGGCTTCAAGAGAAGTCTTGACAAACTCGGTACACTCCTCCCTCAAAGAGCAAATCATCTTGCAAATGTCTGCGAGGGTACACTCTAGTCGTTTCAACTCTTCTTTTATGAGGACTTGGAGAACAACATAGCCTTCTTAGAATTTAGAAGATTCAATGGCACTTGCATATGACAATTTGTTAATTCCACCATGGCACTGTCAGCACTGAGAATTGCTAAGTTCCTGGGTCAAATAACACCAGTTTTGAAGGGTCTTCCACAATCAAGTTTTTCCAGATTTGTAAGAATCTATGCAGTAGTTTTCAACTTGTTCACCACTTCAGCTTTCCTGAGAGCTGTCATCTCTTGCAACAAAGTTGTGAGTTCTGTCGAGAATACCTCTTTTGTTAATAAATCAAGCATGTTCTCCATAACCTTTAGTTTGGAATGAAGAGCATGAGCTGTGGGATAACTGTTACTTTCCAAGAAGGTAATCAAATTAACAAATCATTTGCAGTTATCAGCAACAAATTGAGCCTGAACTTTTTTGTGATGGTTAAGAATTGGGAACTTGCACCTTTAAAAAACTTCACAACTGTTTTCTTCACCCAGCTGCTCCATAAATTCCAATACGTCATGAAGGTATATACTTTGTGGCTTCAAACCATGTGTTCCATCTAGTTTGTACTGGCATGGGAAAATGCCTAACTTTCCAGGATCATTCTCATATTTCTCACGAAGGAAGTCAAGATACAAATGCTTCCTTTTTCTTGTATTGAGAAATGCAGCTTTTGTTTTAGTAACAGTTATGTTCAATTCATCTAGGCTCCATTGCCAAATTGGACCCACTAAGCTTTTTAGAGTATTGGCACATAAAGTCATGTACCGTGCTGTGTCAGTAATAATCCCTAGCAATTGTCATATCCAATTTCATATTTATTTAAAGTGTCCACAATGCTTTGAGTGCATGTTGAACCGGTGGCTTCGTCAAGCACAGCACTGGCAGCCAAGTAAACTCCTTGCTGATCCAAAAGACAAAACAGAATATTAAATATGATGTTCCCAGACTTGTCAGTTGTTTCATCACACATGATGAAAGTTTTTTGTCCTTTACTATTTGTTTCAATTCCTCCACTTTTTTGTCCCAATAATTGGTATGTAAAGTTGCTGAATTCTATCTGCAGAAGGCAAGTCACAACTGCCCTTTATATATTTGCCCAATCATTCTCTCATCTTGGGATGATCCAACTTTTCCACAGAAATTTCTGCACTCAAAAATGCCTCCGTAGTGTCAACAATGAACTCTGTTTTGTTTTCTTTTGCTTTTTTAGCCTGTAAAAAGGACCCTTCAACAGATAATTGGCACTTTATTTATGTCTTCTTATTCTTAGCGTTTTTGTGAGTTTCACTGGCTATATGTTTAGCAATTTCTTTCATATTTTAGTCTTTTGTCACAGTACCGGCACATCAATATTTTTTTATCATTTACAAAAGACTTTCACTGCTGAATTTGTGTGCACTACTTGTGGCTGACACACTTGGTTTTGGCGTGGCAATAGGTAGAAATTAAAAAACAAATGATAATGGAAATTACTTGAGACTTAAATAACACAAACTGACCAAGGTATACATTTCACATTCACTGAATGTATCTGTTAATTGAAACAAAGTTTGAGGGAGAAAGAAGAGGAATTAAAATTGAGCATGAACATTATTGTTCAAACTGTCAGTATTTGTTTTATTACTTTTTTAAAAATCCATGTTATAGATATGTAATACAATAGAAAGAATGTGTTTTTGTAATTAAATTCTATTTTATGAAATTGGGAATAATAATATTTATCAATATGATATAATTACTCGTGATCCATTATTGGCTTATTTAAATTTGGCAGTGCTTGCATTATTGTCAGGTTACGGCTTATACTTAAATAAATATTTTCTTCAGATTGGAACATACCATTACTTAATAATGATTGATATAAAATTGATAATTATGTCTGCAAAAATTTAGGGAGGAAAAACTTATCTTAGATATTAATATAATTTGTAAGTAAAGTAATCCCACGACAGGCCTCAGGAGGCCATTGGGGTAGTAGGAGGTTAAGGCTCCCACTTTTTTCTAGACAATCGGCACTTAATGTCAGCCGGGTAGTCAGCCCTGCGTGACGGCCGCCTTTACCCCCAGAACAAGCGTCTGGTACTCATTTCCATTAGAGGCTGAGTCGACCCCAGGGCCATAGTGCCGCCAGAAAGTTTGGGCCAGTTTAAAAATCCTGACCCCACCGGGACTTGAACCCGCAACCTTCTGACTTGTAGCGCAGTACCTTAACCACTACGCTACGGCGTATTTCTTGGAATTCATATTGGCCATACAACTTAAAATCTATGGAGAGACCATATTTGAGCATGAGGACAGAAAATATTACCTCTATGTTGTAAACTGTGTTGCAATCATTTCCCTTTGCAAGAGTGCATGGAGGAAGCAGATATGGCAGTTAAAAAGAAGATGGAATCCGAAAATAGTGTTTAAAAATGACAAATTAGAGTATTTCAGATTATTGCGACTTGCGAATTTCATGGATCTCTAATAATAATGCATACATTGACTGCGAAAGCTAAAGAGAATGTATTAAATAAATTATCTGATGGAACCTACATTCTACAAGCCTTGCGCTTTCACTATAAACCTGTATATTATACGTAAAAAATTAATCTAATATGTACTTAGTAACTGTAAATAAAATGAACTCTGACAGCATTAAATGTGGTGTTTAGAATTTACATCAATTTATTTCCATGCAAAATTGTTAAGAAAATTGTAAGGTTTTCTTTCATCTACTAGTAAATAAAAATATCAAACATTGTTTGGTCAGTATGGAATAAATTAATATTATTTATATATACAGAATGGTCCATTGAGTTATCAATAAAGCTATATTAATATCAGTTAATACATCTAATTTCTAATGCTGAAGTGTAAAAATACAAAAAAAAAGTATATGCAATTTATTTATAACACCTACTGCATCTCACCTTAATTATTTTTGTGTAATTTTGGAGTGATATTTAATCATATGGAAGTACATTTTGTCTAAATGTTTTCAGTAAATTACACTTTTTTATTTCTTTATATTTATTTACTATTTTTTATTTCTGTATATTTATTTTAGAAAGGAAAATAAAATTATTTAAGCATCATTATTTAAATTGCATAAGACATATTTTATTATAATAACTATATAGCATGCATAAAGAAATTAAACATAGGATCGATTCTGGAAATGCATGCTACACATATTAAACATTATAGGGATTCTTGTCATCCTAACGCTCTCAAAAAAATGTTAAACAGAAAATACATAAAACTTATTCTCCCAGTTATATTATATGGAAGTGAAACATGGACTCTTACTTTGAGGGAAGAGAAACGATTACGAGTATTTGAAAATAAAGTTCTTAAGAAAAATTTTGGGCCAAAGAGAGATGAAGAGACAGGTGAATGGAGAAGACTACTTAACAGTGAGCTACATTATTTTTATAGGAAACCAGATATTATAAGTAGCGTTTTTTTTTATTCAATGCCACCATTTTGACATTCTGGTATTCTCTCCTGGCATCGCATTATTGTAACCCACTTATGAGGTTGGGGCACATGGAAGGCGGAGTTAATGCTGCCCCGATGATATGTTATGATAGGTGATGATGGTAATGATGCGCCAGGAGAGGCCTTAATCCTAAACTTAATGAATATATCAATGATGATAATGATGGTCAGATGACGTTCAGGGACCGTTTGGGCCTTCAAGTTTCCTGACATTTGTTTTGCAGGTGAGGGAAAAAAAAACCACCCAGGGAACTTGTCCAGACCGGGGATCAAATCCGGGCCTGCAGCATGCTACCTCAAAATCACAGCAGTGGACTTATAAGTGCAGTTAAGTCTCGTATACTCCGATGGGCAAGACATGCGGCATGAATGGGGAATAAAAGAGGGTCATAAAAGCTTCTTGTAGGAAAACCAGAGCAGAAAACGCCCAATTGTTAGACTAAGAATGAGATAGGAAAATATCAACCATGTTTTGAGGGAAGTAGATTATACAGGGAAGATTGGAAAACATTAACTCAGGGTAGGGATGTATGGAGAGCTTATGTCAACAGGGCCATGAATGTATGAATTCGAGAGTGCCAATGAGTTAATTATAGCCTCATTTTTTCTGTAATTCTATTTTAACTTTTTTTAAGCTATAAGTTAATTCGTAATCAGGTGAACATTTTTGTGTGTTTATTCTAACTTCAAAATGTCAAACTAGTTTTTTTCTTTCTTTCTTTTTTAAACTTTCTTTTAATGTTTTGCTGTTAAGAACTAAAGTTATAAAATAAGTTGTTTCAAATGTATTGAACGTATATTCAATTGTTTATTTTCTCCAACAAATTTTAATATTTTCTTTATGATAATTATTACTTTTACTATGGTTATTATTGATAACGTATTTAAGTGTGGTCATATAATAACTAGAGTCCGAATTCTATGTAATTACATAATTATTTTAATGCTAGGCCTGCATATTTATGTATGAATAAAAGGAAAATGTTAGCGAGATACACATGTTACGGATATTGTAGGCCTACATACATTTTAATTTACATATTTGATATACCGGCGTCATTAGATATTTCACACCATACTAACTCGCTGGCACTATTGAACCCGTAGGTTCATGGCCATGCAGACATAAGCTCTCCATACATCCCCATTCTGAGCTGTTTTCCAATCATTCCCTGTATAATCTACAAATCATGGTTAATGTTATTCTCCCACCTCATTCTTGGTCTACCAACTGGTCGTTTTCCTTCTGGTTTTCCTAAAAGAAGCCTCCATACACGTTTTTCATTTCCCATGCGTGCCACATGTCCTGCCCATCACAGTCTATGAGACTTAACTGTTATTATATCTGCCTTCCTATAAAAACCATTTAATTCATTGTTATGTAGTATTTTCCATTCACCTGTCTGTTCATCTCTCTTTCATCCAAAAATTTTCCTAAGAACTTTATTCTCAAATACTCGTAATCTCCTTTCATCCCTTAAAGTAAGAGTCCATATTTTGCATCCATATAACTGGTAGAATAACAGTTTTATATGTTCTAAGCGTTTTTTTAAAGGAGTTGGGACATCAGGAGTCTCTACAATGCACAATAGCTCACATTTCCAGTATTGAGCCTGTGTTTAATTTCTTTGTGCATCTCATTCCTATTCGTGATTATTGTTCCTAGGTATTCAGCCACTTCCTCAAAATTTTTTCATTTGTCATTAGCTGTCCATTTCCATTATATAATGAATTTCTACGTGTGACCATATATTTAGTTTTATTGATATTTACTTCCAGTCCTAATTTCTTGGTGTTACTCAATAGTGTGTGCGTATTGTCCTTTAGTATCTCCTCGCTATCGGCCAACAATACTACATCATCAGCATAAACTAACAGCTTATTAATACCATTGAGTTGTAGCTTTCCTCATTCTCTAAAGATTTAATGGCATGCTCTAGTACAAAATTAAATAGTAGAGGAGATAGTGCATCTCCTTGCTTCAACCCATTATGGATTTCAAAAGTGTCCGAAAACTGTTTGCCTACACGCACCCTACTCTTTGTGCCATTTAGATACATTCGTATAAGTCTAACTAACTTTTTAGGAATTCCAAACTCCAGCAGGATACTATATAACTTCTCCCTCTTAATTGAATCATATGCTTTTTTGAAGTCTACATATAGTTGATGTACAGTACCATTATATTCCCATTTCTTTTCTAAAATCTGTCTTATACTAAAAATCTGATCTGTTGTAGACCTGTTTCTTCTAAATCCACATTGATGATCTCCTAGAATGTCATCAATATAGGGAGTAAGTCTGCTTTGTTTGAATTTTGTACGAAGTTGAAAGTGATGAGATGCCCCTGTAGTTGTTGCAATCAATTTTATTTCCTTTATTATAAATTGGTACGATAATCGATTCTTTCCATTCATCTGGAAGAGCTTTTTCCCAAATCATTCTAAGCAACTGGCATATCTTGTCCTATAATTTTTCTCCCCCTGATTTTATCAGTTCTACTGGGATCTTATCTGAACCTGATGGTATATACATCTTCAATTTTTCTATCACCATTTTAACCTCTAATGCACTTGGTCCTGCGATTAGCATTTCTGCTGTCTGTAAATTATCCTCTTCAATATCCTGTTCTGCATGTACATTAACATAATTTAATATGCAGTATGTCTCGTTGAATCACCACTACAAAGAAATATGAATTTCTCGTCACTCGGTGAATTTAGAAATACGTTTCTCATTTTGTCTTACGTTGAAACTCTCCAAGTTTGGTAACAGTGAATATTATTACTCTAGTGCGCATGGCGGGTATGTCAACGTTAAAATGGCGGAATTCACGGTACAACGGAAAGTGAAATGTTACTAGTTAGCCGAGTTAAAATTACCAATTACAGTGCAAAGAAGATTTAGACAGGAATATGGTGCAAACGCTCTACAGCGTCATATTGTAAAATGGTATAAGCAGCTGTTGGAAACAGGCTCTGCGTTAAGGAAGAAGAGAAGCTGCAAAAAACGCAGTGTTCACAGCTAACGTTGAAGATGTAGGCATTCATTTCAGCGCAGGCCAAGGAAATCAACTGGCGGGCCAGTTTAGAGCTGGGTGTTCCGAAGTCAATTGTTAACAACATTGTTCAAAAAAGATTGCGACTTAGAGCATACAAAAATCCAACTTGTAGAAAAACTGCAACGAAATCACAAACCCAGACGGACCGCGTTCGCTAATGCAATGTTAGCCCGCATTGGAGATGACAAAATGGATTTCTCAACCAAGTCGAATTCTAAGACGAAAAAAAACCTTTCACACGTGTGGTAAGGTGCAGCGCCATAACAGTAGAAAATGCGGAGAAGAAAAACCACATGTCGTAATTGAATATGAACGTAATATCCGCAAAGTTAACGTGTTGTGTGCTTTGACTTGTGGTACTGTGATCGAACCTTTCTGCTTTGCTGAAAACATAGTGACAGGGACACGGCATTTACATATATTGAAGAACTGTGCAATTCTGCAAATATCAGATGATTTCTTCTTCCAGAAAGATGAAGACCCTCCACATTACGCCAATGAAGTTCAAAACTACCCCAAACTTCCAAAAAAGTTGATCGGAAGATCAGGTCCCAATGAATGGCCTCCAAGGTAACCCGATTTGACTCTCTTAGATTTATTTATTTAGGGATATGTAAAAGGCATTGTTTTTCGAACTCCTGTGTAGGACCTGGCTGACATCCGAAGGCGGATAAAAGGAGCTTGTGCTTCCATCACACTTGATAATGCTGCGGAACACATGGAGGGAGATATTCGGTCTACCAGATGCGCTCATATGGAGATACATTAAAACTTGATGAGTTTTTCTAACATAAAATCTAAGTCTGGTCATTCTGTCGCTATTAGTTCAGGAGATATCCATGTTGCATTGTGGTAGTGATTCAACGGGACAACACTGTGGTTTTAATATTATGGATAATCATTATACTTTTGCGGTTTATTTTGCTCTTTTGTTAGATTATTGTACAAAAGAAAGGAAAAATAATTATTTTAAAGTATTTCTGCTATTCATATATTGCCATTCCCATAATATATTCGTTATATCCAAAGATAAATTAATGAGTTCGATACCGACAACAGTGACTCGTTTGAAATGTTTTCTCTTCCTGTTCTCAAAACGCATCACAATTTGTACCAGTGAGTTCCGTTATTTAACCATGACACCAGCCGAGTCTTTGTTGCCTTCAAAGCTAAAAATATGGATGACTATTGACAGTGCTTTGACAAAAATGTAAAAGAGTATGATAGAATCTCAAATTCAACAAAATTACTAAGCAATCTGCATTATTAAGAATAAACACTGCGTTTATTCACAGAAACAGGTATTGCTTACACAATTCCAAGGCCATCCTACATCTCTAATAGCATTTTTTTTATAAATACATATGCGTGGTTGCAGGGAACATACTCTGGAATAAACTTAAGTCACCTAAATGTAATAGTATATTACAATGCGAGGTTGGGAAGTGGTTTTTACAGATGGTGTTTTCAAAATAATGAATAATAGTAAAATAATATCTCTGTTGAAAATATTTGCGTTCATTATAACTGACTAACGTTAATAGTCTGGCCAATGTTTATATGGCAAATGCCGAAAATAGTTTAGTTGAGACTGCAGTAGGCCGTGACACCAATCAGTTATAAGATGGCGGCAAGTACGAATTTGTTTTATATTGTTTCAAATAAAGTAATAAAGTTCAGTTCATTTCAAATGCAGTGATTTGTTTCGTATAATGTATATTAACACTACCTTTTGGATATATTTGTATATACATGGTACGTAGTATACATAAAGGGCTGTGGTTTTACTTCCCGCACTAGGTAGGTATTTTGTAATATTACAGTATAGTTATTTATAGGTTGGCAATCCCGAAATTTAGGAAATTGAACTTTAAATCATGGTCGCCATTGCTGTAAGTACGACAGAACGCACTATCGTGCAAAAACATTTCTTACAGAACATTTACAATTAGTCACTTTTCAGGAAGAATTACTTGATTTTTTGTCATGTCAATATTAGGGCTGACATAGGTGATTTGTATATATGGATTTCTGCTGATGAAACGACTTTTCATCGCGAATCTAATTGTGAGCAAGTTCGACTCAGGATCAGCATCTAAACTCTACATACACTGACCAAAACAATTTTGCATCATGTCAGAATATTGACTTACGGACACGTCTGGTAAAAAAAAAAAGAAAGTTGTATTCCTTTGTTTTGCTATGGCCTTTGAAACACACTTTTTTTTTTCGATGCTCTTATTCATTCACTAGCAGGTAGAGATACTATTCAGTTGAGAGGGTGGGCTTGAGCAGGAAAGTGAATAAGGAGCTTAGAAACTCTCCTTCCATATTGTTTACTTACGGCAATGCCACGGCAGAAACTTTCAGCAGCAGACCAAATTCGAATAGTGAATTTAATGCAACGTGGTCATCACATGGTGCGATGCAGTCAAAGTGGCGTTTCTCAAATTTGGCTGAAGTTCCAACAGACACAAAGTGTAGCTGATAGGCCTCGGAGAGCTCGATCATTCAAAACAACCGCCGTACAAGACCGATACAATGTATTACCGCTCGGAGAAACTACTGTCACTGCAACAACCTTACGGAGGGAGTTTCCGATGAGCTACAAGTGTCAATGTGTCTATACAAACTGCTATAAATTGATTCCATTATGTAGGACTACATTCTCTAAGACTATTTAGGGGGCCCCACCTCAAATGTTATTACAGAGTGGAACGTCTACAATAGACGAGAACATATGAAAATTGGACGGGAAAACAATGTTCCCAATGTTTTTCACGGGTGAAGTACGCATTGATTTGCATCCAGAAACAAACGCATTCAAGTCTGGAGGGCAAATTCCAACATTTTATGAAGCTTTCTTCGTTGAACGCTACCAAACAAAGTGGTGGTTCAGCACTCTTCTCGGTTGGCATCATGATGGGTCGCCACACACCACTAATGCACATCCAGAGGAATATGAATGCACAACAATATGAGAAGATAGTTGAAGCCATTGCTGGTGGATTTAGAGCGTTCGTTGGAAAAGGTTTCACTTAATGAACGATAATTATCTGTAATTAAGGTTTTTGCAAAGACAGTATTCAAAGGATGACCGCCCACCATCGTCTCCAAATCTGAATTGCGGGGAGCATGAATGGAGAGTGCTGAAATAAGCAATTACCCTCCGTCCTCAACCACACAAGACCTCAAACCAGCTGTCATATAGGAATGAGACATTCCTCGAGATGTACTTGATAACCTGGTGTCAAGCATACAATACCGCCTTCAAAACTTGTCGCAGGGTTCGTGGAGGCTACATACATAATTTAACGCAATGGGAATGGACTTTAAATTTGGTTAAAGGAATTGGCGAGTTTTGACAGTTTTTTGCATTAAGAGAGTTTTTTTACCCATTAAAATCATGTCATCTCTTAGATACAGATCTGTATATTTGTTTGATCTTCACACTTTTGTGAGGTACATAACTTTTGTTTACATTTCATTTTACATTATAAAATATTGTAATATGCAAAACATTTTTTACTAGTGTAAGCCTTTGGAGACAACAAATACAAGATTTATTAATGGTGGATTTAAGGTGCCACGCTCCAATTCCGTTAAAGAACAGAGGGTCCTATTGATATACACATTTGCAGTTGCATATATACAGTATGTTGAAAGCCGGGAAATCGCTTGATATATTTTATCCAAATTTACTGTGTGTTATTTGTATGGATCTTGATTGCAACGTGTGACAGATACAGGCATTAATTCCAGGACACAAATACACTGATATTAGCAATGAAAAAACAATTCATTAACCTGTGATTTTCTATAGCAAGCACTACGAAGTTATGAAATCAGTGTTTTTTTTTTTTCTAATCCTGAATGAATCCTTGTCATCATTCAACAGTTGTAAAGTGTTCATTTCAGTTATATACATCGGAAGTCACTTTAGTTAGCTTCTCGATAGTATCAAGAAACTGGAAACCTTAGGTTTGCCTCTTTATGAAGCTACGAGAATTATGGAAGATCCACTTCTGAAGGTCAGTGTTGTACCAAGTGAAGTGCAGAATAAGAAGTCTGGATGGAATACACATTTTCTTATTTAAAGTGACATTGTAGAATCTCTGAGAATATTATTGCTAGCATGATCCTTTCGTATGAATACTCCCCTTGACTTCTTGGGAAGTTTAGTAATACTCGTATTTCTCTGTATATAAAAGCGTATTGTTAGAAGAGTGCATGACAGCAAAAAGTATGTAGGCCTCTAATTAATTTTGCGTACCATTCCAATGAAACGTAAACGTTTGAATGGGGACGCTTGTCTTTCAGTACTCTGTAGTAGAAATGAACTGATCATGATAATATAATGATCTAAATTTAACAATTTCCTAGAAAAAATGATTTTATATAAAATGCGTCATTTGGCCTACATATTTAGACTGTCTACACCGTTTAACTAATTTTGGTTTCATAAGTATGTACATATTTCTAAAGTATTGATATTAAATAAAATCCGGCTATAGTAATAACATCATTTAACTATATACTTTTAAAATCAAATTAATATATTCTAGCTACAATTAAAATTTGGAAGCCTTTATTTCCAATTGCAGAAAAGTTTAACTTGCCATGTAATGTGTGTATTTTATATGACTATTTAACTCATGCCCCAAATGCAGTCAATGACCAATCACGTTTCAGTGAATTTTGATTTACAACCAATCACAGTCATTTTTCACCTCGATCCCATCACTTTAATTTTATCAAGATATATAGTGCACAAATGTAACCATATTCTGCTTGCGAGATGTAATAGAAAAACATTCGTAGCAATTGATTATACCATAAAAAACACTGTTTGCACTTTCTTAAACGTATTTCCCAGGAATTAACGTTCCAGAAAAATATAATTCACACATTTACATCATAGGACATAAGAAATTAATTAATAACCTATAATTATGCGTTTCATCTTTTCTCCACTGGGGTGCATTCTTACAATATTGCGATTCTATTCGGCAATAAATATGATCTGGTTGCAGTGATGAACAAATGAAACAACGTTTCTCATTTGTTTTCAAAATCGCCGTTTACATTAAATATATAAACATTTTAAAATAACTATATTTAAATAATGATTAGTGAGTAAACAGCTTAATTTTATTCGTTAAATAGTCCTAACAAATGCCACTCTTGATTTCCAAATTATCTAGACAAATGCACTCCACACTTCGTGAGTCGTGAATTTATCGATAGTTTGGAAATCACTCGTGGCATTATGATAAATTTTATGAGAATATATGAAGTCGCATTGGAGTGCTGTTACCAATAATATAGATGTAGGATTGCATAATATGGCTACTTTAATTATATGCTAACATCGTTTAAAAAAATGTGTGTAACATATAGGCATTTAAATTCTGTTGCAAAATTCCACTTTCGATTTCACAATTACAATTTAACACACGTGTATATGAGATGGGTTGGAGGCTATTTTATTTAACGATGCTCTGTAATATACGAGGGCGGATCGGAAAGTAACGCACAATATTTTTTTCTGCCTTGGTATTGCAGCTAGAATGTTGAAATTTCACAGAGATATAGTTTGAAGTTTTCACTACAGATAGTATTTTTTTTTCTCAGGTGCACCTCTTGCGAGAGAAGCTTGAACTATGCAACAAAGATGGCGCGCATGCTACAGTCGTCCACCTGTGAGGAACAGAGAAGTGTTGTTCGATTTTTGTGGGCCAAAGGGCATAAACCCAGTGAAATTCACAGGGACAATGCGTGGCGTGTATGGACCGTAGCAATGTCTCCAGGTGGTGCACATTCTTCCAAGAGGGACGCGTGAACCTTAGTGATTCGCCACGCTCCGCCGGCCGACAACAGCAGCAATCCCGCGAAATGTCATAGGCATTGAAGCGGCAATTCTGAACGACCGGCGTGGGCAACTGCGAGCCTTATCGCAGAAGTTCAACATTTCCTATGGTGCGGTGTACGATATTGTTCATGAAAATTTGAAATTCCGTAAAGTTAGTGCTCGCTGGGTGCCTAAGAACCTGACAGACGACCACAAGGGCCAGCGAATGGTGGCAAGCTTGGACCACTAACGCGGTACAACAAACCGCACAAGGACACGACTTTCTGGAAGGAATCGTCACAGGTGATGAGTCGTGGGCGTACCACTACAACGCCCGAAACAAAGCAGGCAGCATCAATGGAGTGGAAACATGCTGGTTCCCCAGTAAAGAAAAAATTCAAAGTGACTCAATCTGCCAGGAAAGTGCTTGTGGCAGTGTTCTGGGATATGCATGGTGTTTTATTGGTGGACTTTGCTGAACACGGGACCACTGTGAATGCTGCGGCCTACATTAAAACTTTGGTGAAGTTGCGTCGTGCCATTCGTGACAAACGTCACAACATTAACGTTAAACTTCTTCATGATAATGCTCGCCCCCATGTTGCTGCTGTCGTTCGTCAGAAAATCGCCGAATTTGGTTGGGAGGTGCTCCAGCATCCACCATACAGTCCGGATCTTGCACCATCGGAATTTCATCTGTTTGGTCCCATGAAGAAATTCCTGGCCGGCAAACGCTTTGAGACAGATGTGGAAGTGAAATCAGCAGTGCGCAGATGGCTACACTCCAACCAAACGGACTTCTACGAACAGGGCATATTGAAACTGGTAACACGATGGGAAAAATGTGTTGAGAAAGTTGGTGACTATGTCGAAAAGTAGGTAAAAGATGTAAGTTCATTTGTGATTTTTTTCCTTTTTTTTTTTACTATTAAACTTTTTAAAAAAAAATATTGTGCGTTACTTTCCGATCCGCCCTCGTATCAGTTAATTTATTAAGCGTTGTAATTCAAAGTTGGTTGGGCCGACAAATTTTGATCAGAAGCCTCTTAATTAAACCTGCTTACGGTACTCTGGTTTACTTATCTTCCGAAGGAAGTTATTCTTTGAATTTTTATGCCCTGAAAAATATCCATCCATTCGCCGAACTTAAACTCTCATCACTGTAACATCAGGAACGATATATAAAGTGTGTACAGCACATATTTCTTATAAGAAATTCTGAGTTATGACATTCTATTTTAAAAATGCGGTCCCAAAAATACTCAATGCTTATTTTCATGTAGACTTAAGCGTATAAAGGAATCACAATCCGTTATGATTTAAATGTATAACAAATAACAATATTACGATAGGATGAAACCGCACGACACGAAAGCTATTCATCATAACCTGGTAGCTTATTTGAGGCGGTATGGCTGATATTATCAATAATATATCAATATCGTGACAGTCACTGACTGCTGTTCTATATAGTTTTTATTCAATTTGTGTGGTTCAGCTTGTTTTATGCATGGAGTTAAGTGTTAAATTATATTCTATCTGTGCATTTTTCACATCTAAGTAAGCCTAAAGTGTAATATGAATCTAATAAATTAAGTTATCCTTACATTAAATCCAATGTGTGTTATGATTATTTATTTATGTAAACATTACACGCCGTGTATGTCTGTATATTACTTGTTAAATTTATAAAACTTACATATTTAAGTACTGCATTATGGTTTATATTTAAAAAATGTATATGAGACACTTCATACGACGCTTCGGACTTATTATTTTCAGTTTAATTAAATCTTTAATAGTATATTTGTCCACCGCTGTGGTCTCGAAATAGCGTGCTGCCTTGTCACGCAGCGGGCCCGGGTTCGATCCCCGGTCGGGGCAGTTTTTCTGGGTGAGGTTTTTATCGGGGTTTTTCCTCACCTGTAAGACAAATTTCAAAGAAAACTTTAAGGCCCAAACGGTCCCCGAAATCATATGGCCATCATCATCATCCTTATCATTATCATCATCATAATCCTTCACCGGTGTGGAAAGCAACGGGAAGCTACCACACCTACATTTCCCTGTTGCATGAACATGCTATGATTGCAGTGAAAGACCTGCCTTCGGGCAGAATTACTATGGATGGAATAGTATATTTCTACAATCATTCCAATAAATAAAAAACAAAACTCGAGACTTATTTGTAAATCAGATTTTAAAAAATCGCCATTGAAATATTTTCAAATAAAATGATTAAAAAATAATTTAAATTATAATAATTTTCAAAAAGCCTAAATTAAAAATAATAAGAGAAGGGTCATTTTAGTTAATTGGATTTTTTTTACATATACTATATATTGAGCAGCGTCAATACGAAGCATTGGTGGTAGCACTGTCAGGGTAAAGGGCTATCAGTAGGAGTACTGTACCAAGATAACCCAGTTCCACACTACTATTTCCCTTGCTCTCTGAGTGATTACGTCACAGGGCAATCTATTGATTGTGACTGATCTAGGAATAGAGTTCAACAATTGAGGGGCTCAGTGGAATAAGGGCCCATCCCAACCGATGGTTGATTTTTAGTTATTTGCAGATTATGTATCCTATGGCCATCTTCTATTAATCTTTAGAAGCTCATAATTCTAACTTTGCTCAAAAGAGGGTAAATGAGACTTCATGTCTAAGAAAAATTTCTAACTTATTCACGCGCGCGGGAAATAAAGGCCCATCCCAACTGCTGACACGTGACCGTATATTGTCCGCTACTCTGTAATCCGCTGCAATACTGACTAGCATTGCCGTCAAATATCAGCAAATGCAGAATAGCTGATGCGGAAGGTCCTTGTGCAAATGGAAATAGTGTAATAAAATATAAGAAAAGAAAAATAAATGTGCAAGGGTGGAATAAAAACGAAGCCGAAAATTTTACGCAACAATGGAAAGGAATATATATCGGCCTGAATCTGTTGTTTCAAGAGGTGCGGGACGAAATTGCTAGTTGTTTATTAAAAGCTGTGCCACTGATCGAAAAAGGTGCTAATAAAAATAAACTTATAAGTGTATATAGTGATTCATCTGTTGTTCAAAACAAGAATTATACAATAATGGGACCTTGGCTGTAACGTGATTGATTGTAGGTGGTTTGAAGAAATTGAACATAAATTTCATGTACCTGCGATGCTGACTTTGGTGTGATTGAAAAAGTTAAAAGAAAAATACAAGTGGTTTATACACCTGAACAGTGGGCTCACCTTATAAGAAAGAGTTGAACAAAGAAACCATTTACAGTACTTGAGATAAATGCAGAAGAGTTTAAAGATTTGGATAACTTAAATAAAATGTTCACAAAGAGAAATGTGACACTGGACACGCATAAGGTAGACACCAGAAAAGCATCTCAGTTTCGTTTTGTGGAAAACTGACATGTAATGTACGTAAAACTCCAGTTTCGGTTGATTTGGCTTTAGAGGAACTATTTTTGTATTCTAAGCCTATGTTTTCCCTTTACAGAGATTTAGGCGCTCTCCCCCCTACAGGGAAGAATTTAAACCATACTAAGTTAGTTACACTTGTTTTTCGTATAGATGTTCATTTTGAGTGGTCCTTGGTCAGCGTTCCGCCTCATACTGACATCTAGGAAACCAAGATAGTACTAGGACGGGAAAATTCGGTAAATTTTACTTAGAGGCCTTTTCATTCAGGCTTAAGGATTTTTTACGAGCCTGAAAATCTTCATCGACCCCGGCCGGGTTTGAACCCGCGACCCTCGGGACCAGAGGTAAGGAGCATAACCACGTGTCCACCGCGGCCGACTTAGAGGAAGTAATAAGCTTTAAAAAAAAGGGAAATGAAAGTGTCCTGTATTACCAGATGTAATATTGACAACAAAATCTCCTAACGGTAGGATGATAAAGAAGACATCATGACTCTCAAGACATTTGTACCACCTGTACACCAGACATTTTAACAGCAGCCTTAAATCAGATGATGATGATGATGATGATGACGATACAAATCCTGCAAACTTAGAATACGTAGATTAATGCAATATTCAAGTTAAAAAGTGTTATTTAATTTGTTTATTTATGTTGTATTCTTTTATATTCTCAATTTTCTTTTTCTTTGATTAGAAATATGAAACAATATAGTGATCTACACATTTGCAGGCAGAAAAGCTTATTTTATGTACAAGACATGTACCAAATATTATCAATGTGTGCTCTATATATTTTACTCAATGTAGAATTTAATAAAGTGCAATTTTTCTCCAAACTTAGTGCAGTTGGGATGGGCCCTTATTCCACTGACCCACTCAATTCAAAAGCAGTCAATTGTCAGTTTTTTTTTCTCTCTCTACGAGTCGTCTAATGAACAACTGGACCTAACGTGTACCTGCGTTAGCTTAATGGTAGAACGTCAGAACGTATTGAGCTGAAGATATTATATACAGATCCCGGCTAAAGTACAATTTTTTTTTCGGAAAAACTGCACTTAAACTAGCGTGAAATATTTCCAAAGTCCTATAGAACAACAGTGCGCATGCGCCAGAGTTTATAGAGCCAGCGATAACCCACAATCGAACCACATATCGATTATCATCCTCGATTACTTTCCGTCGCTATGGAATTTAAATGACCAATATTTGCAATAAATCCCCAAATCTATGTTAAAAAAATATCAACAATATTAAAATTACCAAACGTTTATTAAAACTGGGAGTACACTTACTTATCACTCCCTAACGCTGATCCAATCAGCGATAACCCAAAACAGCGATAGAAAAATCATAGACTAAGTAATATACTTAGCAGACTAAAATAGCAGTTAGCATCACAATATTGTCTAACAGAGTCATAATATTGTGATTTGCATATTTAAACAAATACTTCAAAATGTCTAATGTTAGAAAAATTGTTTGAAAAAGTTTAAAATATTAAATAATGTTAGTAAATACAGAAGAAGAGCTATAGTTTACAACAATATAACTGAAAAAAAATCAAGGGCTAGTAGAAGTGCAGTTGAGCCAATTTTTCTGCCACTTATTTATATTTGCGATTCACAGAATGTCACTCTTTAAGCGGTCACTAGACAATCAATATTATCGTCAATATATTGCACAATATTTGACCGTCTGTAGATCATAGGCCGTATTGAAAGATTGCGCAAAATATTGTGTCAATAAAAAAGAGTTTGAGTTTTAAAACGACCCCTAGACGATCAATATTATCGTAAATATTGCACAATAATATTGACCGTCTGCATATAAAGCGGCCCCTTCACGATCAATATTTACGTCAATATATTGCACAATATTATTACTTGGCCAAACCACACGGTGCAATATTATAGCTCCATAAATTAGTTCGCGGGTGATATTTGTGCAGTCAACATGTGGAATTATAAGAAGACGGCAAGTTGTGTGGCTATAGCATTAGTTATAGCTCAGATTTATCAGCATCCGGATAGTATTTTCTATATTTACGAAGCAACTGTTCGTATTGTTCATTTTTTTAATTCTGTTGTTATAATCCTTAGTTTTGATATCTCACACAGCAGGTAAGCTCCGATCACCTTTATTTAGTTTAGTTTATACTGGGTTTCCTTCTTCTTTCACCTCTTTGTTTTTTTTATTTTTTGTTTTTGTTTTACCTGTTTGTTAACTTTCTTTAATTCTCACATAGACACAAGGACAGGACACATACACCCAGACCCAAGGTGGAGATTTAAAATCCCCTAACCCGCCACGAATCGAACCCGGATCGCCGGAGTGGAAGGTAGGGACTCCACCGACTACGCCACGGCGACGGACTTCTTCGATACATTCTAAAATGAACTTTATTTCTTCATATTTTCCCTTTGTAGTGTTTATTCCAACACTGTTAACACGGAACTGAACTAGTATTGCGCAATATTACCAAGAAACGACGCTATATTTACTAGATTGCACATTAAAAATCAAACTTTTTTGATTGACTAAATATATTGCGCAATCTTTCAATATGATCTACAAACGCTCAAAATATTATTGTTCAATATCAATTATTGTGCAATATATTGACGTATGTCCACCGCTGTGGTCTCGAGGTAGCGTGATGCCTTGTCACGCAGCGGGCCCGGGTTCGATCCCCGGTCGGGGCAGTTTTTCTGGGTGGGGTTTTTCCTCACCTGTAAGACAAATGTCAGGAAAACTTTAAGGCCCAAACGGTCCCCGAAATCATATGGCCATCATCATCATCATCACATCGTCATCCTTCACCGGTGTGGAAAGCAACAGGAAGCTACCACACCTACAATTCCCTATTAAAGCTGCAAACATAGCATGAAAATGCTATGATTGCAGTGAAGGACCTGCCTTCGGGCAGAATTACTATGTATGTATGGATATTGACGTAAATACTGATCGTGTCGGGGCCGCATTAGATTGACAGAGTGCGCAATATATTGTGTCAATAAAAAATATTTTTATTGCGCAATCTGTTAAGTAAATATTACTTCGTCTGAGGGTAATATTGCGCAATATTGGTTCAGTTCTGTCTTCATAGTTGTGTAGTAAACATTGAATTATCAGAGAAGGCTACGAAGGAAAAAGAAGATGAAAGAACATTTATTTTAGATTGTATCGAGGTGTATCAGAGTTTTACCAGCTTTGAGGAACGTCAAGAGTAAATATTATAGTAACAGAATTAAAAAATGAACAATATGAATATTTACTTCGTAAATACAGAGAAAAGTATCCGATTGCTAATAAGTCACAGTTAGTTTTTAAAGAATTGAATTCGTTGCGCACTAACTTCAGAAGGGAATTAAAGAGGATAAAGGATTCTTGAAAAACGTGGTGCTGGAAACAGACTAGATACGGTAATTGAACGAACATTGTGGTATTCTAAATACATTAAATTTCTCATACGTCAAGAAGATGCGTGACAAAATACTGTTCAGATAGAGGATGGCGACGAGGAAGAGGCTGAGGACAGTATGAACGGTGTGGACAATATTGGAACAATTAATACATCTGCAATCAGTGTAAGTAACTATAGTTTATTTATTCATATGTACATTTATGCAATTTTATCTTGCCATGAAACCTGTCCCTCCTTATTAAAGAAATCACAATAATTATCTCACAGATTTTGCAATTGCGGGTAAATTTCTGGAATGAGTGATGTTGATTGTCCAGTTGTTCTGCAAGTTCTTTCGACGATATTTCCTGATCAAAATCTTCTACGTCTATAGAATTGCTACATATGCAGGTTTGTGACTGGTTTCTACTTAAATAATTATGCAAATAGCAACATGTTAAGACAATTATTTGGGATTTAATTGAATTAATTTTGTATATATATTTTAATTGATTAAGCATTTTAAATATAATTATTTGTTTTTGTATTTATTGAGGATAAAAAGATAATTATTATAGTTGTTTGTACTGTGTAGGATAATATTCCTTAGGAGATACCATAATTGGTGGTTCAAATACACCGAACTTAGCAATTAAAATCCCAAACGCGTTTTCTACAGCGCGACGTGCACGACTTAGTCAGTTTCACCAACAGAGGTAACCGTATTACGCCAGTTTTCCCCATATATAATACATAGCTTAAACTGGCGTAATACAGTTGCCTCTGTTGGTGAAACCGACCCTAAATCGGTAATTAAAAGTTCGTTTTTCCGTGGTTAATCCTGTTTGGCTATACGGTTTCGTGAAATTTTCTGTTAATTAAAATAAAAGACAAAATATAGTTTCTTTTTTCTACTGGTATTTGGTAATGGAGCTGATTCTGATATTTCTAGTAATTTATCTGATAATGTTTTTATAAATGTACTATACCGTAACCTAAAACAACTCCGTTTGATATTCGCCTATTATTACCAGCATATACCATAATAAATTCATAATTGCAATTTACAACTGCCATCAACTGCTGAGCAGGTTATTCTAGGAGTTAGAAGTTTCATTTACATTGAGAATTTTATTGTACAATTTTTTTATAATTATAGTAATATGCGGTGATTTATTTATTATAGACACACGATTCGGAAAATTCAATTGATGAAATCCATTCGCAAAAGCTTCTCATTCACCTTCTGTTTCTGGCAACTGCAATTACAAATAAAATGATTACTCACAGAAAAGTAATGTTTTTATTAAAAATTATATTTATTTATAGCAAAAAAATAGTCTTAAAAAAAGGCAAACAAAACTGACGATTCCGAAGAATTAGTATCATTAATACATAAAATTCTTGTACGATCTCAAAGTGAATTTCAAAAACAATTGCTTCATTTTGAGTAGTAGAACTTCAAATAATGAAGCTGCAGCAACAATTGTTTGCCATTAATGAGCTATTATTTGAAGACCAAATGGGCACTCTGCACAGGGATTCTGAGCAAGTCACAAGTCTATTCCATATAACAGTATCCACCTAAGCCTCATTTATTATGTGCACGAACTATACTCACTGCACATCATCAGATAATGGAAACAGTTCAGAGCCCTCTGATGCTGCTCAATATTTTCAATAAAATGTATGTTGCTACATACAAAATAAATTTTGAGCGATTTTTGGAATAATTGTATTTTAGTTATCTTTATGTAATCCTTCAGGCTGTGTATTATGGCTGTGCAAATTTCCATTGCAAATATGTCTATGGATTGTAGCGATACAGCACTTGTGAATTTTAAACATTCAAAGGTATTTCCAATAGCTCAATAACATAGTGTTATTGATTATTTACATCATGTCCCAATGGGAGTCAATGACCAATCACATTTCAATGAATTTTGTTTTACAACCAATCACAGTCTTGTTTCACCTCGATATTTATCAATTTAAGTTTATCATATTAAAGAAAGCTCCTCCTTTTTAATATTCTGAACAGGTTATAGCATTATTTTGCAGTGATTGACTCTCTGAGAAATACGTTGAATATAGCAATTTATATAAGCTGTAAGAATCCTAGAATTCATGTGGTTCCCAGATTGTATATAGTTCACGAATGTAACCAGCTACCGCTTGCGGGATATCCATCCATAGTAATTCTGCCCGAGAACAAATATTTCACTGCAGTCATAGCATTTTCATGCTATGCTTTCCACGGGATATAATAGAAAAAAAAATGTAGCAATTGATTATATCACAATAAAAAGAGAAACCACGGCTCAGCTGCACTTCTACTAGCGCTTGATTTTTCAGTTATATTGTTGTAAACTATAGCTTTTCTTCTGTATTTACTAACATTATTTAATATTTTAGACTTTTTCAAACAATTTTTATAACATTATTAGACAATTTTGAAGTATTTATTTAAATATGCAAGTCACAATGTTATGGCACTGTTAGACAATATTGTGATGCTAACTGCTGTTTTCTCCACAGAGTATATTACTTAGTCTATGATATTTCTATCGCTGTTTTGGGTTATCGCTGGTTGGATCAGCGTTAGGGAGTGATAAGTAAGTGTACACCCATTTTTAATAAACGTTTGGTAATTTTAATATTATTAATATATTTTTAAACATAGATTTGGGGATTTATTGCAAAGATTGGTCATTTAAATTTCATAGCGACGGATAGTAATCAAGAATGATAATCGATATATGGTTCGATTGTGGGTTATCGCTGGCTCTATAAGCTCTGGCGCATGCGCACTGTTGTTCCATAGGATTTTGAAAATATTTCACGCTAGTTTAAGTGCAGTTTTTCCAAAATATTAATAATATTAAAATTACCAAACGTTTATTAAAAATGGGTGTACACATATTCTTATCACTCCCTAACGCTGATCTAACCAGCGATAACCCAAAACAGCGATAGAAAAATCATAGACTAAGTAATATACTCTGTGGAGAAAATAGCAGTTAGCATCACAATATTGTCTGACAGTGTCATAATATTGTGATTTGCATATTTAAATAAATACTTCAAAATGTTCTAATAATGTTATAAAAATTGTTTGAAAAGTTTAAAATATTACATAATGTTATTAAATACAGAAGAAGAGCTATAGTTTACAACAATATAACTGAAAAATCATGCGCTAGTAGAAGTGCAATTGAGCCAATAATTATTTGTGAGTAAACAGTCCTAACAATTGCTACTCTTCATTTCCAAATCCTCTAGATAAACTGAAAATCACTCGTAGCAATACTTATGATAAACGCTGACTTGGAAGAATAGCATTTGGCATTAGAGTATTCCTTTTTTAAATTTCAGATATAACCAATCTCAAGAGTTCATCATCAAATATTATACCGTCTACTCACAGAAAGTTTCGAAAATCAGTTGGTTCTCTTATTCTTAATTCACTTAAATTTTTACTCGTCTCCTTTGTTTTTCTTTTGTTTTTTTAGCGTTCCTACATCCACCTGCGCTCCCTTTTCTCCTTTTTTTTAAAGCTCTAATAATGCAATGGTCATACAACTCGCTTTATTTTTATTCCTCATGTTGACTGCAGAAATGTTAGTCGTAAACTAGCTTATTGTGCAATATAATTGCATCGTGTAGATCGACTAAGCAATGTTAGATCGTCAATATATATCCATCCATAGTAATTCTGCCCTAGGGCAAGTCTTTCACTGCAATCATAGCATTTTCATGCTATGCTTTGCAGTTTTACTAGGGAATTGTAGGCGTGGTAGCTACCCGTTGCTTTCCACACCGGTGAAAGATGATGATGATGATGATGGCCATATGATTTCGGGGACCGTTTGGGCCTTAAAGTTTTCCTGACATTTTGTCTTATAGGTGAGTAAAAACCTCACTCAGAAAAACTGCCCCGACCGGGGGTCGAACCCGGGCCCGCTGCATGACAAGGCAGCACGCTACCTCGAGACCACAGCGGTAGATCGTCAATATATTGTGCAATATATTTATGGTAATATTGATCATCTAGGGACAGCTTTAGGAAGTGGAGCCATTCACTTATAAGAGACTATAAAACATTAAAAGTTCTAATAAATAATTTAATCACACATCATATTAGAAATATTGGTGATGTTCTTCCGCTTCCGTAGATGTAGGAAACTGAACTGACTTTCGGTTTAGATCATTTTAGTAAAGCTTCAGTTAAAATAGCATTTTAAACGAGAAAGTGAAATTCAGTTTATGCTGAGTATATTGTTTGATTTCGAGATTCAGATCCATTATGTGCATACATTTGACAATTACCTACCGTCGTAAAACTCGTTTTAAGAAAATTAGCTGTGACAACTTTTTTCGACGAGTCAACTATTACGAAATCACAAATCAAAATTAACCTTGAAATAGTCTAACGCAAAAAACTTCTCTGCAATTTTCCGTGTTTTAAAGCGTTTGATTGCTATAATTGTGACATGGCATGACCAGGAAAATAGAATAATCATCTCCTAACGAATGACATACAAATAACACAATTTTGTATGACAACCCATTGAAATTACAATTTCGTGAATGCAACTCTATCGTAAAATTAACCTATGCTTAGACTTGATTTCCAGCACTTTACGTTACAGTATATAATTATGAAAAAAATGTATATACTCAATTATAAAAGGATTATTAACGTTACAGTGGTTTAAGTAACTTTTTTTTAATTTTTAGAAATTAAAAAAAAAGTAATTGACAATTAATACAAATAAATCAACAGGAGAACAAAGTAGGAGAAAAAAATTGTACTAGAATAACTTCAGATCTTAGTATTAATTCCGAGATCCTGATTTCTAATAATTCATCAACAACATTTATGAAATATTGGATTACCAAATTCCCAAAAATGTCGAACTTAGTAGATGATTGCACGCCACTGCACTGGTTAAAGCTGAATCTGTACAATGTGAGCCTTAGCTCAGAGTGAAACACGCAGAATCTGTGTAGTTAACATGTGGCTTAATGGTTAACGCGATGGATTTGAGACTCGAACATTAATGTTTCAAATTACGGCAGACTGCCTTTCTCCTCCTTTTTTTCTTTCCCTGCGTGTGTACTGTGATATATTGACACTGAATTTTTTTCAGTATAGGCATGCGCAAAATACCTAGTCCCTTATTGGTTATTACTAGAGACCGGATTATATGCATTTGTATATTTAGACCTTTTTAACCCGTTATTGCATATTTAAAATTAAAAAAAACTATTGAAAACTCATATTTTTGCGCTATATTTACAACATTTTAAAAATCTGTGTTGTTTTACAATGAACATTTCGAGGCCATCAAAAGTGTAGTAATACTAGTAAACGATTTCTATACAGAAGCTTTGGCAGTTCGTCAATGCAAGGAAACATTTAACGATTCCAGTATATAGAAAAATATTTAGTTGTGGATAGCACCCATTTTCCCCAAATACCTGCAACTGTTAAGAAGCTTGAAACTCAAGGTTTGGCGTTGATTGATTCTATTCTGTTAATGGATAATATCCGACCACTGAACTCCTTGCGGAAGTATTGCCGAGCAAACTTAAAGAAAAGTTTGAAAACATTTTGAACGATAACCCAGGTTTTGAACTTTTGTGTCAATTTAATAGTTTTATAAATGGGACGGACGAGCTTTTGCCAGAAATAAAAGTGCCAAAATAGCATCCAAATTCAAATGCTGCCCAATTACTTCAGTTGACGTAGAACGGTCACTTTTAGTTTATAAACATATTTTGAGCGATCGAAGACACAACCTTACTACCGAACATTTGGAACAGTACCTGATCGTTTCTGCTTAGAATAGTAGCAAAATGTAGAGTATTTTAATTTGTAAACAATACTTTTGTCTGATACTGATTGATAATTTATCATTTATCAGTGATAAATGATAATATTAATAAGTAGATAATAAAACTACTAATTATTATGTTAATTTATAAATAAAAGTATCTAATAAAATAATAATTATTTTTTTATTGTTTGGTATTGCATATATTGACATTTTTCTTGCATGATTCAAGCATTTTTGCATGCATATTTCGAGCTTGTTATGTTGCATATAATCCGGTCTCTAGTTATTACATTAACGTCTGATTAAAAGTTACTTCAGTATCAGTTGCATTACATGAAAGCATCATGGAACATTTTTACAGTTATGCTGAACTTGCCGAAATGCATCTGATTTATGGTGCAAGAGCTGCTGCCATGTACGAGTAGCGGTATCCGAATAGACACCATCCTCACCGAACAACCTTCGAGTCTGTTGATAGGCATTTGCAGGAGCATGGGACGTTGAAGATAAACAGAGTAGAAGACGGAGAGAGACGTACGCGCCGCACTGCAGAGTTCGAAGAAAATGTTCGACATAGGGTGGAAGATGATCCTTCTACTAGTACTCCTGCTATCGCACGTGTAGTGGACACGAACCATCAAACCATATGGAAAGTCCTGCACGAAGACCAGCTCTATCTCTTTCACCTGAAAAAAAGACCAGCTCTATCCCTATAGGAAGAGGTAGTTCAACTGTAGTGTGGCCACCTCGCTCTCCAGAACACTGTCCACTTCATTATTTTTGTGGGGACACCTGAAAACATTGGTGTATGCGACCCCTAATCTTATGTGTTGTGAAATGCCATCCAAAACGAAAACAAATGTGCATGCAATAGAGCAATCTTTGTCAAATTTCATTACCTTGTAAGCAATGTATAACTTAACTATATTTTATTGTGATATGCGTGCACCTTGTATTGCTTCCTAATGTTTATATTATGGAAAAGTCGCCCGATAGGTATGCAGACATGTGATACACCCCGTCCTACCTCCTCCCGATCGCTCTAGGTAGGACAGTCAATGCCAGTATTACAAGTAAGTCATCGGCAGTGTGGAACAAATTAAGCTCTCTAGTAATTACATATAATTCCGGAATCTACTCATTATATTAAACACTGACTTCCAATACTATCCATTCAAATTTATAGTCGGGTTTATATTATTACTATTTTACCTATCTTGGATACACATTAACATATTTGGATGAAATAGACATAGCAAATAAAATTATTAATTTTAATAAAACCATGGGAATAATACATTCAGTTATGAAACATTCGCTAGTCCAGAGAGATACCAGAGTACGGTTGTACAAAACCTTAGCAAGACCTGCACTTTGCTACGACAGTGAGGTACGGACTTTGAGGAAAGGAGAAGAGAGCAGGATAACGTCTTGTGAAATGAGATCCATGAGATATACAGCATGATATAACAAATGAGATCACAAACGCAATGATGATATCTTGAAGGAGCTACGTTTAGAACCGGTCATTGAATACATGCATAGATACCAGAACAACTGGATGTGTAATTTGCCACGAATGAGTTCAGATCGAGTTCCCAGGGAAGAGATCTCTGGACCATCGAAAGAAACGCTGGATACAAAATTCATGTAAATGTTCCTATAGTATAGATGATAAGGTTATAAAATTTGTTTTAGTTCCAGATATTATTATCCTAAAGAGGGAATTGCAATAAAAATTAAAATGATAGCAGGGACAATTTTTCATGCAACTTCAATTAATTGCCTACAGACCTAAGACTTGAATGGATGAAGATATTGTTACTATTGTTTATTCATTGATATTTAAGAAGCATAAACTTCTCTCATTACAGCCTATATTAGGCATATCTTCGGGTGTATATAGCCAGCTGTGAATGTATATTTTTATTTAATTATGATTTACATATGATTTGTGATATAAGGTCATATCCCGTATAAAGTCTTTAGGTGTATCCAGTACAGTAGACTTTGTTGCTATTATTGTTTGTCAAGTGTTGTCTGAGTTCAGTTTTTATCACATTACGGAATGGTGGCTATGATGGAATAAGTACTATTGTGGAATTTCGACTCAGAATTTGCATTAACATCTCATAAAAACCAGGAGAAAGCTATATGAGATTGGTCGGGACAGGGGTTTGAACTTGGGACTTCCCAAATACGAATATCAAATATTACCGCCTGAGCCAACTCGCTAGCTAGTATGTCTATTGTTGTCAGCATTCGCGTGTCCTTGTGGAAGTGCTGCTGATATTAAATTTAAATAAACTTTGACGTAATGGTTAATAGTCAGGCAGAGGGCCCGTGTTTGGTTCCCGATCGACACACTTTTCTGGGTGATGTTTATTTTTCGGGATTTTTCCTCATCTGTAAAACAAATGTCAGGAAGACTTTTTTAAGTCCATATGTTTCCCTAACATCATGTGGACATGATAATCATCATTATTATATTCGCCATGTTTATTATCAGCGAGAGAGTGAATGGTATGTTTTGTCTTAAATGTTCGTGTTGTTTCGGAGACGGCCCCCTGGATTGAGGTGATGTATTCACAGCTTAATACTAAGTAATATAAATTACAATTATGAGACAATTTATTTTGCACTTTGATTTAAATTGCGGTCACGTTCTTGATATGTACTAACGAATGGAGACTTTGAAGAGGATTGAATAAAAGTTACTGAAATCAACAAGTGGTATGAATATGACTGAACTCAGAAGAAATTGGCCGACTTAAACAGATAGAGATAGTTTAATTTTTTTATTATTTTCGACTTTACATAATAATAATAATAATAATAATAATAATAATAATAATAATAATAATAATAATAATAATAATAATAATAATTTTATTATTATTATTATTTTTATTATTATTGTTATTATTATTATTATTATTATTATTATTATTATTATTATTATTATTATTTATTCAGCCATTAAGATGGTGCGAACATGTCCAGAGAATGGAAGAGGATCGGCTACCAAAATGTGTTTTGGAATGGAAACCTGAGGGAAGACAAGGCAGAGGAAGACCTAAAACCTCCTGGAATCAGGGAATATATTTATACATGAAGGAGAAACATCTACAACCAGGAGATTGGATGGACTGCCAAAATTAGCTATTAGGAATCGGACGATGTCAAAGACATTAATCAACCGATGATCTATCTATCTATATTTCTATTATTATTATTATTATTATTATTATTATTATTATTATTATTATTATTATTGTTATTATTATTGTTATTATTATGTTATTATTATTATTATTATTATTATTATTATTATTATTATTATTATTATTATTATTATTATTATTATTATTATTATTATTATTATTATTATTATTATTATTATTATTATTATTATTATTATTATTATTATTATTATTATTATGGTTGTTGTTGTTGGGAAAGACTGGATTATATTTTTGGAAGATTGGAATTAATTTTATTATCATTTATTTTTTGGTGAGAGGTTATAATTTGGTAATATTTAGTGTTATTATTAAGTACCACACAAATTAATTCAATTGATATCCTTAACTTTAATAGATACAACTGCTAAAGTAAAAATCAACAATAAACTAAGTGAAAGTTTCAGTATTAAATCAGGAGTCAAACAAGGAGACCCCCTCTCAGCTACCTTATTCGGCTTAATCATTGATTATATATTTAAGAAAATGGAATTAAGGGGAAATATCACAACAAAACTTAAACAGTGTATAGCTTATGCAGATGACATACTGATTACAGCAAGAACCAGACAAGCGTTATGTGAAACCTTCACAAAATTGAAAGAGGAGTCTAAAAAAATTTGGTCTAATAATAAATCAAGAGAAAACAAAATATTTAAAATGTAGTAATCACAACAGAAAATCGGAATATCTACAAATTGATGACACGCAAATTAACACAGTAGAATCATTTAAATACTTAGGTACCAAAGTAAATGGACATAATGTATTAGAAGAGGAAATTAAGGAAAGATTGGTAAATGGGAATAAAGCTTATTTTGCAAATATAACCTTATTTAAAAGCAAATTAATATCAAAAACAGCAAAAATAAGACTATACAAAACACTCATTAGACCAGTAGTTACATATGCTAGTGAAACTTGGGTTCTAAAAGAAACAATAGAACAGAAATTATTAATTTTTTAAAGGAAAATTTTAAGAAGAATATTTGGAACAAATAGATAAACTGATAACTGTTGGAGAATCAAAACAAATAACGAACTAAACAAATTTATCAAAAATCAGAATATAGTGAACCATATACGATCTCTCAGAATAGGTTGGCTTGGATATTTGATAAGAATGGATGATCAGAGACTGGTCAAAAAACTCTACAAATGGAAACCTATAGGAGGCAGAGCTGTTGGAAGACCGAAGATGGGAGGATGACACAATGAACGATCTAAGGAAAATGAAAGTGACTAGTTTGAATATGGCAAGAGACAGATTGGCATGGAGGAGGATTGTTGAGAAGGCCAAAACTTTCACTTTTGAAGTTGTTGTGTCTTAAGATGATAATGATTAATATTTAATGTATTTCAGGATAAATTTACAAGATATAGCTTCTTCTATTACTATGGAACAGTTGATTTATTTTCATTACCATGCCTTAATAATTTTATTGTCGCCTAAAAATAATAGCAAGGAATTGGGAGGAAATTAAAAAAAATAGCAACTATATTATTTTAAAGTTCAATAGGTGATCTCAGGCACAAAATTACATATCCATTGAAAAAAAAATTATATACCTACGCCTTTCGGATTTCATGATTTCTACTAAAACAATATTATGAACTTACAGCTTCAGATTATAATACCTCCCTTCAACACAAAATAAAATGACGTAATGCCAAATGCGGACTGTGCGAACAGCACGGGCAGGGAAAGGGCTATCAGTATGAGTGCTGCATTATCTGACACAGAGAAACTTAATATTTTACCTAAAAAAAGGACAGAGTGCTATAGTCAAAAGACTAACTTCCTAAAATGAAGTGATTGGCAAGTCTCAAACTACAAATGGAGCATCATGCATTATACATTAATTTATTAATCAGTTTTAAATAACAATATACAATTCTACTAGAAAAATATAGTCTTCTTAATAATAATAATAATAATAATAATAATAATAATAATAATAATAATAATAATAAATTGCAGAAATTTAGATAAATACACTAAAATACAACGAAGCAATTATTTATGTGGCATAATTAAACGTACTTTACCGAATAAAACTAGAAAATAAACTATTTTTAAATTTTACAAAGTATTGGCAGTTCCATCTCTTATCTATGGATGTGAAACTTGGACATTAACAAAGGCAGATAGTAAACAAATAGAGGCTGCTGAAATGAAGATGTTGAGAGCAATAGCAGGATACCAAAGGACCGATAAAAAGAAAAACGAAGATATAAGAACAGAACTTAATATATTTAATCTCTGTGAAAGAATAAAATACTATCAAAATGCTTACCTTCAGCACGTATTACGAATAAATGAACAGCGCATACCAAGAAGAATGTATAATTATAAACCAAAAGGGAGAAGATTGTTGGGAAGACCATTGAAGAGATGGAAGGACCAATTCGACCAATAATGAGATCGGAACAGGCCATTGGGCTTAATCCTTGTTGTTGTTGTTGATGATGATGATGATGATGATGATGATAATAATAATAAATATTTATTTTACCTAGCAGAGATAAGGCCTTATGGCATTGTCTACCACTCAACCAGGTTTAAAAAAATACAGAAAAATAGTCTTACGTCTAAATTACAATAAACATAGGCCTAAACGATCACATTTTATATATAAAATACAATTATTATTTATAATGTATTTTGATTTACTCTAGATTTAACAGATTAAATATAATATGTACAAGATATATAAAAACGAGAAAAACTATTAATGACAAAGTATACATTTAAATAAATAGGGAAAAATTAATTATTAGACAACAGGGTAACTGTATAAGCGTGACTTAAAAGTGCCAAGTGTGCGGCAACCCCTGATATCTTGAGTAAGGAAATTTCAGGAGCGGGCAGAGGCTACTGAGAAGGAAGTAGAATAAGAGGAAGTGCTCTGAAGAGGGATTGTTAGCAGACTGTTATCTTGTGAGCTAGTGTGAATATTGTAGTAAGAAGATAACTTCTCAAATCCGGACGCCAGATAACAAGGTGTGTAGGAATTCAGAAGCTTGAAAAGTAGTGAAAGAGAGTGTAATTACGTCTGTCAGTAAGACGGAGCCAAGAGAGGTTATCGAAGTGTTCGGAAATATTATAATAACGGCGGATATTGAAAATGAATCGAACGCAAGCATTATGAACACGCTGCAGTCTCTTCTTATTTGGTATTACAGCTCGAGTGGGTCTTAACATCCCCTATGGCCTTCTTCCATCCTTCTCTATCCATCGCCAAGTCCCTCCAGTTCTTTATGCCAAATCCTTTCACGTCTGCCTGTATACAATTCCACCACCTCGTTCTTGATCTTCCTCTTAATCTGGTTCCATCTGGATTGTTGCTGAAGACAATCTTCACTTTCCTTGTGGTTTCCATCCTTGTGATATGTCCTAACCATCTCAACCTTTGACATCTTATATGTGTCTCCAAATCCAGTTCCTTACACAATTCATATATTTCATCATAGTATCTGGCTCTCCATCCATTCTCTGTTTTAATTTCTCCGAAAATCCTTCTCAAGATTTTCCTTTCAAATACTGCTAGTTGTTTGCATGTATTTTTTTTATTTAAGATCCGTGTTTAGTAACAATAATATATTATCTCAATATACGAAAAATCTAAATAAACGAATTGCAAATCACAAAATTTAATTACATTTTATGTAAAACCCGTACCACCCGTAATAAGAGTATTGAGTATACTTGGTCGTACTTATTGTCACGCTTTGGAATGTATGATTACGTCATCTTCAGAAAGCAATATGTTGTTTGAATTTTTCTCGATGCAGAAGATAACTGTGACGAGTTATACCGAGACAACCCAGTGCCCGCCCTGTTGTTTTCCTTGATCTCCGTGCCTGCTATCCCTGAGTGGTTAAATCATCCTATTGATGGTGACTGGATTAAAACGTCATCTAATGCCAACTGTACTCGTACGCCTATCTGGATCGCAGTTTCAAACATGCCAGGGATCGATTGTTTTTCAGAGGGTACAAAATATTGACATAGTGAATAAGGGTTCCAACGGAAGAGAAATATTTCGTCACGGTAGGAACTGCATAAACTAAGCGAATTCTTCATCAAGTCGAATTTATGGTCCAGTTTTCTGGTTTACGGAATATGTATATATTTTTTAAATTTGAGAAACTCGTTTTCCGATGCCAGGTTTTTTAAAGTGTCGAACCGCAGTGAAAACAAATAGTTATTGCCTATTTGCACATTGTTGTATAATTTGTAACCAATTTAAATATTTACCAATTCATTTTCCAGTTACTTTTATTAAAATATTAAATAAATTAAACTTATAGCATATTAGCTAATACCCGGCATGCGCTGCTACACCTAAATGAATTATGTGTTTTTGCGTTTAGTTGAATAAGTAAAAGGAAAAATAAATATAAATTTATATCGTTATTACTTTTAGATACCCCGTGCTGATTACCCGGCGTTGCCCGGAAATCTACGCATCCCGATGTACTTGGCATAAATGAGCTGAAAGACAAAATTCGTTATTTGGAGAATACCCGCCATGCACTGCTATGCTTGCCCAGGAATTTACTTATCCCGATCTTCTTGGCATCAATGAAAGACAAAAATGGTTATTGTGAGTTATCCGTAAAACATAAACATATGCTGTCGCGGACTTTTCTGTAGTTTTTTTTTTTTTAGATTTTCAATTCTGTGTACAATAATTTTGTGTATTTGTTATGGTTTAGGCAGCGTAGGCCTAAGCCATTTAAGCTTACAAAAAGCGACATTTTTCACGTTGTTTCACTACAGAAGGTGATTTTTTAAGGGTGAAGGGTTTGAGCATTAAAATTCTCTTATAACCTATAACCTTCGCAAAATCCTGAACATTTTGCAAAAAGCCCCATGCCATTCGGATGAATGGTATGGCAGCACATGCTTGCCCGGAGTAAATTTGTAATTTCAGGTTTCAGCAAACCCTCATTTGTAGTGGTCGGATTTCGCTGATCTTTGAGAATTTCTTCATCGATTTATTTAAATAACATCTACTGAGTTTTGTCGTGAAACATCTAAAATTACGACTGCTACAGCGTTTTTTTTAAAGAGGCGTAACTTTTTTCAACAAAACCAAACTTGGTATATGGCAATTAATTAAAACAAATTAAGATAAATGAGTTCAATAATAATCAGTTAAATCGACCGTTAGGCGTGGGAGTTCACATTAAAAGAAAATTTAAAAATCGCTTTAACGGTCGTAATTTTAAATGTTTCACTCATGTGTCCTTTAGCGCTCCAGCGGCCGCAATTTTCGTTTCAACGAAGTCAAACTTAGCATATAGCGATTAATTAAAATAAGTAAGGTGGAGTTTTAATTAACCAGCAAAATCGCCCATTAGATGGTAAGAATTCACCTAAAATAAAAACAAAATAAAAAATCGGTTCAGCGGTTCAATTTTCGATGTTTTACAAGAAACTCAGTATGTGGGTGCATATAGGCCTATATAATTATATATATTTGTCATATCGGCCGCAGTGGACTGTAGTCCAGCCACTGGATCTCCGGCTCTGACGTTTTGACGACAGCATTGCCGATATGGATATTCAGTGGGAGGGACCGCTTTATGTATGCGCTTAGCAGAAATACAGCTGACAACATCTTATCAATTTCAAACCTTATTAGCGCGCTAAGCGGCGTCAAGAGCAGTGATTGGCCGTGGGAGACGTGCACTCACTATTCAACTATTTCCTTATTGGCAGTAGAGGGCAAGTTTCTGTCTTTACCTCTAGTACAACCTAAACGTCAGAGCCGGAGATCCAGTGGCTGGACTTTAGTGGTTATATTCCTTGCCTCTGGTCCCGAAGGTCTCAGATTGAAACACGGCCGGGGTCAATGGATTTTTTTTAGGATGGAAAAATGCAAGGAATAAATCCTCCGCATGGGACTTTGAGCCGTGGGTCCCAAATCTGAAAATTTTCAGGCTCGTAAAAGATCCTCAAGCCTGAATAATGAGGCCTCCAAGCAAAATTTACCCACCACCATCATCAACATTCACGGATTAGGCCCAGATTCTCATTCTCATTCAGAAAGTTAAATCCATCTCTTTTTCGGTCTACCAACATTCCTGTCTCCTTTTGGTTTGTAATTAAGTATAATTTTTGGTATGCGTTCATCTTTCATTCTTTGGACCTTCATCATCCTAGCAATTCCTTAGTTGCCTACTAGATATCTCATTGGGTCAGTATGTTCAACCCATACCTTTTATGACATCTATAGGGAGATCCATCCATCCATAGTAATTCTGCCCGAGGGCAGGTCTTTCATTGCAATCATAGCATTTCCATGCTATGCTTTGCAGCTCTACTAGGGAATTATAGGTGTGGTAGCTTCCCGTTGCTTTGTAGGCAGATAAGCGTACTAAAATAACTTTGTCTAGTAACTTCTAACAAAGGAGAGGCTGAGGCCCAACACTGGACTGACATGTAATTGTATAATAGATATTATATTTCATTAAGTTAAATATATAGGCCTATAATTAAATTATTTGTAATATATATATATATAGTTCAATGCCACCTGTTTGTCATTCGACATTTCAGGTATTCTCTCCTGGCATTGGCGTACTGTAACCCACTTCTGAGGTTGGGGCGCCTGGAAGGCAGGATTACGCTGCCCCAATGATATGATGGATGATGACGATGAGTAATGATGCGCCAGGAGACGCCTTAAACCTAAACTTAATCTAATGAGGTGAATATGATATTGATGATAATGATGGCCGGATGATGTTCGGGGACCGTTTGGGCATTTGTCTTACAAGTGAGGAAAAACCCCGAAAAAAAACCTCACCCAGGAAACTTGTCCCGACCGGGAATCGAACCCGGGCCCGCTGCGTGACAAGGCATCACGCTACCTCGAGACCACAGCGGTGGACTTATTTATAATATAGGCCTATACATACACATATAGGCCTATGTACATATGTAACGGTTTACAAATATATATGGATTAACAACAAATAAATTTATTAAAATATAGGCCCTACATAAATATGTGAATATTAATATTAATTATTTTATAACATTATTCGGCCGCGGTGGACTAGTGGTTATGCTCCTTGCCTCTGGTCCCGAGGGTCGCGGGTTCAAACCCGGCCGGGGTCGATGGCTTTTTTTAGGATGGAAAAATCCAAGGAGCAAGTCCCCCGGGAGGGACTTTAAGCCATGGGTCCCGAGTCTGAAGATTTTCAGGCTCGTAAAAGATCCTTAAGCCTGAATGAAAAAACCTCTAAGCAAAATTTACCGAATTTTCCCGTCCTAGTACTATCTTGGTTTCCTAGATGTCAGTATGTGGCCGAACGCTGACCACGGACCACTCAAATGACATCTGTACGAAAACAAGCCTAACTGAATTAGTATGGTTCAAATTCTTCCCTAGGGGGAGAGCGTCTAAATCTCTGTTAAAGGGAAACATGGGCTTACAAGATACAAGATTTAGGTTGGAGTATTATTAAAAAATCGTTTTATTTTATAATATTGATATATTTCCTATTTGTTAGAGATAACTCCTATTATCCCCGTGTTCACTTAGATTATATTGTGCTGTTACACCATGGCAGATGGATATTTTGGTGTCTAATAGATAGAATCGATGGAGATCTGTAAAAAAATCATTAAAAATATTTTCATGAGAACAACCTCAATAGTTCCATTCCTTTGACATTTAATAAATCCGTGGGTCTCATGTCGTAAGGGCACCAATGTACCTCAATTTCTTAAATAAAAGTTTCCTGAGTTTGAGTGATATTACTTTCATGTGCTCTTTAAATCGTTGCTACAGTAATAGTCTGAGATGTTAAAGCGAATTTTTAAATAAACAATATTGCCAACTACTGCTATTGAATTAAAACATTTTTTCCCCTTATGCTCCAAGTTGTCGTTTCGACATTTCTGGTGTTCTCTCCTGGCAATGCCTACTTGTAACCGACTTCTGAGGTTGGGGCGCCTGGAAGGCGGGGTTATTCTGTTCCGATGCTATGAGAGTTGATGATGATGATAATGATGCGTCAGGCGAGGCTTTAAACTAAACTTAATCCAATTCTAATATTTTATTGATGATAATGATAACCAGACGGTGTTCGGGGACATTTATCTTACAGGTGAGGAAATACCCCGAAAAAACCTTACCCAGGAAACTTGTCCCGACCGGGGATCGAACCCGGACCCGCTGCATGGCAAGGCAGCACGCTACCTCGACACCATAGCGGTGGATAGGATTATAACATCGTAATAGGAAATTTCCTAATAATGTATGTTTTATGTGCCACCCACCTGCAAAGTGGGAGTAACTTACTGTGTTTACAAACAGTTTCGGAATTATTATTTAACAAATCATTTTGAAACTGACTTTATTTGTTTGTTTACTTTTTCATAACATGGTTGACCTTACTTGTAGAGTATATCCGCTATAAATATTACTCATGCCACTGTAGGTAATATAAAATAGTGTAAAACAGACGGAAGTCGCTTGTTAGCGAATTACTATCTGTTTCCTGACTAAAGTGTTATGGCAGATATTGCGAACATTTTGTTTTTAAAATGAAACTTGCTGGAACCTATTAATAGTTTCCAAATCGCACACAAACGACCGGTGCTGCCAAGAGACCGTTTAAGATATAACCATGTTACGTAATAGCAACAACATGCCTCAAGGTGACCTCCACAAAAACACTCCTTTTCGCTACATCTTGACCTTCCGAAGGTTATGGGTGAGATTCCTTCCTGCGTTTTTATAATTGCATGTCTATAATATTATGCAATGTAAAGCCTGTTTATTTATAGTATATAGATTTCTTTATTTGCTACATGACTGAAATATTATGTCCATCATTTACATTATGCATTTACAGTAAATTGATTATTAGGGCAAGCATTTTAATGCACGATAAAATGCAGGATAATGCATTACAAAAATGCAACAATGCACTAATAATTACCAAAAATGCACTAAAATTAAAAATAATGCAATATGATATTTATAAAATTCACATTTGCAGATCATCATCACCATCCAGGGATTAAACCTGTTGGCTCGTTCCGATTTCATGAAAGCTAGAATTGTTAAGACCATCTTCTGTGTGGCCGTCCAACATTTCTCCTTCCGTGTGGTTTATAATTTAGCAATAATTTTGGAAATCTTTCTTCTGGCATTCTATCAACATGTTCTTTCCAGGCGTTCCTATATTTAATTATTCTGTCTGTAAGTTTGAAAATATTTAGTTCCTTTCTTATATTATAAGGGGCACGCCGTAGCGTAGTGGTTAAGGCACTACGCTACAAGCCGGAAGGTCGAGGGTTCGAGTCTCGGTGGGGTCAGGATTTTTAAACTGACCCAAACCCTCTTGCGGCACTATGGTCCCGGGGGTTGACTCAGCCTCTGAAGGAATTGAGTACCAGACGCTTGTTTTGGGGGTAAAGGCGGCCGTCAAACAGGGCTGACAACCCGGCCGACATCAAGTTCCGATTCTCTAGAAAAAGTGGGAGCCTTAACCTCCCACTACCCCAAGGGTCTCCTGAGGTCTGTAGTGGGATTACTTTACTTTTTCCTTATTTTATAAATATAAAGTGTTCACCTTTTTGTCCTGCATTGCAATGTACAACAAACAACTGCTGTAGATTGCGGAAGGAGAAACATTTTTGATTGTCTCTTAATAATGACTTGTACATCGAGAAATTCCTTTCCGCTTCTAGCGATACTAAAGGTGAATATCTAAAATAAACTATTTCACTGGATCGTAAGCCCCCTGGTAGTACTCCTACAGAAAATTTTCACCTGACAGAACATCAGCTATTGATGACAGCATATCAAATATCTTATTTTTTACTAGAAACCATTATCATTTTCTTCAATACATCCTTTCCAATTTTATCCACTCACTTTTTCTAGATAATTTACTACAGTTTTCATTAAGTTCCTGTGCTCCACTAATTGAATTCCTAACGCGTTATATGTACAATTAGTTCAATTGTGGGAAGGTAGAACCTTTTCTCTTTTCATAAAATGGATGTTAAAGTCAATTTTTATACTGGTAGAGGCAGTAAAAGTAAATTATGATTAAAAAATGCACATTTCCTCGCGAAAACGCATGAAACTGCCACAACGTATGTTTGAGTGGTTAAAATAAGCACTAATATGCTAGACAATTCACAAAATATTCAATATGTCAAAAAATTGAAAAAATTCAAATCATTGCAATCACAAAGTTGCCTATTTCAGATCCTTTTCCGCTAAAACACATTTATATCCAACTGAGCATTGCGTTGTTTTCATAGAAAAAAATTAAAATGCATCAAAATCCTTGCCGTATTGAGGCTATGGATTATAGTGTCTGCAACGGGATCAAGAAGTTATATGAGGATAACTGAGTATTTAGGATAGGTGGCGTTTATGTTGTCAAATTTGAATTTATATTAACCTTCGGCAAATATATATATTGATGATGAAGGTGAAAACCCGATGCCGACACATTGTCTACTTTTTTTTCGAAAATCACTAGAGATGTCGCCAGATTTAACGTTCTCGTCTGACGCAGGAATCGCTACAAACAGTATATTATCTACAATTGGCGTACATCCCAATGTTTGGCCTTAATCTCTCCATTATAAGGAGTTACTATACTAAGTTAATTTAGTTTTCGTGTATTTCCTACAGATGTCATGAATTGTGTGCGGTCAACATACCAACACAATGAGATATCTAATAGGTAACTAAGGTATTACTAGAATGGAGGAGGTCGGTAAATTTTGCTTAGAGGCCTCTTTAGTCAGGGTTAAGGATCTTTTACGAGCCTCCCGGAGGAAGTGCTCCTTGGATTTTTCCATCTTAAAAAGTTCATTGGCCCCGACAGGGGTTGAACCCGCGACCTTCGAGACCACATTACCATTAGTCCACCGCTGCCTTCTCAAAATACAGTTTATACTGCGAAGGAGTCCAGAATTTGACTAAAGTGTTTGGAAATATGTAATAAGAACAGTTGAATCTTGGATATGTGTTGGACAGATGTGATACGAATGGAAAATGAAAGAGGAGCATGGAAATTTGCTTTATTAGAACCAGAGGGAAAGTGCTTAGTAAGTAGGACAAGAATTAGATTGGAAAATAATATTAATTACGATTTGAAGGAGAGGAATGATACAAGGAATGGTTGAAAATATTAGCTCAGGATAATGATGCACAGAGAACTTCGTCCGCGTGGGCATGAACTTCCGGGTTCGAAGTGCCAGTGAGTGAGTTAGTTAGTTAGGTATACGATCTAGCGACTTGTAGGCCAACGGCCTTCTAGGCCTATTGCACCATGGTGTTTTTATTAGAAAATTTATAGGCTACCATCTACTAGTTTCAAAATTGAAAATTTTACATTTAACATTCCCATATCTGCAATATATAATTTGTATAATCCCTTTCACTGATGAATCGCCCGTTCCACGACGGCCGGCAATAGCGATAGATGATATCCCAGTTCCCGGCAAATCAAAAACAAAAACCCCGCTGCTCGACCGCCGGCGATAGCAACCGATGATAGCTCCGCAGCCAATTCACTGCAAATATACAATGTCAATGATCATGTAGAATTAAGAAATATCACAAATAAAACTAATCACGTATCGTATCGCTAAGGCTAGGATTTGTATGTAATTACATATTCTTTCCCTTTACTTATAAATGGGTAAAATTGATAAATGTCCACGAATTAGAAACTTACTTATCATATATGAAAATTTATCGTTGCACATTTTTACATATTTCATCATAATTACATATTTTACACATTTTAAAGATTTTTTATGTAAATTTACATATTAAACTAACTCACTGGCACTATCGAACCCGCTCGGACATAAGCTCTCCGTATATCCCTATCCTGAGCCAATGTTTTCCAATCATCTCCTGTATAATCTACTTCCCTCAAATAATAGTTAATGTTATTCTCGCACCTCATTCTTGGTCTACCAACTGGGCGTTTTCCCTCTGGTTTTCCTACAAGAAGCTTCCATGCACGTCTTTCATTTCCCATTCTTACCACATGTCCTGCCCATCGCAGTCTACGAGTCTTGACTGTTCTCATTATATCTGGCTTCCTATAAAGACCACTGTTATGCAGTCTTCTTCATTCACCTGTCTGTTCAGATCTCTTTGGTCCAAAAAAATTCCCAAGAACTTTATTCTCAAATACTCGAAATCTTCTTTCCTCCCTTCAAGTAAGAGCTCATACAACTGGTAGACTAATAGTTTTATATATTTTCAGTTTAACGTTTTTCGAAAGGAGTTGGGAAGTCAAGAATCTCTGTAATGCATAATAACACGCATTTCCAGAATTGAGCCTATGTTTAATTTCCTTGTGCATCTCATTCCTGTTTGTGATTATTGTTCCTAAGTATTTGAATTCAGTCACTTCCTCAAAATTTCCCTCATTTGTCATCAGCTGTCCATTTCCATTATATAATGTATTTTTTGTCCACCGCTGTGGTCACGCAGCGGGCCCGGGTTCGATCCCCGGTCGGGGCAGTTTTTCTGGGTGAGGTTCTTATCGGGGTTTTTCCTCACCTGTAAGACAAATGTCAGGAAAACTTTAAGGCCCAAACGGTCCCCGAAATCATATGGCCATCATCATCATCCTTATCATCATCATCAACATCATCCTTCACGGGCGTGGAAAGCAACGGGAAGCTACCACACCTACAATTCCCTAGAAAAGCTGCAAGCATAGCATGAAAATGCTATGATTGCAGTGAAGGACCTGCCTTCGGGCAGAATTACTATGGATGGATGGAATGTATTTTTATGAGTAACCATGCATTTAGTTTTATCGATATTTACTTCCAGTCCCAATTTCTTAATGTTAATCAGCAGTGTGTCGTGTTGGCCTTTAGTAAATCCTCGCTATCGGCCAATAGTATTACATCATCAGCATAAACGAACAGCTTATTAATACCATTGAATTGTAGGCCTTCTTCATCCTCTAAAGATTTGATGGCATGCTCTAGTACAAAATTAAATAGTAGAGGAGATAGTGCATCTCCTTGCTTCAACCCATTGTGGATTTCTAAAGTATCCGAAAACTGTTTGCCTGCAATGTATCTTAATTTAAAAAATATTTTCATAAGCTGAAAAAAATTAAAATATTTGTGACATTATTTTTACATTAAAAAACGCAGATTCCTGATTGTACAGTGAAACTGTTTTTTCCAACCTATGCAAAAGCTACTGAGAAACGTCGAACAATTCCATTCATTAAACACGATAAACGTAGATACAGGAGACACTGAAGACTTGAATAGGCATATAGGGTTCCAGAGCTAGATCTCTTTTAAAACATCACAATCTACTCTGTTTCTACGTCAGGCTCTACGACTTCCAGTGGAATGTCTTGGCCTTCTCAACCAGTTTACGCCACTTCTTCCTATCTTGTGCAGTATATTTCAAATCAAAAATCCCCATCTCTCTCAAATCTTCAATTACGTCATCTTCCATCGATCCTCTGGTCTTGTTCCCTGTGGCTTCCAATTTAAAATATCATTCGGCAATTTTCCCTTTGGCATTCTTAGTGTATGTCCAAACCATTGTAATCTTTTGGATTTGATGAAACTAACTATATTTTCTTTATTATTCTTGAGGTATAATTCGTCATTCCTTCTCAACCTCCAAGTTCCATTTTCCTTTACTGGACTCTTCTAAATATTTTCCTCTCAAACGTTAATAGTCTTAATTTATCTGCTTCTTTTAGTACCCAGGTTTCAGCTCCATAACATATGATTGGTCTTATTATTGCTGTATATAATTTGAATTTAACATTTTTTTATATTAATTTGCTTTTGAATATATCGAAATTAGCAAAATATGCTTTATTCATATATAGGGGGCACACCGTGATATAGTTGGTTAAAGCAATATCCTACAAGCTGGAAAATCGAGGGTCGAGGCCGGATAGGTCAGGGTTTTCAAACTGTTTAATATTCTGGCGGCATATTACCCTGGGGTTCGACTCAGCCTATAAAAAATTATTACCGTACTATGTTGTGGGGGTAAAGACGGCTATCACACAAGTTTCAAATATCTTGCTGATTATCTAGAAAGATGAGAGCCTTAACCTCCAAATATCCCTAAGACTTGTATTGGGATAATTATGTAATAGAAACATGACAATACCTTATCACATCACGTTGGTAAGTATTAACTGTCCCATTCATTCAAATTTGATCTATCTTAAAGTTAACGCTTAATATAAATTTATATGAAATTAAATTTTAATATTACATTTTTTAAGAATTTTTTTATGTAATCTTACATATTTTACATAATGTATTACATAAATTTGTACATCCTTTGAAATAATTGTTGGCGCACAGGTAATTTTAAAAGTCCCAAAATGAAGCCACTGCGAATGACCAGAGGTCAGTTGTTTGGTTTCCAACTATTTGGTAACTAAAATCCGTTCTATTTCGTTGTGTGTCGTGCAATGGAAAATAATTTCGCGTATATAAGTAGTGCCGTAAATGCTGTAAATAAAACAAAGAAAAAAATAAATAAAACAAAACAAAGAAAATTAATTGAGATAAGGACGAGAGAGGGAGAAAAAAAGCATGACGGCGGGATCGAACACGAGACCTTCTGCATGGGAAATAGAAGCTCCCTCCACTAGACCAGAACTGTTCCCTGCTAAAAACTGTCTGTATGAAGCGATGCAATACTCCAGGACTAGTTTGTATAATTAAATTATATATTAACTTGTCTTAACATAAATTAATCAGACGCATTGTAGTGGAAATAAACAATCTTGTTATGCCTTGTGTTTTTTTAAACAAAGTAACGAGATTTTACAATCGTTATTCATTATACGTCCACCGCTGTGGTCTCGAGGTAACGTGCTGCCTTGTCACGCAGCGGGCCCGGGTTCGATCCCCGGGCGGGCAGTTTTTCTGGGTGAGGTTTTATCGGGGTTTTTCCTCACCTGTAAGACAAATGTCAGGAAAACTTTAAGGCCCAAAATGTCCCCGAAATCATATAGCCATCATCATCATCATCCTTATCATCATCATCCTTCACCGGTGTGGAAAGCAACGGGAAGCTACCACACCTACAATTCCCTAGTAAAGCTGTAAGCATAGCATGAAAATGCTATAATTGCAGTGAAATACCTGCCCTCGGGCAGAATTACTATGGATGGTTTCATTATACACACACACACACACCACACATACACACACACACACACACACACACATATATATATGTCGTAAGAACGCGTTTTTATCGACTGCTCTACTGAAAGCGAACGATGCAAATACTGCATCAGAAGTAAGCGCTAATTTAATATTGATTGGTTTAAGAGACCATTACTTGCTTTCAGTCATCTGATAACTCTCTTAACTTAGAAATTCAATTAATACATTTATTTGTTGAAATTATTTTAATAACGATTGGTATAGATATATGATTGGCCCCTTATGCCGCCAGATTTGACCTCAAAGAGAGAGCAAAACTTCTTGAACCGAAAGTGCCTTTCTGCGGTTCAGTATGGTATCTTTGTTCTCCTCCCTACTACAGAACATTTATGAAATATGCCAATGTCCTGTTTTCCTTGTGCCTACCCCTCCCCTTTTCATCCTTTCTGCCGCGCATCTCTACGGCGCATATCCCCTCTACTTGCGAACCTTTATATACATTGTACTCTTACCGAACATTATCATTCGATCAGCCTAGCAACCGGCGTTTGGTTATTTGAGGACGGATTCAAAGGTGGAATCCAGTTCCAGCCAACCATGCGACTGGAAGGTTAATATGGTGGTCTATATAAACAAGTTGATTGAGGTCGAGAAGAGGTCTGTTTTGAGTTTGTCCAGCAATGTACGGAAGAAGTGATTCCTAAAGCTTGGGACACGAGTGTGAGTGTGGTATTATGTATGGTATGTTATTTATTTAGTTATTTCTACCGCTATGGCTTGGTCGTTTGATCAAGAATAATCTTTTGTTATTAATTTATTGTTTTATTTAAAACCAACTTGTTTATATTAAAAGGTTATCTTTTTAAACAACGCCCCTCTGTTATTATTCAAGTATAAGTAGTTGTTCACTCTCCTATACAAAAAATCACTCACTGTATGCTTTAATAATCTGTATCTATATATGTATATATGTTCATCAGGAAAAGAAAGATGAATTAATAGCTGCCTTTCATGGGCCCGAGGCAAGCTGCTTTCTTACAGATAACTTCTTTGAATATCAGGACCACATTAATAAATACAGCAAATTACAAAGCCCGATCCCGGACAAGTGTTACGCTGAGCGTGGTTTGCTTTTCTAAACCCACAAATGGTAGCAGTAGCGTAGTGTGGTTCACTTACCTACACTTTCCACCATTAAGAGTTGCGCCATCATTTTTTTTTTTTCAAAGGCTGTTCATATTTTGCATGTTAATATTACATATTATATGAGCTGTGAAACTTCCTTGGAAGAATTTAGCACTAACGAATCATACATAACATTTCTTTGTTATAAAGTGTATGTCGAGGTATTATGTAAATTATAGCATAGCACTAATACCAAGCGCAATAACACTTGCAGCACTAATACCAGAAATAACATTTCATACGAAACACTCCAAATCACGACCACGCTGAAACAAAACCGCTGTGAGACCCCCGCGCTCCTACGAAGGGATTCAAATCGGCGGCCGGAGTGCCGGAAGCTGGGTTATCATCAACCGCCGGGCAACGCGGTGACTCGACAGCGAAAGACATTGTAGAAAAATAATATAATATTAATAAATCTTGGAAAAGAATAATCTTATTGGGTACGAACAAATTGTGGTGTCAAACAATGTTGCCATTTATTACCATATTATCCAATAATATACACCGTTGTGTGCAAATGATCAAGTCCTTTTTGGTAAAACCGAAGATGAATTATGACATTCCATTCACCATTTAAATCGTATAACAAAAACATTATAATTTAAATGTTTTTAAAAACTCACATCCATGTATAGCTCCATATAAGCTACACCGAGAAGTTTTTTTTTTTTTACTGTAATGAACATTATGAAAAGAAAAAGAAGAATTAAAAATTTGATGAACATCTAATTTCATAAGTAATCAATTGATTTGGCGTTTACTTGATGAAAATCCATTTTTATGTTCATTAAATAAAAATAAAACTTAAGGTTTTATGATTTTCATATTCATGTAAATATGAAAATCATGTAAAAATGTAACTTTTATTTTTATTTAATTAACACCTAATTTCATAGTTAGAATCAGCCACTTGTAATGTTGCTCTTGATTTTGACTAGTTTTTTAAATAAGCATTTCTGTTTTGAATATCTCTTACTTCTTTGACATGCTTTATGATTAATTGTTCACAGATTTCGTGCAAATATACGAGGAAATACAAATGGAAACAACACAGTGCTCTACTACTGCCGTGGTTCACGTTTCAACTATCCGCCACTGCACGTTATAATTAGAGGCCTGATTTTTATGTAGTATTATCCTATGAAGCATATATATAAATATGTAACAAAAAATACAAAATATGTAATAAACACGTAACATCAAAATTATAAACAGTCGTTAAAAACTTTTAAATAACTTATTTATTTATTTATTTATTTATTTATTTATTCTAATATTTCATCATTTTCTCAAGCTATTGAAAGTTTCTAAAATGCTTTTCTGTAACTTTTTCTTCTTATTATTCATAATTTGTAAGATTTGCATCCTGTTCATTTCCAAAATCACTTCTCGGAGGAAGACGTATTGGATGTACATCGACTGTCTATCCATCTCTTGGCTGGTCTTCCTATTGTTCTTTTTTTTTTTAAGTCGGTTGTCTTCAATTCTTTCTATATGACCTTTCAAATATTTTCGTCTATCTATAATAAATTTGGTTATGTCTTGAATGAGATTTATCCCTAATTTCTGTGTTGTGTATCTTATCAAATAACGCTTTCCCCTGAATAGTTCTTAAGATCACCATTTCACACGTGCTTATTATTTGTTTAGTTTTTGTTGTATAAGCTCTGGTTTCTGCTCCATATACAATAACTGGTCGAACTATCGTTTTGTATATGCGGATTTTGCTTTCTATTGACATATGTTTGTTGCGCCAAATTAAAGCTTTCATATATCCAGATATTTGTGCTGCTTTATCAGTTTGTTTCTTTACTTCTTTTATTAAATTTACCCAAATAATTAAATTTTGATACTTGTTCTATAATGTTTCTTTCAACTTCTAATTTGCATCTTACTGGTTCAAATTGCATGCATTCATACATTATGTTTTATCAGATTAGGTACAATCCTAAAGTCTATCTTGGCACAAAACATAGTATCTCACTTTTTACGATTCGTATTTCTCGACATTTTCAGTAGTTCGTTTTTGTCGATGAGCAGAATTTATATGTCATTTTTTACACAACGTCGTTGGTGAATACTTAAGCAGATGGATGTGTGCACTCAATTAAGAATGTGAAATAGTATGTAAATATATGTAATCATGTTAAAAATATGTAGTATTGAACACTGCATAATAAAATCCATAAACAAACAAAATTAAAGTTTTATAAAACAATGGCAGTCCCTGTCCTTTTATATGGGAGCGAATCTTGGATTATCACTACCAAACAAGAAAGTAAAATGCAGGCGGCCGAGATGAAATTTTTAAGAAGAGTAAAAGGGTGTACTAGAATAGACCAGATAAGGAACGATGATATCCGTGAAGAACAGCAGATCTAGTCCATAAAATAAAATGTATCTAATAATAAGAAACTGTGGAAAGAACAAATAGAAAGAATGGAAGAAAATAGATTACCAAAAAAAATCTTACATAATTTCCCGAGAGGAAGAAGAGATGTAGGACGTCCTCGGAAGATATGGTGTTAGATCTATTAGTGAAGACGGAACAGGCAATCAATGTCTAAACCAGGAAGTGAAGAGGAAGAAATGTAATATTGACCAGAATATGTAAAGAGTTTGCAGTGTGAACATGAAATATAATGGTCCAAGTAGTGTAATTCGTTAACATTTTTAATTCCCAAGCTGATACATATCAAGGGAAAAAAGTAATTACATAGGAATCCGGACTCTAGTTATGATACTTGGAGCAATAGGTAAACAACTCTCTCTTTGTTTCCTTTTTGGCATGCTAAGGTGGTTGCGTTCTCTCTATTTGAATCACAAGTTTCATCAATGTATGACCTACAACAATACAGACAAGACTGGCTTCGTTATGTGAAAAGAATGTGAGTATCTCAACCGATGCTTCACTACATACCCCAGGGGAAGAGACTTCCTGAAAAGCCTTACGAGATGGTTGAGGACCTTAACAGGCCACTATGTCTGCTACTTGACAGGATGGTGATAAAAATTTGCATATTTAACTAGTAAGGAACCAGACATGCTACCTCTTAACCTAGCACGCGTAATGTATCATTGCAAATATGGTTGATACATTGCAGTAAACTTACCATGAACTACCAATCTATTCTAATGGGTTTAAATTATGTTAATTTTTTAACTAAAAACAATACGGATATGTTCTTAGAGCATCTTACTCAAAAGAATAAGGCCGTAGTTCATCATTCTTTCACCCGATGCAGTCGTTATTTTTTCCGTTCACTTTCCTAAAGAGAATAATTTTCAATACAATTACTCTTAAGCATGAATTAAACCTATTCAGAAGAATCCTAAATCTTTGAAAATTTAGAGATGTTCATTTTATTAACAGTCCCGCGCCGTAGCCGAGAGATTAAGGCAAGGTGCCTTGGCGCAGAGCTACGGGACTTGTGCTGGTTCGAGTTCCCACGGGGAATAAATTTTCTCATGGAATTTCGATCAGTATGGGACCGGTGCCCACCCAGAATCGAAAGTCATTTGGGTAGCTACAATAAGTAGCGACTCTAGGTTGAGAAAACCAGCTGTAACGGTTGGGGGACCCGACATGCTGACCACATGTCACCCCTACGCTGTTCGATGATCGTCTACCTCTATGATTAACACACGTGGATATGAGGCCAGCAGCCGGCTGGTAGACCAAGCGTCTTCTAGGCCTGTTGCGGTTGGAGTCATCCTTTTATTAACATTTGTATTACGTACCCGGAAACATGATGTTACACGTTTAGCAAGAGTTTAATTTTTGTTGCAATATAACAGTAACACACAATATGAATAAAACAAACACACAACCTTTGTTTTACAATACATTCAGATACGTCAAATTTAATATTTAAAGAGAAATATTTTACAAAATAAAAGTAACACAATGTTGGCCACAGGTATGACATCATGGACAACATTTTTAAGTGTGAACTCATTTGTTTTTCTTATTTTTCTAAAATGTAGTTATTTTGTTTAGTTGCGTGAAAATGCCATCTTTTAATTACTTTTTTTTTGCATGCTACTAAAGAAAGTAACCACTTTTCAGAAAAAAAAAAAAGAAACATTGATGGTAGGTGACAGTCGTCTATGAAAAAAAAACAGAAAAATGAGATAAAGAAAAGCATTTTAAAATGGTGTTGATGCAGAAAAAGGTTGAAAATGTAAAATTGTAAACTTTCACGGCAGGTGTCTTGATTCATGTATTTTATGTCTTTCGGGCTAAATGGCCGTGGTCTGGTTTTATTAACTCTCAACGTTCCACCTTTCGTCTACTACTGCGCTAGACATCCTCAGGAGATTCTGCGTGCTCTTTGACCTCCTAACTCTTTAAATGTCGGCTGCAGACTGGCTGTGCGTTGGAAATCGTGTCCTTATTTATAGTTGAGTATTGTGTGGTGATGTAGAAAACATAAATAAGGACACGATTTCCAACACACAGCCAGTCTGCAGCCGACATTTGAAGAGCTAAGGAGTCAAAGAGCACGCAGAATCTCCTGAGGATGTCTACCGCAGTAGTAGACGAAACGTTGAGAGTTAATAAAACCAGACCACGGCCATTTAGCCCGAAAGACATAAAATACATGAATCAAGGTTGAAAATGTTACATTTTTTGTAAAGTACATCTTTTCATATATTAAATTTTACGTAGACTTCTGAATATTTTTAGAGAGTTGTTATTGGTATTATGTGTTACTTATGAAACCTCCTGTATAAACAAATCACTTGAGCCCGGATTTTCATGCACTAACAAATATTAAATTTATGCATGCATTCGTGAATACCATCTACAAATCAAATATTCGCAATGAAAAAAAAATATATAATGTGCACTGTCCCCATTGATATTTTGACTGGAGGCGTGATATATCACTCACAAGATCATACAATCCGCAATAAGTGTTAAATTGCACTTACACTCCCATTTCCATATTTTGAATTCATCAGCATCGTAGTTCGTTCACGAATTTAGATAATTTATTTATCTTACACAAGAAGGTAGACCAATATCAGATTTATCAGAGCTAAAAAAGTTACAAGACATTTCAACGTATGAGAAATATTCAAGCTTAGCTGGAAGTAAACAATTCATTGCGTAATTTTTGTTGGAACTTTATTATTCGGCCAAAATTCTGGTTGGACAAAAACCGGTTACGCCAATCTGGGAAGTTTAACAGAATAATCAGTCTCTCACGGGGAGACAATTGGCAATATCAGATAAACTTATATATTGGCTTCCTTTGGCAGAATTGAATTATACTGCATGAGTATGACATTTCTTAAAATGCTAATTTTTATACACCATGTTATTGTGGTTGATTTGTAGAAACTTAATTATGTAGAATAATTACTGTTGTATATTGAACATAGGCTGTTGGACTAGTGGTTACTTCTGGTCCCATGGTTCGGGGTTTCAAACCAGGCCGAGGCTGATGGATTTTTCAATGCATAAAAATCCTGAGTAGGCCTATGAGTTCCCTTAGAAATGAAATAAAAACCATGGGTCCTGTATTGTAATTTATAATACGTAAAAACCCCAACCTTAAAAAAAAGGCATTTGAGCAAAATGTGTTGGCTCTTTCACGTCCACATTTGAATTGTGATGCTAATAAATGCAATGACCTCAGCTGTTAGAGAGTCTCGTTAAATAAAATAATAGCACATCGTTTTGCAAAACGAGTGTTGTAAAGTGTAAGACGCATTTTCGTCGTACTATTGGAGTAATTGCAATGACCACCCCACGCCACTGGCTATGTATTAAACGGAATTGCCAACTTAGGAGAATATTGATTTACATCTGCCAGCTAAGCGGGCTCAGTCGCTATCGGTGTTTTCTTCAATTCCGCGAGGTAGAGGATTCCTTCGTCGTTGAAACGAGCACTTTTTCATAACGCAAATGTATAGCTAACATAACAACCTAATCTAACTCAAGACAATGTTAGTAATGTGACCTAAGCAGTAATCTGAATGTATAACTACTGAAAATATGTTTAAAAAATCACGAAACTTAACGATGCAGGATTAAAACTGAGTGATTTCAGTACATCTTGCAACAGAACGGGGAAAAAAAAAAAAAAAAAAAAAAAAAAATATATATATATATATATATATATATATATATATATGTGTGTGTGTGTGTGTGTGTGGCAGCTTGAGATGTAATCGTAGATGCAATGGAAGATCGTAGTTTGTAACATGTGGCACGTTTTAACATTCGTGTATAGTCATTTGCGCTACAATAAAATAACAGCTTTATAAACATTCTACCCGTTTTGGTGGAATACAGCAGATTGATTTTAACTACTATAATGAGAATTATACTTATGTGCTTCATTAAGTTCTTGTTCGAAAGTTGGATTGCGATTTCATGTAAACAATCTGCGTTCAACATTGATATTATGTGGAAATATGAATCAAGTAACTATTGCTCGAGTTATAGAGTACACTCAGGGTCAATTTTACCAACAGAGGTAACTGCATTACGCCAGTTTTCCCTGTGTATAATGCATAGCTTGAACTGGCGTAATACAGTTACCTCTGTTGGTGAAACCAGCCCTCAGAGGCATTGGAACTTATTGAAAATATACACAGAAACAGATGCTTTGTACATCGACTACACTGCTGTTTATATTTATGCTTTCTGGTAGCTCTGAAATATCTACACCCGTTGTAGTTAATGTGCTGTATTAACATTGAGCTCTTGATGAAGTGCCGAACAACTTTGTTAAAATGTGAATGGATAAATAAATTAACTATTTGCAATTTGACTACTGCTTTTCTATTGGACATATGCATCTTTGTGTTATTTCATTCATACTTGTGTCAAACTAAATAACATACAGTAGACAACTAGACATGTTACTTGTATAAACACACCTTTTTTTCTTCAAGAATGAGGTTGGAGAATATAATTTACCACGAATTTGGAGAGATTAATTATACAGGAAATGATTGGAAAATATGATCTCAGAATAGGAATGATGGAGAGCTTATGTCCACGCTGTCATGACCCTATGGTCTCTATAGTGCCAGTGGATTAATAAGTTATTATTTGTATTTAACTATATCATAATATCCATTGAAAGAACATGATAATCTTGGTAAAGGTAAAGTATCCCGCTGTAGGCCTTAGGAAGCCGTTGAGGTAATAGGAGGTTAAGGTTTATACCTTTTTAGACAATCGGGGCACGAGATGTCAGCCCTGCGTGACGGTCGTATCTATCCCCAGAACATACATCTGTACTCGTTTCCTCTAGCGGTTAAGTCGACCTCAGGGTCACAATGCAGCCAGAAAGTTTAGGAGAGTTTAAAAATCCTGACTTCTTCGGAAATCGAATCTGTGGCCTTTCGGCTTGTATTGCATTGCTTTAAAGAAGTTCACTGACTCAATGGTAATCTACAAAATTAAAATTTTAAACAAAAATTTGATATAATTCGTGTTTGCTTTGGGGACAGCAAATAAAATTATTTTCTTAGAATAGGTTGAATGATAAAAATGTTAAGTAGCGATATCGAATTTCAAAATATCTTGCCTGACTTTTAACAAAATTGTCACATGTTTCATAGGCCTTTTGGGGGCAAACATCGCCTCCTAAATTTTGCCATCCCGGGGGAATTGTAATTGTTAATAATTTTGGGCCTGCATAAGAGTAAGCAATAAAATTAGAAATTAGCAAAAGAAAACATGTGATAATACTTTATAACAGAGATGTAGAAGGGAAGTTCAACCTAAACAGAAGGAACAATTAATAATAATTCAAGATTGTGTATATGCTTCAAATAGAAAGATGGGAAGGTCGAAAAGACTATTGGTAGACTTGATTCAGAAAAGAAACAAAGTAAAGTCTATAGAAAATACAAGAAAATTAATATATGTTTATATACGCGTAGTACACTGCTTTGGTATCCTTGGTTCAATCATAAATCTCGTAACTTGTCAACATTTCTGACTCAATTATTTACTTTAAGTTTCTAGATTAAAATTGTTTCTGTTCTGATGCAAAAATATTCCATATATTGTACATAACTTGAAAGAATAAAAAGAAAAAAAAATGTTATACGTAAACATGACACAATGCCATTGGCGTAAAATATTCATGTTTGCGATAAATACACAGTCTACTCCTTGTTCACCTTGACCAAAAATTCTTAATACCATTTCGGAAAATTCCATTTAAAAATTGCATGTTTTACATCTTGCTTTGTTTTGAAAAGCTATAATCTCAATTCTTTATATTCAGTGTAGAGGAGTCAAAAACGTTCTAAAGAATGTCTGTGCAAATGGTAGAGTGCTCTAATGCGGTTTAGGCCTATTATTTAAATTTGTTTTATTTAATAGTTTTTAGTATGTTCAGCTAGTGATTCGTACTCACGAATTTTTTAAAATTAGATTTAAGTTTGTATGCAGTCGAGGAAGAAAAAAAATAAAAGCTCCATAACTGCAAGAACATTGGGGCCTATTTACCCCATCAAATAAGTATACATGCATTATAAAACTATTGAAATTGTATTTAAAATGTCGGATATTAAATTTTACTTTTGATTTCATTTTACTTTATTTTATTTTATTTTGCTATTTAAATAAGAATTGCAAAGCATTCGGTGTGCTCTGGATATTTAAAGGACAGCCCTTGAAAACGGGGCTCCCGCAACGTGAGATGTACAGAATGATTATTTAAACTTCTAAATCTCATGAATATTTATCTAATAAAGATAAATGCAGAGGAATCGGTTTATTAAAATTTGTGACATTAACCTGATTATATATTTATGTTACTCGTTTACCTTAATATATAAAAATTACGTGTCACGTTGTTTGTCCGCGATGGAATCCTAAACTACTGAACCGATTTTAATAAAATTTTGCACACTGTGTGCAGTTTGATCCAACTTGAGACTTAGAGAAGTTTATAACTAAATTTATAGTCGCATTATTTTTATTGAAAATTATGTTTATTATTTAACAAAGAGTTATAATTATCTGTGAGTTCCATACGATTCTAACAGATGGCCGTGTAAGGTAATTGGTTTGTTATTTAACCAGGTGGCTGTGCTTTTTTGTTGCAACCGCGAATTTCAATTGAATTACAAATATTGATTATTTCATAACTTAAGTGTGTTTGTGTTTATTTTATTTTCAATATATTTTATTAATTATATTAATTTCGTGTGTAAGTATTAGTTTTAAATAATCTGGTTGAAAGACAGCAACTTAATTTAAATTTAACTGGACCGAGAAGAGACATTGAACAATGTGGCGAATCAGTTCTAGAGACCATGAATGATAAGATATCAAATGAATTTCCGCAAATTGGTATAGGCCTATGTGACATAAATCTTACATTTAAGAAGAATGTCAATTTAAAAACATATGGGTCCTAAGGAACGGAATAACAGAACTGTAAGTAAGTCTGTTAGTTATAATAATATGCCTAATATTACAGAAACAATCTCCATGCCTCAATTAAATTAAAAACAAGATGACTATAATATATCACAAGATGATATTACTATACAGAGACTTCTTGATGATGAGAATCCAAACTGCCAACAAGTTCGTAGAAAAAAACGAAAGTATAATGAAATCAGCAAATCTCCTCAAAATATTCCATCAATAAATGTATATAATCCTTATGATACACTTATGGATGATACAACATAAATTCATCTCAATCAACAATACCACTTCCACATAAACCACCACCCATATTTATACCGGGTGTAGTTAACGTACCAGAGCTAAAAAAATGTGTAAAACAAAAACTTTCTGATTTAGATTTCTCACTTAGTTTACTACAACATAATTTAACGTATACCTTAGCCACAGCAACGCGTGGCCGGGACTTCTATATATATATATATATATATATAACAAAGTCGGATTAGTTACACTATTTATAACTCAAGAACGGCTGGACCGATTTTTATGATCTTTGAATTGTTGGATTTGTTTCTGGCCCGAATAGCAGATAACTATTAAAACATCGGAAAAATTAACGTAAAAATATTTAAAGGCGATACGACGTTCATCGGGCCAGCTAGTGTATGTATAATAATAATAATAATAATAATAATGATAATAACACTAGTCAACAGTGATTTTGTTACATAAAAGATTTTGGGCGATTCTTGTGTATTTTCATCTGCTGATTCCAAAAATGAAGTCAGAAATTTTCCATCACCCACCATTTTTTTGTAATTTTGAAAATAATTATTTTCGTATTTATTAGCATTTTTGGTATATAACATGATGATTAGAAGGATTATTTTACATTTATATTTAATTTCATTGTGCCAACAATGGACTTATAATGTTTTGCGATTGTTGCCTTGAATTCATAACTTACAACAATGACATTCTCCTACAAAAACTGTGATTGTATGTTTTAAGTTCGCAGTTGAATAGAAGCTTTCTTAAAAGAAATAAGCTAATTCTGTGCTCACTTCCGTAGTCAAGTGAATTGTGATAGAAGTGTATTGTAAAGACTAAGTAGTGTATTGTATTGTAGTGTATTGTAAAGAGAATAGTAAAATTGTATTTGTATAAGAAATATGTCTCGAAAGTGTGTTAACGATAGAAACAACTTCTGTTTCGTGTGTGGTGAGCTCACTTTCAAAGCGCAGAAACGAAAGTTTACTCCTCTAATAAGAAGAGCTTATCACTGTTGTACCAAATGTGTAACACTATTAACTGGCTGGTTGAAAGGATCCCGTCATATACCTTTCGCAGTCCCAATGATGTGGCGCGAACCTAAGGATCATTTGACAGACTGCTACTTTTGCTTGACAAATATATCTGGAATAACTTCCAAGTCAAGACACACCGTTAAATATCCAATGTTAGATTCAGCAATTCGACCGCTACTTCATGGGCCAGGTTTACCCATACCAATTCCACCAGATCACATAACAATGATTGAAGAACTTTCTGATGTTCAGGATTTACAGAATGATTCAGATTTTGCGGAAGATGATGCTATAAATGAAACTCGCTTTCTAACACAGGAGGATTTAAATGATTTGGTTCGGGATCGTGGTTTAATTAAAAGCAAGGCAGAATTACTTGCTTCAAGATTGAAAGGATGGAAGCTACTGCAGGATGACACCAAAGTACCTTTTTTTCCGCAATCGCCAAAAGGAATTTGAGGATTTATTTTCTAAAGAGAAGGACCTAGTTTTCTGCAATGATGTTGAGAATTTGTTCCAGTCACTGGGTGTTGAGCATAAATCTGAGGATTGGCGTTTATTCATAGACTCCACGAAAACAAGTTTGAAAGGAGTGTTACTACATAATGGAAATATATATCCATCCATTCCTTTAGCCCATGCAGTTGGTATGAAGGAAAATTACGAGAATATGAAGCTCTTACTATCCGCTATAAAGTATGACAATTTTTCTTGGCAGATATGTGGGGATTTGAAAGTTATAGCCATCTTACTTGGGTTATACTAAATTTTTCTGCTTCTTGTGCAAGTGGAATAGCAGAGATAGAAGTAATCATTATATTAAAAAGAACTGGCCAAAGAGAGAGTCGCTTAATCCAGGACAAGAAAATGTTCTTCACCAACCACTTGTACGTTCTGAAAAAATCTTATTGCCTCCACTACATATTAAACTAGTCTTGATTAAAAATTTTGTGAAAGCAATGGATCGTGATGGCAGTGCATTTCTCTTCCTCAAAAATAAATTTCCAAGGATCAGTGAAGCTAAATTGAAAGAAGGGATATTTGTTGGCCCTCAAATAAAGGAACTGATGAAAGATACGCAGTTTCAGAACAAGTTAAATATGCAAGAAGCAGCTGCATGGCAATCTTTCAAAAATGTTGTCTCAAATTTTCTGGGGAACTTCAGGTCTGATAACTACAGAGAAACTTGTCAGTGAGATGATGATTGAGAACTACAAGATAATGGATGTAATATGTCTTTGAAAATTCACTTTCTGCACTCCCATCTTGATTTCTTCCCTGAAAATCTAGAGGCTGTGAGCGACGAACACGGGGAGCGCTTCCACCAGGACATCGCGGAAATGGAAAGGCGCTATCAGGGTAAATATGTTAGCAGACTACTGCTGGACACTGAAGAGGGTTATTCCTAAAGCGAAATACAGCCGAAAATCCAATTCACATACATTTTGGGTGAGCAAATATAAAATAAATTGTAATGTATAGACACGAAAAATGTTTTTCATGTGATTACTCGAAAACCCTGGGTGATAGAAAAGTTCCGTAAAAATATTTGAAATCAGCACAAAAAAGTAAGTTAGAAACACGTATTTTCTCCCTTGTAACATAAAAAAGTTCAAATTTTGTTGGCCAGTGTAATAATAATAATTAATTTTGCTTTATTTTAGCTGGCAGAGTTAAGACCATAAGGCCTTCTCTTCCACTCAACCAGCGAATAGTAGAATTATACAAAAATTACATACTTATTACAATTTTAAGATATTATTAAATTACAGACTAAACGAATAATGATGTGAACTAGTACTAGCTTATACTAACAAAAACATAGAATAAAATAAAAATAAAATAAAGTAAGTAGCTTTCTAGATGATTACTTATAGAATGTTGTATATAGTTGTTATGCAGTTAATGTTTTCATTGTGTCAAACTTAGATATCAGTTAATTTGTATTTAAATAATGATAGCGATTGACAGTCCCTGACATGACTGGGAAGTGAGTTCCATGCTCTAGTCATAGATAATGTGTAAGATTCAGTGTATGTATACCCAGAAACATTGTTACCCACTTTCTTTAATAGGCTATGAGTTTAATGTTACTGGTTCTAATACATAAACAAATCGCTTTCTTAGCTGTAGGAGGGAAGAAAATCAAAGCATCACTTTTTGTTACAAAATTGTTGGTTTCTTCAATATAAAACTGGACCATCTGGAACTCATTCAATATTCATTCAGACTCAACACTGAATAAGATTTTTCGAAAACGTGTAAACAATATTACAGAAAAGTGATTTGTTAGCCTATTTTCAAGTAGGCCTAATTGTTCCCAAGAAAAAAAAATTCTAGAGTGGAGGTGTTACTTTGTCGTTGACATCATCATGGACGTTATAGGTTTAGGCTCAGTTGATCCTGTTCCTATACTTTAAAATGTTTTGTTTTTTCCAGCGTTGTCTTGTGTCCTTTAGATTGGTACTGGGATATCTTCTTTGATAAACGATTTGAATTCATTCTATGGAGGTACTTTAACCACTTCTTCTGATATATTTCGATACTCTGTATAATGATTTGAACCTTTAATCTTTCACAAATGTCAAATGTTCTTTTTATTTTGAGATTATTGCAAGTACGCAATTTGAGTTTCCCTTGGACAGATTGACAGTCTGCCGCCAGGTACTTCCATTGGTGGGGCTGACAAATTCAGCCTTCTGGACACGGTCGTGATGTTACAGTTTTGCTGACGTGTTCAGTTCCTGGTTTAATCTTAGCCACTGATTAAAGTGTCCATCCCCCTCAACGTGGATGCGTTTATCAGGTTTTTTTTGTCTCCTATGCCTCCGGGATTTAGAGTTCCGTTTCTATGTATGCAACTTATTTATTAATTTTGTTTACTAATTCCCATTATTAAACTAATATTTATTTCATGATTTTCAGTCGTGATTAACTTTTTACTAGGATTCCATATTATTATTTATTTATATTATTATTACAATACAATACATAAGAACTTTATTAAACTAAAAGTATGATACATACAATGTTATTTACAAATATGGGCAGTAAGCCGTACGTGCTGTTGACAGTCCGTTGCAGTAAGTTGATGTTTGGTAATAATATACTTAAACACAATAATAATACAATTACATTATACATTAACTTAGTTATGTAGAATTATTAAGAGTTAATGGTATTGCAATTTGTTAACATATTTATTTATTCCTGAATAAGTGTTGTTCTTATTTTCCACGTTTTGTCCAGAAATCTACCCAAGTTTATCCAGTTTTCTCTTTCACGATTTGAATTTAGAAATCTTTCCGGTAATAACTGATGCCTCCAATATTCTAAATCGTTACATTTTCCTAATATATGTATCTCGTCTTCAAATCTCATATTCGCATATCGTGATCGTCGCTAATTTTTAAAAATTTCCATGCCTCTAACCTGAACCAAGCAAGCCCTGATCTCTCTTTAAATCCTAGATTGAGTACATAAGATTCTTTTCCCCAAACTTGTTTTAGGTCTCTTTGTAAAAACAGTGATCGTTTTCCCGCGCATTCGGCCAAAATATTTTGTCGGTTTTATCTAAGTACCTCCTTATTTTTCTCCACACATTCTTGCGATTTTCAGTCCCTTTTTCCCATACCCAACCCATCCCAATCTTTTGGAGTTCTCTGCTAACCTCGTCTGCCCAGAATTTCCCATTTGCGTTCCTAATTTGGTGGTCGTAACAAATTGCTCTGAGCATTTATATTATAATTAATAATATGAATAGAATCAAAATAATTCTGAATCTTCTACGCCGAACATTGTAAGAAGATTCTCGAGAATAAAATATTCTTTCATATTTCTATGAATATTTTAAATTACAATAATCTTTGAAAAACATTTTCTGATGTGTTGAATCGTATTTTTATATGTAGATTAAATGTTATCTGCTATATTATGTTTACAATATGGAATAAAAAGTAACAGTAAAATTGATTGATCTTTATTATTTTGTGTTATATGTTACATTTTTTTTCTGGCTGGAAATTTGCACGTTCTCATATTAACATTTTTTTTCTCTCTCTCTCTCTCTTCTCTCTTTGTAATGTGTAATTTAGTTGCCTTGCACGCGAAGTTGCGGAAGTTGTTGAATGGCTTGTTAAGTCCTGAAATAGAAAAAAGTTTCTCAGTTGTAACAAGATGTCTCTAATGTGTTTTCGAAGGAATCTTTCAACACTGAGAAAGAGCAATTATAATTAATCAAAAATGTCGTAATCTACTATAGGGGAAATTATTCTTGTTCTATTATTTATTCTATCATGGACGACTCATTAATCTTCTTGACTTAAAATTCTTCGATTTTGTAGTTTCAATTTTACAGAGTCAACTTTTATCTAAGATTATAAATTATATTAGCAAGTATTGAAAGAAGCACTGTCAACTCTTTGTAGCATTCAATTTATGAGACAATGCATTTTTATATAACGTCAGAACATAACTTTATTCATGTTTAGGGATGTCTTGTAAACCTTTTTTTTAATTCTTTTTTAAATGTTCATATTCTTTCTGAAAAATGAACTACAGAAAATATGGAAAATTACACAACATGTACATAGCATAGGGTGTCCATGATACTTTCAATGCTAAAGGGGCATGTACAAAACATTAATTTAAAAACCTGGGACATTTTAAAAAATATTAACAAAATATAAAAGCAAGTTTCAAAAATTGTATGAAACAAATTATACAAATTACACATATAAATTATGCCTATTTTTTTATTGTCCATTAAAATTACAATCAGCTACATTATGTCTACTCTATCTACACAGGTGACTGGCAGATGCATTTGCATTGCTGTACTCCGAAATATATTTCATCAAGTATTTTGTTTTGAAATTCTATCATAAAATGAAGTACATGATACATCGTTAAAATGTGATACTCTTGAGGTCAACCAGTGTCGTTAACACATGATGACAGGATATTACAACAACAACAATATGGTACTCTCTATATAATCATGCCACCATATAGTAGTATGAATGCGCAGATTTTTAAAAATTAATTGAGGCATTGACATGGGAAAGGTAGTAAGTCATAAAAAGAAAAAAAAATTACAGGGAAACAAAAACAATTTTCCCAACATTAATTTTAATATAATTTTGACACTACTAAACAAGAAATTGTATTTGAAAAATATTTACACAATATCCAAATTAACTTTACAAAATAATTTAAATTTAAAAGTGTCAAAATTGTTTTTTGCTTTCCCTGTAAAAAATTTCTTTTTGTGACTTACTACCTTTCCCATGTCAATGCCTCAATTATTTGGGACAAAATATATTTAAATGTGTAATAGACTTTGGTCGCATACATACCAATTTCTAAGAAATTATTATTTTTGAACAGAAGTTTAATACCGGTAGTACAGTACTTTAACCTATAGGTATTGAATATTTACCCGATTTTATATGACATTACTTAGGGGACATAGAATGGAACTTTTTAAAAAAAATTAACTCTCTGTTCAGTTTTAGTAGCACAAATTGAATTATGAAACAGGGAATTAAATAAGGATGTATCAATAATGTTACGCAAGGGGAATGGATAATGTTAGAGCAGAACGTTGTGCATTTTATAAAAAAAATAGAAAAGGATAGAAGTTGTTGCTTTCACGTACCCTATGTACCATTTAAAATGTATCCAGTACAATCATTACAAAGTAATGCACGAATAAATTATTTTTATGTATTTTCTCGTGAGTAAAAGCGCAATTGTAATCCAAATGTTTGATCATATTAGATAAAGAAAACATATTATTTCTACTTTATAATAATACGTCGGTATATAGCGATTTTAAGGTATATTGCATCTTAATCAGTAAAGTTAAAAATAATTTAATGAGTCATTTCGAAAAGGGATCATCTACTATTTTATTCTGAAATTCACTTTGTTTGTTATTCCATGTTTACATACCTACACCCACCGTTTCCGCGTGAGAACGGATCAACCACACCATTCTTTACCACTTTCTGACTTTATTCACTAGCAATTTCAGATTCAATGCTTTATCCTGAAGTTGGATCGTTTTTTTTTTTTTTTTTTTTTCCTCTCCTGTAAAATTTGATGACTCATTCAATTGTAATCATCAGCAATAACCAGATTTCCTGATGGTTTAAGCAGAACGAAGTGAACAACACGGAAATAGAATCTTTTGAAAGGCGCTTGTACTTTTACTACTATTTTAGTTCGATCGATTAATCATTAGCGCTCAAGATAACGATGCCATTGCCTAATTTTTTAGTTAGTATACTTGATATTCACTAAATATTTTGATGAATAGCTGACATCCCTAATGTTAAATATGACAATTGCTGACTTTTTTTTGTGATGCTCTGCTCGTAAATTTTTCACTTATGTATACCGGCTAGAATTCCACAAAATTGTCATTATTTCTTTTCTTTCTTTTTTAAGCTTTTACAAAAACAGATATTTTATCTTAATGTGCCTTGTAATAATAATTAGCATCGAGATGTTGGAGTTAAACATCTCTGTTCTGTGTTATAAACACGTGCGTAGGATGTCTGAATGTTGCTATAATTCTATTTTCCCAGGACCAAAGTTTTTGTTGTGTTGAAGACTAGCTATCAAACTTACTCTGAAATGGACTGTATTTGTGTTGCATAAACTAATGTTTAAATTCAATCGATATTCCACTTGCGTAACTTTTGTTTTATGGTCAGGGACTAGCTGTTGTTTTTATTACATTTGTGGGATAGGTCTCTTGTGCTTGGATAACTTTCTCATACAAACAAGGTAACTTACTCATGATTGGTTTGACTACTCTCAAAGTTAAGAGTTTGCAGCACTCTCATTGGTGGGGTTATTTTGTTTCGCAATACTCTGGGGCTGTGTCTAACCTTGACCGTGATCAATTTAATTCAAAGGCACGTTTTAAAGGTATGAAAAAAAAGTCACGATTCGCAAGTCACGGTTAAGCGAGCTGGATAACAATGGTAGCTTAAATGACACATACTACGGTTTTCCTGTTTCCTATCAGAGCCACTAGGCTAATAAAAATCGCAGTTCTTGCTAGAGGTCAAAGGAAATTAAAAGTAATTCCATAGAAATGACATATAAACTATGAATGACTATTTTTAATGAATCGGGAGCTAATCGTAAAAATACATTTATTTTACAGTGTTTTTAACAACAGCTGTTTTCTAGTACATCAAGAACAAGACTTTTTTTGTGACAAAATTTAGTTCTCTGCCGATACAGTATAATGTAAGTCCTCGAAAATTTAATGGCAGATTTATAAAGTGAATATTTATATCAGAGTATAAATCATTTTTAGTGGTATATTCGTGAATTTTATTCAAGTTTTGACTTTAAAAAATGTATACAATTTTGTCAGTTTTCAAATTGAAATTTCAAAAGGAAGACGGTGTTAACAACTGTAAGTATTGCAATTAAATTTAATGTAATTATTTGTCTAAAATATATTTTTCGAATAAGGACAGATAGCCAGCAGAAATTTACTTAGGAAACAATAATTATAAACATGGACGGCTAGATTTTTATGCGTTGATACATGCATATGTTAAATGGTGCACCCATAAACTAATATTTTAAAAACTATTTTTAGGCTATAATATAAAAGTAATTGATATTCATTTCATTCACAGTGTTCTGCTCAAGAGCAGGTCTTTCACTGCAAATTCAGCATTCTCCACTCTTTCCTTAACTCAGTTTTCCTTTTTGTATCTGCATACAAACCATTTATTTTAATATTGTCTATCATCTGATGTCTTTTTCTGTCTCTAACTTTCTTTCCGTTGACCATTCCTTCTACGGCATCCTTCAGCAGGCAGTTTCTTCTTAGCCAGTGGCCAATCCAATTTCTTTTCCTCTTCTTTATGATTTCCAGCATTTTTCTTCTTTCACCCAGTCTGTCTAGCACATCTTTATTTCTTACTTTGTCTGTCCATTTTATACGTTCCATTGTTCTCCATATCCACATCTCAAAAGCTTCCAGTCGCTTACTAATTGATATAATGGATTTATATTTTTCAGATGTTTACTTTGGAACTATAAAATTATAGATTGAGAAGAAAAATAAGAAACAAAACTAAATAAATTTCAAGTCATGTAAACTCTATACAAAATAAATTGTGACATTTCACGAACCTAGCCCATCGCCGTGAGCAGTCGGCAAGGTACGGGACTTACTTTCCATCCAGCTGCCCGGGTTCAGTTCCTGGATGTTCTCTATCTTGGACCTGGTGTGTGCCCTTATAGTCTGTATTTGCATGTGCGAAAATGAAATATTCCGTCACTCAGGAACTGCGTAAACTAAGCGAATTCCTCACCATGTCGAATTTATGGTCCAAGTTTGCTGGTTTATAGAATATATCTTTGTTTTGTTAATTAAATCGTATGTATACAGTTATATAGCGAGAAACAAACATGGGGCCGCTAGAACAATTTTTAAATTTCGGTTTTCAGATAAACTCGTCTTCTAATGGTCAGATTTCGGTGATTTTGGAGAATACCTTTTCACTATTGATTTTAATAGCATATACCGGGTTTCGTTGCGAAAATAAAAAAAATGATCCGCTAGAACGATTTTAAAAGCTCTTCATTTATTGATATTTGTGGAATTTGGTTTCGAAAAAAAGGTCGTTATACTGTTAACGGCGCACGCACACGCACACACACACACACACACACACAGATATATATATATATATATATATATATATATATGTGGTGTTGCAAAAAACACCGACAACGGAGGTGAGCTAGTATATTAAGATATGTTGATCATTTTTTAATAAGGTACCAATGTCCGGAACTGATATGTTTTCACGCTATGACTAGTTAATTATCTCTCAAGATCTGTGCTAGTTCGAAGGATTTGAAGACTCATTACTTGACAACACCTCACAGGTACGGAACCTATGATGCGTGGCTTCGCAAAGGAATGTGACCGCAATATGACAGATCTCTAGCTCACTTCCATGCCAATGTGAGGCGACATTTGGATGCCCCGTATCCATGTCGATGGATTGGCAGAGGGGGGGCCTGTCCCATGGCCTCCTAGATCACAGATCTTAACCCTGTCGACTACTTTTTGTGGGACGACATGAAACAGTCTGTTTATCAGACTCCAGTAGAGTCACGTATGGATTTCATAGACGGAATCCACGCTGCTACAGAAATAATTCAAACGAGACCAGACGTATTTGATCGTGTGCGCCAATCACTACACCGCCGATGTATGCTCTGCAATGATATGGGAAGTGGATATTTTGAAAACTTGATGTGACTGTGACAGTTTTGTCAAGTATTGAGCCTTGAAATCCAACTAACAGTCTCTTGAAAGTTGGCTAGCCATAGTGTGAAAAGGCATCATTTCCGGACATTGGTACCTTATTAAAAATGATCAACGTATCTCAATACACCACCTCACCCCCATTGTCGGTGTTTTTTTTTTGTAATATTCTGTATATATATTCCTTTTAGCGAATTTCGAAGGAATAAAGCTTTTGAGAATTTTCCCTGAAAATAAGTTATAATTTTCATAATAATGGTTATAACACTATTTATTATAATTTTCTCTATGATAGTCATAGGCTTAGCCTCAATTTTATAAAAAAATAAATGAAGGCCGAGAAAAATGTTGCCCCTTCGAGTGTGGGTTTGACCCCAAGAATACTTTTTTTTTACAAATCATCCATCATCAGTCCTACTGACTATACACCGATAATGAGCATGACAAAATATAGTCGGTGGGATCGATGATTATTTGTAAAAAAAAATCAAATTTATGTTCATAAGAACAATCTCAAAAGTTTCATTCCTTCGAAATTCACTAAAACATTTAAAAAGCAAAACAAAAAGTTAAAACAATACAAAGAGTCAGAAAAAACAAAAAAAAGCTCTTGCAGTAAAACATAACCATAGAAAGATATTTTCATTAGATCCATAACTTAACATATTATCGACTCAGTATGATGGTTGTTCGTTTATATAAAAGCGGATGCCGCGCGACAGTGCTTGACAATGATTAACATGCGGAATTATTATAGTGGCGGTAGTCGGCATCTTTTTATATAATTATATATAACAGCTGCGGGGAAACAAAGGGAGCCGCTGGACAACCATCATAGTGAGGCTATAATACCTGCGTATTGCAAAACAATGGATATTCATTATAATCATTTATGTGTCAAGTAGGAAAGAAAAGGAAGAAGATTTATTCATTTTTTCCAACAAATTGAAGAAAAACGGAGAAAATATTCTAAGGAAATTAAAGATGGAAAGATATAAACATTTGATGTAGAAAAGCGTCGAAAAAATAAAACTGTAAGAAATTCGATTAAAATGTCAATATTTCCTCTATTAATATGCATTCAACAAAAATCAACAAAATAATTACTTTCAGTAATTTAATTAAGTTACTTTTCCAGAAAATTAATTTATCCAAATCAAATCCATATGATTAGCATTATAATACTTTATATTTATGGTTTGTTACTGTTCAGAAGTATCTAAAGTTTAAATGAAAATTTAATTTCTCTCCAGGAGGCAACATTGGATTTAGGGTGGACGAAAGTAAATGTTGCAGTTCACTATAATAACGCGAGTGCGCACCGGAACATGTGTTTGTCCTTGACTTATTTGTCCTTTCTCAAGTTTAAAGAAATAAAAAAACAAAAGAAAGTAAAAATGAGCACATTACGGTCCCACACAGAGATGTGCAGGCAACATCTTGCATTGAAAGTCAAGGTCAAACTGTCGTTTCAATAACACTCTTGCAGATGTAGTGAGTAAACACTTCATGCCAGACATCTAATTTTAAACATTTATTTCTTTTTATTCTGACGATACTCTCACTTATATGCCACAACTGTTAGTGCATGAATTATAAATTGCTTAAAATTCCATCTTTATCCTCATGCCAAACATATAATTTTAAAAATATATTTTTTTTATTCTAACTATACTCCCACTTATATATAGCACGCTGTAATGCATGAATTATACAGTAAAACTTGTTTAATCCGGAACGTGAATAATGAGGAAACCTGTTCAATAGGAACAAATTTATTGGTCCCGGCGAAATAATAGTAATTTTACATGTCTTTATTTTGCATAAAATGGAATCTGTCTAACGCGGAAACGGAAGGATATTTCTATATAATTCGTGAAAAAATATGTAATAAATCGGAAAGACAGAGAGAAATAAATTAGTTTCCACTTCATTGAAAACCCGTTAGGCCAAAAAAACTATAATCAACAATTCCTGCCACCGCACAGTATGGTATTTTGAAAATCTAGCTGGACAAAATTATTTTGTCCCATATTTATGTGTTATTAGGCGGTGAAATATAAATAAATAAATAAAAATATTCTAAAAGTTTTAGACGTATAATTTAAAAATAAAACATATTTTTATAATTAATAATATACATTAAAATTAATATAAAGATAAATAAAACGAAAGAGCAAGCAATACGAAATCTAGTGCAATTAAGATTAGTTAGAATCGTCATCAGATTATAATACTTCGATCCGAGTCTTCAGATTCTGCATCTGATTCTTCAGAATCTCTGTATGTTTCGTCTATTGGTGTCTCTCGTTCAACAGTTGGAATTGTTACTTCTGTTCTAATAGCTCGTATACCTCAGGTTTAATTTTACCACGATTTTGTTTTTGAGTCGCACGTAAACCAGCAATAAAGTGATCTGATGAAATTAGCAATCTATTCAGTAAATCTCGGTTTGTATCAAGTTTTTCTTAAGGAATCTTCTCTAAATTTCGTATTGTGTTTGATTATTGCCTCGTGAGCTTCTTAAGATATTTGACCGATTGGTAAAACACATGAAGAAATTATATCTTTCCCGTGAAATAAAATGTTATACACGCTTAATGGCATCGTGCACCACGAATACTCCTTAATATACAATTCTCTTGTTACACAATTAAAGTATAAAATTATAAAATAGTTACCTAAAAGGTCCGTCTCCTCAACTTAAAAATTTTTAAATATCTGTAGCGCTTTCGGGACTAGTCCCATCATCAGCAGAAGTAACATGATGTGGGTTTTTATCTGTTGATCCCTCATTCAATACTGGTGTTTCACTGAATATCTAGTAGAGGGAGTTACACGTACTGGGTGCGTTTTCATTTATCAGATGGTCGTTGTTAACTGCCTACAAAATGTTGATCTCCTCGAGTAAGTTTATCTTAGCTGGATTATTTTCTCTGTACAGTAAGTATTGTTAAGTGTTTTCAATATCCAATATACGATGTCCTGCTTGGATAACGTGTTTTGCATAGCGTGGTTTTCCTTCTGCGTGAATAAATTCTCGAAAATATTCTTTAAATCTACTATTAAAACTTCTGTTTGTTCTTCCTATATAAAATGTGTTACAATTTCTACGCGTCAATTTATATACCTCTTTACTAATAAAACACGTAGTTTCAAGAAGATGAATTTCGCTGTCTCTCTGTTTTTTTTTTTTTCACTGGAAATTTCAAAGTCTTTCGGTAGTCTTCCGGCCCGATTACGTATTCCAGGTCGTACGTATTCCAGGTAGTTAAATATCAACTATAGGTTCACTGACAACACCCATAAATGAAATGTTCGCTTCTAACCATGTAGAATTCTCTTTTAAGAAGCGTTCTCGATGTCTTCCTGATTTCGATCATCTTTCATTGATTTTTTACTAACTCTACTGATTGTTTTTTTAAACTCTTCAAAATATCATCCGAAACTGACTAAATACCATGTTCTTGTAAAATATGATGCAACAAAGCATCCTGTCTTGATTATTTGGCGTTAAAAAAACCGAACGTCAAAAAACGAACGACGAGAAATTGTGTAGTCATTCTGAAAATAAGAAAAATTTGTAAGAGTTTGCAAACTTTCGCAAGTAAATGAGCATTTTTCTTTGTAGTGTAGAGATATGCCTTTCAAAAAAATATACCCAATGCACAGGGAAATGCGGGGAAATAAACTAAAACCCTAGATGAAAATAAATAAGTACTGTTTCTGATTAAATAAAAACTTCACTGTGTTAATTTCATATTTATGATTAAACTAAAATAGGCCTACATACTAACAAAATAATATATGAGAATCAACGTTGAGACTCCCACAAAAACGATAATAACGTAAAATCACCACTAGCATACAGTAACAAAACGTATTCATTAAGCGAACTCAGACGAATAACAAGATAGCAGGGAGCGATTGGTCAAGTAACCGGCCGTTCCGACCTGTTTATATCTATTATTGTTTGGGGTGGGTTTCCAGAAAATGTACTGGATTATAGAGGCCGTTTCATCAAGGAAGAAGCATGGCCTATAAAGTTCGCGCAGGTAAACGTAGAGTCTGGGGGAAATGATCCCTGCCAGCAGGCTTGTCCGTATTTGCAAAATCATGGTTACTAGTCGTAACGAAAATATTAACCCTGAGTAGGAAATGATTATAATAACTATGTACCACTTGAAATTCCTTAAGGGCACTCGGTACTAATTTCCTTGCAATTTGATTTAAAAATATGACGTACAAAAATAATTTATTTCAGCTTATTCTTAAGTTATGTATATGAAAATTATGTCACTAATTAAACAAGTCTTCCTGAACATAATGACACTTTGGTTAACTTTTTAGACATATTTCTTTATGAGTAATTTAAAATAAAAAAAAATTAAAATAAAAAGTCAATTTTGTTAAAAGTATTGTCGGTACAATTTTCTCACAAACTACTTTCCAATTGTTTCCAAAAATTAGTATGTTGTTGTCCGTAGTTCATTTGACAATAATAAAGTTTGCTTGTGTTCAGATATGAATTGTGATTTATTTAAAAAAATATTCAAAGACCAATTTTTTTGTAAAAAATTTGCATACATTTTTTTTTATTTCAAGCATTATCAATAGCTCGAAGATAAATTTACCTTATTATTGCTGAGCTCTTTATACTGCATATCCACGCCAAAAATTATTATCCTATCTTTTATAGTTTCAGAAAAAAGTGTAACAAAATATTTTAAAAAATACAAGTTACGGGAAAAAGCAAAAAAAAAAAAAAAAAAAGGACACATTAGCAGAACACAGAGACGCCATTTTTTAAAATAAATGTTTATGGGTTTAAATATCCAAAATCGACAAAATAATATTTACACATCGATAAAGTAGACCTTACTGGATGTTCAGAAGCAACAAGAAAAAAATGATTTTTTAACCCAAATAAGTACTGGGTGTCCTTAAAACTGGAAGAAAATGAGAATAAAATTATTGCAATTCAATAATTTATCAAATATTATTAATATTAATATTTTAAAATCAAACAATATACTGAGCACTTACATTAATTATATTGGGTACGAGAACTTCATTAGGCCTATAGTAAATTTTCAAACCTAATATAATAAAACTATAAAAAAAAACGAAAATAGTTTTTAAATAGGTAGGACATGTGGCACGAATAGGGAGTGAAATATATGTATGGAAGCTTCTTGTAGGAAAACCAGAGGGAAAACGGCCAGTTGATAGAACAAGAATGATGTGGGAGAATAACAGTAACCATGATTTGAGGGAAGTAGATTATACAGGGGTTGATTGGAAAATATTAGCTCAGGATGGAGAGCTTATGTCCGCGCGGCCATGAAACTACGTGTTCGATAGAGCCAGTTACTTAGTTAATATAATAATAATAAACGTTGACATGTGTGGGTAACTAAGCGTATCTAAATTAGCTTGGTTAAGAAACTCCCGATAGAGAGCAGCCGTGTACCCATGCGGGACGTATGGGGTATTTACATACAATTATGCAATAAAGTTAAAGATGATTCAAATTAAACATAATAAATAAATAAATATATATATATATATATATATATATATATATACACACACACACAAGAACAGCTCCAATATACTATAAATGAAAAAAAAACAGAGAAAGTAAAAATATATTAGGTAGAAATACTGATAAATCATAATACTATTTTTATTAAATAAATGAATAACAAATTATTAATTGTTAGAAAATTCTATTAGTGAGTGTTTTTGTCAGTTCGTTAATAAAGAAAATTAAGTTCTGTTTCTGAAAGAAGATATAGTTTCTCAGTCTCTGATGTAGGTGGAAGAGAATTCCATGTTCTAGCAAGAGAAACTATAAACGATTTTGAGAAAATAGCTAGTGTGATGAAGAAAATGTGCTGAAGGGATCGTGTGCCTAATTTATGTGCATCACAGAGACCAAAGAAGTGGTGTGATAAGGAAATTGTGTGTGTGCTAGTTTATGGATTGGACAGTTCTACGATCTTGTAGATACGAGAAATCTTCCACTTAACACCGCAATATAACATCACCTTATTTCTAATACCGCGTAAGTCTAATTTAAAATTTTCAGAAAAGCATAAAACATTTTTTAATATTACTTATAATTTTGTAACTATGTTTTTAATGTCATATTTTGAATGTTTAAATTCAAAATAAGGCATTTTATTTTATACAGATTTTCATCCACTCCATGTCCTCCAATCCTACTGCTCTTGTTCTTATTTCTTAACATAATTACAAAATAATAAACAATGTCAAAAAAAGATTTTTATGCTCTCTTGAAAGATTAGTTAAATTAGACTTACGATTTTAGAAGTAAGGTGACGAAAACTAATATATTTTAGACTATTACACTATTTTGGAATTGAATGTGTATGCCTGTACCGTTAGACTACCCGCAGTCAAGGGGATGAAACTGGTCTTCTGCGCATCTGAGGCCATGCTTCAACCTTGATGAAACGGCCTCTAGTATTTATAACTTGTTTGCTTTGAATTTATTCCGTAAATGACCAGTTAAGACATGTTCCTAAATTGACTTTTGTCCAGCTAGATTCTCAAAATATTACACTATGCGCCGGGTGAATTCTTCCTGTCCTGAAATTTTCTTTCGGCCTCATTGCATACCCATTATGCGAAATACAGATACTGTACATGTCTTACAAATAACCATTGCACTGATAAAATCTTAAAGTAATTTAAGTTCTGAGACGGATCTTTCATAGATAGCGTACTGAATTTACGGAATAAAGAAAGCTAAAACGTATGTTTCATTGTCATTAAACGAAAACGTGAAAGTGATTGAAGATAAAAAAAATCAATGCCCGAAATAATGACTAAATATAAATGTGGAAAAACTGAAGTTTATGAGACTTTAAAACACAAAGATAAAATAATGAATGAACGGATGGATGCAAAGAAATCAACGAAATATTGTGCGAGCGTTTTGCAAGTGCACGATCAAAAAATCTCCAAATTTCCTGACCGATGCTCTAAAGTCAAGCTCTAGCTGTTGCTAAGTCCTTAGGGAATAACGATTCTAAGGCACCTTCAGGTTGGCTGGACAGTTTTGAAAGACGACACAATGTTGTGTGGATTGAAATTTGCGACGAATCAAAGGATGCGGACAAAAGTGTAGTCAGTGAGCGAAAACCGAAACTGCATACTTTAATTTCAGGATACGCGCCTAAGAGACAGTTTTAACGCTGACGAAACGGGACTGTTTTTTTCGCGCGTTACCGTCGAAGTCGCTCGTACATACTGTGCTTCACTTTTCAACGACAGCGGAACTACAACTAATCCAAAATACGTAAAAAAGACATATACGGTACTCTATAACCTATGAATAGTAATAAGTTTTAGTTTTTTTATAATGCGGAATTTTGTCTTATGCGGAAAAAAAAATTGGTCCCATGGGATTTAGCTTTGAGCAAGTTTTACTGTATATTGCTAAAAATTCCATCTTTATTACTTTTATGTTATCAACTTCTTAAAGTGCAGCTAACTGGATTTAAGAAATATTCGAGATAAGTAGTAGTTTATTTAACTACAACTCTTTAACAGCTAAGGCCTGAAGCAAGATTTAGATCCCTCAGCCGTAATAATTTGAATTTTATAAATTTAAACTATAATTGAGATAATATAAATTCTTATGAATGCATATCAATGTATGATATTTAAGGGAATCTAATATCAAATAGTAACTTCGCTTTATTTCTCAATCGACAGTCAGACATGGGCAGATGTTTTGCAAAGCTATTAAACATGTCGCCACTTTACTATGTTTATGGCAGCAAATCCCATATGCAGCAAGTAACCTTTATAAAGGGCCTGTATATTTTTCTCATATTTTCATAGTTCTCCTAAGTAGACTGTCCGTCAACTTGATATATTTATGAGCGAACAGGTCTGCTCGTTTCTGTACTTTTATGAAGGACAAGCCACTGTATAACAATACAGATCCCTTTGGACAATAGAGTATGACTTCCTTTGGGTAACTTGTTTTTTGTAGTGCAGGCTACTGCTTAGCAAAAACACCCTTAATACGGGAAGACCCTTATAAAAGTGAAGTAAGGAAAAAAACAAGTGTTATTTTCTCTTCGCAATAAATCAATTAGGACTGGGACATCTTTTTATTGCCGATATCCGGCCTTTTGAAATTTTGCTAATGTTAAGGAAAACAAAATATATTTTACCCAAAATCAAGTTGCGTGGGAAGCCCAGAAGAGAAAGGAAGGAGGAAGTAGGCCATCTATTGTTGTCCAGAAAAGACCTCCAGCCAATGGGCAAATAGAGCTAAGAAATCCCTTTAGGTATGAGCCAGTCAAATTTGGCAAACGCCTCTGCAATTAAAATCCTATTTATCGATAAGTTGTTACCGTAATGATGTTACGCCCTACCAGGGTAATGCCCAATCAGAGGGCATATTAAAATAAGTTGTAAGCCGGACAGAGAACTTTGCTGTATGTAGGCCAACAATTTTGAGAAAAGATTATTGTGTGAGAAATCCGCAGGGGAGTCAAGGAGGCATGTTGTCTCCGAGTGCCGTTAAGTGTTGGACTCCGTAAAAAAAATTAGTATTACCGGACAACCGCGGTACATATTTCGGTAGAGACATAAATCTACTGCATATAAATTGGCTCTACCCAGCAAATATCTCCGCCGGCAGATTAACTAGTGTAAAAAAGGAGAAAATTCAAGTCTAGAAGAATAAAGAAGTGTGATTCTTTTTGTGTAAAAACTGTGCATTAATGTAGAGCTGTTCACATTTTCCTGGTGTCGCTCTCCCGTCAAATAATCCTCCGTTACACCTGAGATAAGATCCTTGTGCTCTCCGATAATAAGAACCCCTGAGAACCTTAGTCCGGTGCGCCATTAATCCAAACTGTCCAGCAGTAAGGATCCCTCATCCTTAAGTTGTAGGAGTGGACCCTGTAGCAAGTAGCCGAGCAGACTATCACGCTTCATAGTGGCCCTCCAGAGTGGTGCTACATAGTGGTGCTACATAGTGGTGCTCCAAAGTGGCGCTCCAACGTAGTGGCCCGAAGAGTTGCGAAAACAGTGCAGTGTCAAGCAACAAAACTCCCACGAGACGGAGGAACGCCAGCATCCAGTCGGCAGAGAGCAGCCTGGAAGAAATCAGCAACCGGAGGAGTTCAAACAGCGATAATCTGAGAAGATGATGGCAACGCGAGAACGCAGAGGGGAGGAAGACGAGAGGAAGACCCAGAACTGGTAAAGGTGAAGACTCCAAAAGGTAGAAGGAACATTTAAAATACGCAATTTGTATCTTTTTTTGGTAATTTAAACACTTTTGGCAATTAAGGTATTAAATAATTAAATACTAAAATGGCAGACAAAGCAGGCGACCAAAGCCAGAACATTTTAAAACTCCTGGAAGCGTTTAGGGCAGATATGAATAGAAACCAGGAATCGCTAGCAGCGAAGGTAGAGTCTAACAATAATAAAATTATGAGTTCAATAGAAACGAAGTTCGACGAGATGCAAGCTAGCATGGAAGCTAAGATTGATAAGATGGTATCGAAAAAAGAAAAATCTTGTTATGTTAAACATAAGGAAATAGGATTGAGGGCAGAAAATAATCTAGAGTCAGAATTAATTAATAAAGAATCTGATATAAAATATGAAAATAATGTATTAATTAATCAGGAAACTAACATTGAACATTTTGAAACAAATGAAGTAATAAGTATAGACTATACCCCAGAAATAAGTCAGTCTAAAGAAATCTCAAGTCAGGGTGTAGATTTTCTTAATGATAAGATAAAATCAGGGCCTAGTATTGCCAAGAAAAGTGAAGATTGTGGAAATGTGCATGTATTTACTTGTAATGTGCAGAAACAAGGAATACCTGACAATGAATCGAAAACTAAAACTAAGGCCGCGGGTAAGATAATGAAACATTTGAAGATAGATAACCGACGCCAAAAGGGCTTAACTAAGGCAGTCGATAAAGTCAAATGTAATAGAATAAAATCGAAGCCGAGGGAAAAGTATTTGCTATACCTCGAGGACCCCAAATCAGATATTCCTTGGTTCAGAATGGCAGGCGGAAGGGAAAAGTCGACCGAACTGGTTGCAAAAACCTTTGTTGCAAGCAGGTCAGTCCCAGACATTTCAGGAATTGAGTGGTGTGCAGAATATGGATGTCAATTGAAACGGGTTAATAGGTACGTTCCGCTGTCGGATATTGTTCGAGGACTTTCAGTAAATTCCTCTAAATTGTCGCGACATTATCGTCTAGCTATACGTGACAGAAGCAAAAACCACATTAATCTCTTTGATCAGAGCCTTGCTCTAATTTTTGAATCCGAAAACAGGATAAAATCTGTACAAACTCAATGATTGGAAAAAATGATGGTACACGAACCGGTTGTCGAACTCAGTTCTAAGTGGAAATCGAGGATTATTATTTAGTTATTAAGTGAAATGATTAAACGTCTCGATTGACGAGAAATGCTAGGGATTAATAAGAATTATTGTTAAATCCATTTTAAATAAGAATTATTGGTAAATCAATCCATGATGATTAATTGAGATATCGCAATGAATGATTTATTTGATTAAATACGAGAGAAATAAGTATCCGTATTATATGTGTTCGAACAAGAGGGGAGCACGATGCTTCTATCATGAATATCGTGACTCCTAATTAAATACAATGTTAATAAATAAAATATCATTCTAGGGAATGATTATTGTCTTGTACAGACCAATTGTATAATTGAGGAAAATATTAATATCATTTAGGTAATCAAGTTATGAGTAAGGCATAATAATGCCTCAATATCAATTAGAACTGAGAAAATAATTTTAAATAATTTCGGACCACATAGGACATGATGGATCTGTGAATGTTCAATATTAAATAACGATTAATTAGCTGTGAATCGCTGACAAATTAAGAAAGAGAGAGAGAGAGATATATTTTGAAATGTGTTTTAATGTAATCGCTTGAGCAGAAAGCTGCATTATCAACGTAGTTTATCAAAGTAAAAGTAGGCCTACTTGATTGATTTTAATATTCTATTATTTTATTATCCATGAAAGAACGCGCCTAAGTTAAAGGTTAAAATTCAGTAGACGTAAAAATGAGCTCAGATAGGCCATTGTCATTGTTAGATAGGTAATTGAAGAATCCTTGTACAACAATCTTAATGCGAATAAGATTATGATTATTATGATTTTTATAAAGAACAGCCGACATTATAGGCATAGAAGCTAATGAGATATGTTGAAGCGTAATGCACCTTGATTGAAAGGCCAAGTGACCGAATTAATATTTAAAGCGTGAGGAATTTATTTACTGATTTATATACAGAATTTAATTTGTGGACGTGGGCCGTAGCGGCACGTCACTGTGTTGGTATAACACATATTAATTTTTTTGAGATAATATTTGAGGGCAAGGTGACCCTATATTATCTAGTTAGTCAAGGATAATGATTCCTAATTATATTAATGAGATGAGATGAAGTCATGGTCGCTGATGGAAGCGAATGTGACATGTGCTATGCGATTCTGTATTCGAATGGAAAGATTTTGCACGCTTAAGACAATAACGTCGTTTGACTGATTAATGATACAGCCAGTTATGCTTTGGCAGATTAAATGAGCTGATATGCCGAAATATGTTGAAAATAAAAATGTTAAGAAGTATCAATATAATATGTACTAATAATCATTATTATTCGTATATATGAAATACCTATGAAAAAATCTTTTGCGCAAGTAGGGAAACGCCTATGAATATTTACAATGTTAACAAATCTTGGAGCGCGTGAGTCATGCAAATATAAAAGTGAATATTATATCACTCAAAAATTATTTTATTTTATGTACGAAGGAGGCGGTAATTAAGCCCGCCTATTATTTTAAAGAAACTCTCTCTAGGTAGAGGAAATAACGGAAATAAATATATTCTCCGAATTAATTAATAAACGGAATTTAATATTCTAGATGGTCATATAAATATCCTACACGGGATATATTTAACTGATTTGAATAATCATAAAGATGAATTGTAATAATGTTTTATTATGAAATTGATAGGGACACAGATCCACATGAATAATTTTTATTTAATGATCTTTTTTAATTGAAATTATAAGATTATCGGAAACATGGAATTTACACTGATTTAAAGGGCGGTTCGTGGCACCAAGATTCCCATCTGCCATATTAATGTAAAAACTAGGTTAAGCAATTAATTTTAATTAACTTCAAGAAAATGCGTGTGAAAGTGTAGTGATCAGTTTTAATAAAAGAATGATCAGTGCTAAGGCATAAATGTTGGCCAAAGTGATCACCAGTGGTTCGGTGATAATACGCATTATCAGAGCGTAATTAGTGGCTCATACACGAGCAGTGAAGTTACACCAAGTTGTAAAGACGAAGAAAATTTTGAATGACGGTGTTATGTAGGTCATAAGGACAGAAATATTTATGTGTCATAAAATGTTTTGTTGTTGTGTTATTTGTGTATATTTTTTTTGTTGCAATCCTTACTTGCAGATGGTCAAGGAGGGTGTACTTATAAGCAGGTATATCCCTTACAATGTTTAACAACAAAGAGGGTAATGAACTCCAGCCAAAGTATTTACTCAAACCCATCAGGAATTGGTACATACATTTCGAACAAGAGTTTTTAGTGTAGAGAAAATTAGGCTGAATCCCAATTGTTCTCTAGCACTAAAGGAGCATTTGAAGCAAGATTTAGATCCCTCAGCCGTAATAATTTGAATTTTATAAATTTAAACTATAATTGAGATAATATAAATTCTTATGAATGCATATCAATGTATGATATTTAAGGGAATCTAATATCAAATAGTAACTTCGCTTTATTTCTCAATCGACAGTCAGACATGGGCAGATGTTTTGCAAAGCTATTAAACATGTCGCCACTTTACTATGTTTATGGCAGCAAATCCCATATGCAGCAAGTAACCTTTATAAAGGGCCTGTATATTTTTCTCATATTTTCATAGTTCTCCTAAGTAGACTGTCCGTCAACTTGATATATTTATGAGCGAACAGGTCTGCTCGTTTCTGTACTTTTATGAAGGACAAGCCACTGTATAACAATACAGATCCCTTTGGACAATAGAGTATGACTTCCTTTGGGTAACTTGTTTTTTGTAGTGCAGGCTACTGCTTAGCAAAAACACCCTTAATACGGGAAGACCCTTATAAAAGTGAAGTAAGGAAAAAAACAAGTGTTATTTTCTCTTCGCAATAAATCAATTAGGACTGGGACATCTTTTTATTGCCGATATCCGGCCTTTTGAAATTTTGCTAATGTTAAGGAAAAAACATATTTTACCCAAAATCAAGTTGCGTGGGAAGCCCAGAAGAGAAAGGAAGGAGGAAGTAGGCCATCTATTGTTGTCCAGAAAAGACCTCCAGCCAATGGGCAAATAGAGCTAAGAAATCCCTTTAGGTATGAGCCAGTCAAATTTGGCAAACGCCTCTGCAATTAAAATCCTATTTATCGATAAGTTGTTACCGTAATGATGTTACGCCCTACCAGGGTAATGCCCAATCAGAGGGCATATTAAAATAAGTTGTAAGCCGGACAGAGAACTTTGCTGTATGTAGGCCAACAATTTTGAGAAAAGATTATTGTGTGAGAATCCGCAGGGGAGTCAAGGAGGCATGTTGTCTCCGAGTGCCGTTAAGTGTTGGACTCCGTAAAAAAAATTAGTATTACCGGACAACCGCGGTACATATTTCGGTAGAGACATAAATCTACTGCATATAAATTGGCTCTACCCAGCAAATATCTCCGCCGGCAGATTAACTAGTGTAAAAAAGGAGAAAATTCAAGTCTAGAAGAATAAAGAAGTGTGATTCTTTTTGTGTAAAACTGTGCATTAATGTAGAGCTGTTCACATTTTCCTGGTGTCGCTCTCCCGTCAAATAATCCTCCGTTACACCTGAGATAAGATCCTTGTGCTCTCCGATAATAAGAACCCCTGAGAACCTTAGTCCGGTGCGCCATTAATCCAAACTGTCCAGCAGTAAGGATCCCTCATCCTTAAGTTGTAGGAGTGGACCCTGTAAGCAAGTAGCCGAGCAGACTATCACGCTTCATAGTGGCCCTCCAGAGTGGTGCTACATAGTGGTGCTACATAGTGGTGCTCCAGGCCATTAGCGTCGTAATTCATAATTGAACTTGAAAGGGCCGATAAAGTTTTCTCAAAGTCTTCTTTTTGAGCCTACATAAGTGTTGTGTACATAAATATACACGCTCAAACATACAAAAGTGCGTATCGGTACCTAGTTGCATAAATTTATATATGCATACTGTTTATTACAGTGTACATACTAAATTCCAATTGCCACCACTTTTTTTCATGAAGTATCATTATTCATTTATACATGTTGACATCGTTTTTAAATCTACTTTTTTTTTTCTAATTTATATTCTGCATTTTAAATCATTTTTTTATGTAGGATTATCCACAGTACAGTGTTTCTCCTTCAACCCAAAGTGCTTTGTCGCCAGAGGTTTATGTCTAAAACATATTCGTCTCTCAAATATCTAGCTTCTCTTCACTCCATCTATCCATTGTTCTCTAGGTCTGCCTCTTCCACTTCTTTCATTAGCTTTCCAATTAAGGATCTTCTTTGGTAGTCTCCCTTCATCCATTCTTATGAGGTGTCCAAACCATTTCAAACGATTTCCTTCTATTTTTCCTAATGTTTTTTTTTTCAACTTGCATAATTTCCCTTATTGTGCTGTTTCTGACTTTATCCCTTCTTGAAATTCTTGTCGATCGCCTCCAAAAATCCATTTCTACTGCTAACAGCTTGTTGGCTTGTTTTCTACTTACTGTCCAGGTTTCGGACCCATCTTATAGTAAAATCCTTTGTAACAGAACTTGAAATATAGTTTTCTTCGTTCTCTCTCTCTCTCTGTCTGTGTGTGTGTGTGTGTGTGTGTGTGTGTGTGTGTGTGTGTGTGTGTGTGTGTGTGTGTGTGTGTGAGTATATATATATATAATATAAGTCCACCGCTGTGGTCTCGAGGTAGCATGCTGCCTTGTCACGCAGCGGGCCCAGTTTCGATCCCCGGTCGGGGCAGTTTTTCTGGGTGAGGTTTTCATCGGAGTTTTTCCTTACCTGTAAGACAAATGTCAGGAAACCTTTAAGGCCCAAACGGTCCCCGAAATCATATGGTCATCATCATCATCATCATCCTTCACCGATGTGGAAAGCAACGGGAAGCTACCACACCTACAAATCCCTAGTAAAGCTGCAAGCATAGCATGAAAAAATTCTATGATTGCAGTGAAAGACCCGCCCTCGGGCAGAATTACTATGGATGGATATATGATATGAAAATAAAAGTGAATACTTAAGTCGGGATTTGAACCCGAGTCTCTAAACTCTGTATGTTTAGCGCTCTAACGACCTGAGCTACACAACTATTCCAGTTCAAACATACATTTTTATTATATATGTAGTATTCTCAATTCACACACAAGGTAGCGGAAATTCGTTCCGACTGACATCTAGTGGCTAACATAACAGTTAAGCAAATTTTTAAAGAGAATATTTACTTTATAGCAGTAACGCTTGTATATTTAGATGTTATAACCAGGGAGCGGGGTTTGAGTAAGTAAACAGATCCTTGATATTATCTGTCACACTGAGTATGTACTGCGCAGGACCCGTTCTTCTATAAGAGAATGTTTTTTAGCGACTGTTTCATTTACTCGTTGCATACAGAGTAGTAAAGAACTGTACACCCTTAGATAAAAAAATGAGTCATCCGCTAATACTATCAATCGATCGGGGAACTTCGTGAGCGCTCGCAAAAGCCATATTCACATCAACACGTTTTCAATAATTGTACTGGGTTGTTTGCTAGTTAATGCAGTGCACACTCAAGCAACATTAAAGGGAGAGTTTGGCTTAGTGTATTTCCGTGGTCGAGAGGTTTAATAGACATCGTCTGCGTTCGTAACCTCACGGGTTCGATTCCCGTTTACCTCTTTTTTTAACGGGATGTTAGAATGGCATTTTGCCTGTAATGTAGTTTCATATTTAATTTTATATTTGAGTTTTATGGCTTTAATGCACACACAAAAACATAAATTTAAACCTTCTTCTAGTAAGTAAATGAGAAAAGAAAATAATATCTTCTAAAATGAAAACTTTAACAAAAACAAAATCAATATCGGGTGCATGAATCCTCAGCATCTATTACTGCCCTCAATTTGCGGGGCATTGATGCAATCAAATTTCTACAGGCACGTGGATGACCGGCTAGAGCATCCCAGGTGTCTTGAATTTGTGCCCATAAGCCATCTTTTGTCTTTCGTGCATCTGCAGGCCAATTAGAGTTCATCTCTATTTTCATCTTAGCCCAGACTTTTTCGATTGGATTCAAATCTGGTGAACAGCGAAATTTGATTTGCCTTCTCCTTTAACAATCAAATCAAATTTCGCCAAACACATTTCAGAAAGTGGCCACAATTTCAACAATATCGATAATACAATGTCAATTATACATAGATAAAACAAGAGACACAAAATTAACATTTTAGAAGATATCAAAATTATCATGAAGGCCAAGAATACAAACATTCTCAACGAAAATATGCCTAATGAGCAAAATCCTCTATTAGACATACAGTTAATTCAATACTACTACACCAACTCCAGAAGATGAAGCATGCATCGAAAGGCCTAGAGTGAAATCAACGAAAATTTTAAATAGTTAAGGAAGACGGTAGTATACAAGGCAAAAATAAATAATAGTTAAAAAAAAACTAAAACAACATGCTTTATTAGAAAACCGAACTAAAAAATGAAAAATAATTTTAATTTCCAACACCACTTGGGATAAAACTAAAGTGGTCAACAAAAAAATCATTTCCAACACATCTAGGGATGCCTCGGTCGTTGTAGGAGCTGTGGGGAGATATAACCAAATTTCAGTTAATAAAATCTTAACCTATTCATCAATTAATCATTTCGGATGAATAATTACAGCCATACTTTTAGGTGAAAATATATGATTGATTTACTGTGTTATTTATTCAGAGTTATCTGCAAAAAAAATAATTTTACCATCAAAAGCATGGGGTGCACTGTATCAATTAATATATTTGATAATAAACAGATATTGGTAAAAGTAAATTCTCTAGGAAGAAAACGTAAAAACCATAAAAAGCATCCCATGCTTTTGATGGTAAAATTATTTTTTTGTAGATAACTCTAGTTTTATTCTATATGTGTTGGAGATGATTTTTTTGTTGACCACTTTAATTTTATCCCAAGCGTGTTGGAAATTAAAATTATTTTTCATTTTTTAGTTCGGTTTTCTAATAAAGCGTGTTGTTTTAGTTTTTTAAAACTATTATTTATTTTTTATTTTTTAGTTTGGTTTTCTAATAAAGAGTGTTGTTTCAGTTTTTTAAACTATTATTTTTTTTTAATTTTTAGTTTAATTGATTATCATAAACCGGAATCCCATGAAAATTTAATTGCTTAATACTCTTCTAAAAAAGTCATCTGGCTCGAATTTGAACCAGCGACCTATGGATTACTGAAATTATATACCACTACAGTCCACCCCTCTACCAACTGAGCTCTTACAACGATTGACTAAAAAATCGATAAGTCTGCAACCTATTTTACCGGTTTTTATTTTATTTTTTCTAATGATTCTAGCCAGGATTTTAGAAAAAAAATGATGAAATTATTGTATTGTCATGGGTCCTTTACAAGTATACAAAGCTTCAAGTCGATCCAATGTTTTTAAGTGGGTGAAAATCGTGTTGAAAGATTCTATTACATAGATACAGGTCCGTTACATAGACAAATACAGATCAAGCTAATATAAAGCTTGTAAAAATATATAATTTAACATTGTTATAACCTTAACAGTATAAAAAAAAATTATGAACTTAAAAAGTATAGATTAATTCAAGTGTCAAAATAAAATGTATTTAATTCATAAAACATTTTAATACAAATATCACAAAAAAAAGTGCGTAATTGAACACGCGAACCTGCGATCTTCATTAACAGAAACAGCGACCGCGTGCTTTACCGCTGACCTAACGAGGACACGTAGGAGAGGCTTTAGTTCATGCCACATAACACAGTAGCTCAGATACTGCACAATGATGACTAATTTCCTAGTTTGAACCCAGCGCTGTGCCGAGTAGGACTTAAAAGAAATGTATATTCAAGAGATGACTCATTTTTTTTGTCGAAGGGTGTACATTTGGGAAGCAAATTATTGTGCATTGCAATAACTACAATCATGGTGTATGAGAAAATATTTCTGTACATTAAACCCTTATTCAAAATGAAGTAGTTTTATTACACACTACAAATAACTAAACATACCATTGTTTGCTTCCTTCTATAATTCCTTATCGTGATGTAATTGTTTTCGAAGCAGGGTATAATGCCTTCCACCGAACATCTTTTGTTTATACTGAACACTGCACGGTCACAGGTGCGTCCTCCCTTATTATAGTCCGTGCATTCTTAACTTCACTGTAAGCTTACTAGAACCCCGCTCCCTGGTTATAACTATATATATATATATATATATATATATATATATATATATATATATATATATATCCATCCATAGTAATTCTGCCCGAAGGCAGGTCCTTCACTGCAATCATAGCATTTTCATGCTATGCTTGCAGCTTTACTAGGGAATTGTGTAGGTGTGGTAGCTTCCCGTTGCTTTCCACATCGGTGAAGGATGATGATGATAATGATAATGATGATAATGATAAGGATGATGGCCATATGATTTCGGGGACCGTTTGGACCTTAAAGTTTTCCTGACATTTGTCTTACAGGTGAGGAAAAACCCCGATAAAAACCTCACCCAGAAAAACTGCCCCGACCGGGGATCGAACCCGGGCCCGCTGCGTGACAAGGCAGCACGCTACCTCGAGACCACAGCGGTGGACATTATATATATATATATATATATATATATATATATATATATGTTCCAAAGCACTGAGTTCAACATACCAATAATTCTTCTTGTATCCGTTATTCTTCTTTTAATTTCTGTAGTTGAATTCTCATTTTTATCTAGAATGGATCCAAAATATTTAAACATTTTAACATTATGTATTCTTCTTGAATTACATTTTAGCTCATCTGTTGTATCCAAGCTTTATTTTATTTGTGTAATAGTCATTTCCTGACAATTCAAGGAAACAATATATATATATATATATATATATATATATATATATATAGGGTGTGTCAAAAAGGATGGCGCAAACTTACATGGTTGAAAGTACACGATAATAGAAGCAACAATGTCCCAGTAAACATGGGTCCGCAAACGAGCCGTTTGCGAGATAATTACGAATGTATGGTTACACGCCGCCACTGACTTCATTGTAAACATCGTCCTAGTTAGTACAAATTAATCAGAATTTAGAGTTTACTATTAATTTTTCATCTCATTTAGTTCACATTTCACAGTTCACTTCACTTATGGGTTACCTGTTAAAGGAGGTGTTCGAAGTGTCTTCCTTGCATCTGGATGCAATACTGTGCTCGTCTCTGCAATGAATGTGGATTTCTTTCGAAAACTCCTGGATCATTTCTGAATTCTTGACAAGCATGTACAAACCTCTGCTCCAGTTCTTCAACCGTGATAACGGGCGTGCTGTACACTTCGCTTATAAGGTGACCCCAGACACACAAAAATGCAAAAGATTTAGATCAGGTGATCTTGGAGGCCAAGGTACAGATCCGCCTCGACCTATCTATCTTTGGCCGTATCTGCGCGTTAGATGCCGTCTCACAGCGGCAGCAAAATGTGCCGGAGCTCCATCATGGTTTGATTACAACTCCACCTCTCGGCAATGCTCAGTTTTGTAAACAAAGAACATAGGACGGCTTCAAGTGCGCAAGGAGTAAATCGTACGATGTTACAAACAATGAAGTCAGTGGCTGCTTGTAACCATACATTCGTAATTATCTCGCAAACGGCTCGTTTGCGGACCCATGTTTACTGGGACATTGTTGCTTCTACTATCATATACTTTCAACCATGTAAGTTTGCGCCATCCTTTTTGATACACCCTGTATATATGCTGATTATGTATATTAAATTCATTCAAATATTGAATTGTTTGTAAAGTTTATATTTTTCATGTAAAGATGACATGAATTTTCAGTATTCGATAAAATGTTTTTAACGTTTGTTTACAATTTTTTAAGGTATCAAGATGGCCTTGTGTTACAAATGTGTTCCGATGGCGTGAAACATATTTCACTTCTCATTGTCGTACTTTGTGGGAGGTGACATGCTTCAAATGTTTAAAGGTATGTGCACCAGATGTTGTTATTCTTTCACTTGTTTATATTTTATATCGGAAATTTCCATCGTCGATAACAACGTAATTTCCATCTGCGGACCGGCTTCAGTATTTCTATTTCACGAATTATGTACCGGTACATTATTATTATTATTATTATTATATTATTATTATTATTATTATTAGTATTAGTGTTATTGTTATTATTATTATTATTATTATTATTATTATTATTATTATTATTATTATTATTATTATTATTATTATTTTAGTTTGTTTTGCCATCTCTGAGCCTTAATTTGATCTTAGCTGTTGTTAAAGACGATATTTAACAGCTAAGATCATTATCATCCCAGTTCAAATCTGGGTGAGAAAGGGGCCGAAAAAGTTTGCTCATAGTCCTCTATATGTATTTTTGGGGTTCTTTTACGTTCCGTAAAACTATGACAGGGATCCACGATTTAAGTTTTCTTTCGAAGGAACCGGTACTGATAAGGGAACTGTCAATCACTGCATGACGAAACCTACCTTGAAATTTCTCCCAGAGAAGCTTTGTGATGTACCAAGGCCGTGTCCAAAACAATCTGCCGTTTTTAACTGCAAGACACAAAGATCGAAGCTAGAGTCCAGCAATGGCAACCCATTATTTGTTGAAATTCTCTCAATAACGATTGGTATAAATCTAATTTGTACGAAGCATATGGACACTCTGCACGAGTAAGAGTGAGTGAAGTAAGATGGGATGCGGTGCGGACGGCTGAGGGTTATCCAGTCTACCAATTCAGGTGTTGTATTACTTAGATTTCGGTATGCAATGGTTGACAGTCCCCTTGTCAGAATTTTTTTCACCCTGAAAAAAAATCAACCCGCGAATCTTGCAACCGGATACCAACATGGTAACTAATAGCTTCCAGGACTGACTACGAGCATTAATTATAATTAATGAATAACTAATAAATATCAGTTCATTTTTCACTCTATTGCTAGTGCTGAAACTGATACTATTATTACTACAACTAACTAACTAACTCACTGGCACTATCGAACCCATAGGTTCATGGCCGCGAGGACATAAGCTCTCCATACATCCCTGTCCTGAGCTAATGTTTTCCAATTATCCCCTGTAAAATATACTTCTCTCAAATCATAGTTAATGTTATTCTCCCACCTCATTCTTGGTCTACCAACTGGACATTTTCCCTCTGGTTTTCCTACAAGAAGATTCCATTCACGTATTTCATTCCCCATTCGTGCCACATGTCCTGCCCATCACATACTAACATTCCATGTTCCTAGGAACATGTCCCTATGTTTGAACATTTGGCATGGGTTCCCTGAAGTAGTCCCCGCCCGGAGAACCGAATTGGGAACTATTTGATCTCCGGAAAATTTTACTCCAGTTGAACCCATGCCCGCATTTCTTGACGGTTCTATTTTTTACGGTGAAAGATGGTCACTCTTTCGACCAAGGTACTTTTTTCGTCTGGCTTATCACCTTCGACCAGTCTGGCATGGGTAACCCTATCGGCAGCAATGCTACCACCGGCATAGCTCTCAGGATCATTTAAGCACGCAAGCCACTCCACCACGACAAGGTAAAGATACCATGAAATGATTATTACTGCTACTCCTTATTATAACTAGTAATTTATCAGGCATTTAAGTACACCTACAGCTCCCAGCTTCTATCTTCCTAGTTTCTTTTTCTTCCTATAAACGTTCGGAGATTTCACAATTCTTCAACTTCGGTCATCGCTTCAGAGTGGAAATATTACTAGATCTGGAATTTTAGATTTTATGTATATGAATAATGATGCAGGGAAAAATGCATCGTATGTTATACTACATGGAAGACTTTAACGGTGCCTAAAAATCTATTTTTTACCCATTAGTGTATTTTGTGTTTTGAGCCTGAAATTCCGATCCGATTGAGGGTCTTTCCACTTTTCAGCGGTTGCCCTTTTACCAGCCGGCTGCTGGCCCTTCACATCTACATGTGTCAATCACAGAGGTAGATGATCAACAGCCATTGTAGGGGTTTCATGTGGTTAGCATATCGAGTCCCCCAGCCGTTATAGCTGGTTCCTCAACCTGGAGCCGCTACTTATTGTAGCTACCCAATTGCCTCACGATGCTGGGTGGGCACCGGTCCCATACTGGCCGAAATACCATGAGAAAATTTCTTCCCCCCATGGAGACTCGAACCCGCGCAAGTCCCGTAGCTCTGCGCCAAGGCTTCCTACCTTAACCGCTCGGCTACGGCGCGGGACAGTTAATTTACCTTTTTTAAAAAGTCAATATATACGTAATTCGACTCAGTTCAGCGTTGACAGGTCTCCGGAAATTTCCGCCGTTGTTCGAAATTTTATGAGAGCTTCGAAGTAGTGTAAAAATATGACAGTTTTACTTTTTGACCAATAAATAGAGTTACTGATATTGGTTATCTTTGTTTATTTTATTTATTTTATATTCTCTCTCTATCTTCGGTTTTTTTTACTGTTGTTGCCGTCTTCCCGTGTCAAACTTCCAACACCTAAGATCTTGTGCATCTTCAATGCTTAACCCTCTTGCTTGAATTACTATCCTCATGTTTTCTTTCCATGTTAACTTTGGTCTCCCTCTTTTTTTTTTGCTTTCTGGTCGGTTGCCATTGATATAGTTGGTTTCGGCCATCGCTCACCTTCCATTCTTAAAATATGTCTAACCATTTTAATTCCTTCTAATCAATTCTTTTAATTATGCTTTTTCTTCTTCCATTATGTTTCTAATTTCCTAATTTGGGATATGTTCTAATTTAAAATTTTTGGCACTTCTGCGTAAATAATCAATTTCTAGAGCTATTAGTCTATTTTTGTAGTACTTATTGGTTGTTCATACCTCACTTCCTATACTCGTATTGTAACAGATTCCACCAATGTTTTATCAATATATTTTTTGCGTCTCTCCAAATATGCTTACCCACTATATATAATTTAACGATGATATTATTTTGCTACTCAATTCAATTCTATGCTTTATCTTGTCTATGCCTATACCATCAATGTTATCCATAATTATTCCCAAATATTTAGTTTGTTTCACTTCCTTTATTTAAATTCCTTCTTCCAACATTAAATTTTCTCTTTTATTGCTATTTATTGCCAAATATTCTGTCCTTCGTAAATTTACTGTGAGACCACATGATTCATATGTGTTTTTCAACATTTTTATCATGAATTCCATTTCCAATTTGTCTTGCGCTAAAACCAGTTTATCATCAGCAAGTTGTAATGTCAGCAAAAATCTGTTGCCTATTGGGATATCCATACCTTTGCTATTTTGTTTCCATTTTATTAATATAAATTCTACATAAGTATTAAGTAAAATTGGTGATAGACTGCATCCTCGTTTCAGTCCCTTTGTTGTTTTTATAGGATTAGATATTATATTTCCAATTTTAACATAAGCCATGTTATCTTTATAAAGTTGTAATTTCAATTAGTTTTCTATTGATATTGTATTTCTCTAATACTTCCCATAATTTGTTCCTCGGAATTGAGTCAAAAGCTTTTTCTAAATCTATCATTATCAAATGGTTTTCTTCTCCAACTGTAGTCCGTTTTTCGATGAACTGTTGGATTAAAAATGTATTGTCAACAAATGACCTTCCCGGTCTGAATCCATTTTAATCTTCTCCTAATTTGTCTTTAATAATATATTTTTGTACTTTTGTTTTTAATAGCTTTGTAAGGATTCTATATAATGAGTTATTTATACTTATTCCTCTATAATTTTCGCTTCTCTTTCTATCACCCCTCTTGAATATTGGTACAATGTAGCTTTTCCATTCATCAGGAATTTTCTGTATATTAAACTAGTCCCTCCATCTACATGTTACTTACATCCATTTTGTTGTTAATGATTGTGACATTGTGCTGCAGTACACATTTCAAAAGCATGAAAAAAAATTAGAACCTATTTTACAATTTTAAAGCCCATTTTAGGTACCTAAACCTACATCTTTCAAAGCATAAAAATCTGAAGTCTAATTATTATTCTCTCCGTGTAGCCTATGGTGATAGATTGCATTGCATCTTCCACGAGTGAAATTAACAGTTTTTTTTGTAGATTTAACATCGATTATTTCTAGCAAGGTCCCAAACCATACCCGCGTGGTCTAAGTCATGATGCTTTGGCGTAGAGCTAAGAGACATGCGCTGGTTCGAGTACCCATGGGAGAAGAAATGTTCTAATAGAATGTCTGCAATTATGGGACCAGTGTCCACCCAGCATACTGAGCAATTTGAGTAGCTGCAATAAGTAGCGGCTCCAGGTTGAGAAAACTATTTATAACGGCTGGGGAACTCGACATGTTGACCCAGTGTCACTCCTATACTGGCTAGATGTAAATGTAACATATGGATGTGAGACCAGCACCCATATGGTAGGCCAAGAGCCCTCTAGAGCTCAGTGCCGCTGAGTTTGTATTTCTGGCAAGAGGTTACTTCCGACGCCTAGACGTGAACCAGGGATATGCTTTCCAAATCCCAGGGTTATAAAATGCATACAAATGTTCTATTAAATCTAGGAAAGCCGGGTTTATTATTTTCTTATGAAGAAATTCAGAAATTCATTATTTTATCAAAAAATACGATATGCTAGGAATCGGATCCGCGATATTAAAATCATGAGGTGAAGGCGCTATCTCGGGACCGGCAGATGTGATAGAAGAGGAACGGGAAGCAATTTATGTAAATTGTATCTAGCCATCAGAACATATGTGATCGACTTGAAGCTATGTTTAAATTCAAATTGCGAGTGAAATAATTATTTTTCAAAGATGGATTAGATTTTTATAATGTGAAATTTATGGAATGAAAGTTGGATAGAAATGTCTTGAATGACGAAACCCGTGACTGGTTTTGTATTATTTTGCTTTTTTTTTTTATTTATTTGTCTTTCTCTGGATACCTCGTTATTGCAAGTTATCATTTCTTCATTATTTCACGCAATTACTGAATTCCGTATCTGTATTTTTTTTTCGTCATAGTTTTTCAATTAATGGAACTGGTCAGATGGACAAAAAATATGTTTTCAGAAGTAATACACGTTTTTTTTTTTTTTTTTTTCCAAATGCCCCAGGTTTGTCTTTCGACATTCCTGGTGTCTCTCCTGGCATGGCGTACTTGTAACCCACTTCTGAGGTTGGGGCGCCTGGAAAGCGGGGTTACGTTACCCCGATATGATGGGTGATGATGATGATAATGGTGCGCCACGAGAGTCCCTAATCCTAAGCTTAACCTAAGATGAATATGAATGATAATGATTGCGATGGCCATATGATTTCGGGGACCGTATGGGCCTTAAAGTTTTCCTGACATTTGTCTTACAGGTGAGGAAAAACCCCGATAAAAACCTCACCCAGAAAAACTGTTCGGACCGGGGATCGAACCCAGGCCCGCTACCCCGAGACCACAGCGGTGGACATAATACACATTGTTAATGAGTAGTTTATATAAGTTAATTTTAAAGATGGTAACGAAATATCTGACAAACAATTATTTTTTAACAAAATAATTGTGTCTTTTACTATACAAGCTGTTTTTAATGAACTTCTTTTATCGTAGAAAAAAGCTTTAATTAATATTTAACACTCCAAACTGCAAGCAGAACTCGACAAAATGACTACTGGTTTGTATGGTTTCTCCTGGCCCAACAGTGAGATACATTACGGAAATCCCCACCAGTTGGCACAGTTATTTTTAATAAACACATTTTCAATATTATTACAATCTCAAATGTTTATTTTAATTTAGCTTAATTTTTATTTTTACTTTAAAACTAGCGATTGTGCCACACAGATAATTGAATCGTTGTATTTTAATGTGTTTATCTAAATTTCTGTCATTGCCTAAATGGCATCCCAAATAATTAAAATTCTGAACTTGGTATATAATTATTTATATTTATTTTCCTTTGCTTTGAGATGAATAAATGTCCCCTGACCGTGTTACGAGCGCTGTGCAGAGTAAGGATAATGACAGATTTGCTGTTTCAGAGCATCTATCCATGCTCCTCTAAGTATTAACCCTTTTAGAGAGGGTTGCTGCTTCCGCCCCTTGAGCCGTTGTGATGATCGCCTGGTATCACGTCGCCTCGTAGACCGTTGCAGACTTCTTGGTCGAAGTCAACCTCCCACGTTGCGGACTATTCTTAGTTTCCTCTCACCTCTAACCAATCGGCAAGTTGGCAAAGCTAAACTTCCACGATTTGGTCGTCTGATTCATTGAGTACTCGGAGCCCCCACCACGTCGAGGTGATAGTCCACGGGGGGGGGGGAACGAATGTTGGGAAGACCATTGAAGAGATGGAAGGACCAATTCGACCTATAATGAGATCGGAACAGGTCATTGGGCTTAATCCTTGTTGTTGTTGGTGGTGGTGATGATGATGAAACTAGCGATTATAACATTACATGACATTTTGTACTTGCTGATGAGGTCTGTCGCGCCGCCGTGATATTGAATACAATCAACTTTATATAGAATAACTAAGTAATATTTATGTTACGTTAAACTCGGTGCACATACTTTTATTCTAATTATAATTTAGCTATGTAGCGCAAGTGGTTAAATACTCGCCCTTAACCTTCAAGTTCCGAATTCGTGTCTCGGTCATTCCATGTTGAGTTCTTATTTTGAATTCGATAGTAAGAGTACAGTTTGTAAAATTTGTTTAGGTTATTTTTGAGCTTTCGCAAGGTGGTTTGAATTAAACCAAAGTGATTTTATTCTCTATTTAAATATTAATGTTAATCAATAGATTTATATTTAAATCTTTCATTCAAATTATTTTTTCCAGTTTTTATATTTGTTTTTAATTCCAAACATACAAAATTTATTCTGTTGGGTCAATGAAGAGGCGGCGCGTCATATATGTCCAATAGTTCATTGAACCCCCAGGAAGAATAAATTGAACTTATGAATAAAGTGAAGAGTTTTAATGATGAATAATATCCTTGTATTTTTCAAGATTTCCAAAAATATCATTATGAAAAATAAGTCCCTAAAATATTCTAACTCACTTACAAGGCAACTGTCAACAATTGCATGTCGAAACCTACCTCGAAATTTCTCCCCGAGAAGCTTCATGATGTACCAAGGCCGTGTCCGCAAAAAAATCTGGCTTTTTAACTGCAAGGCACACTCAAGTCAGAATTCAGCAATGGCAATCTATTATACCTACCTAATACAGGCTTTCCACTTTACAGCAGTTCGCCCTTGATTCCTGATTTCCAGAGATTCCTATCTTCCCATTGTCCCAACCTTTATAAGAAGGAAACCTATAGAGACGGGAAAAACATCCCAGAACGGTATGATTTTATATGTAAAGTCGTCCTATGTAAGCCGGATACCTTCATAACGCGGAAACGGAATGGTTTTTAGAGTACCAATAGTTAATTTTTACCCCAGTAAGACGGAAACTTATTATTAAGCACGTTCTAATTTCAGTAATAATGACGTGAACATTCTGCATATGACGCTACTGCATTACATTGTTTTATCTTGTTGCGTTGCTATTGTATTGCGGGGATACCCTTGTTTATGTGTGACAGGGGGTAATCCCACACATTTCCTTGCCTGCTTAAGTAACCAATATCCTTGTATTTTTCAAGATTTCCAAAAATATCCAGATTTTTTAAATCAAGAATGTATTTATGCCATGGAGCTCTCGCGTAGACAAGCTTTACAATTTATATTTGAGGAGAAAAATATATGCTTAGACTGGGTTTGAACCCAGGCCCTTTGGCTTTTTATGTCATTGCTCTACCAACTGAGCTATCTGAGCGATTCAAAAAGTAATTGCATGGCGCTCATACTAGGGTTTGAACCCAGGACATTTGGTTTTCTATGCCAATGCTCTACCAACTGAGCTACCTGAGCACTCCAATCTAAATGCAATTTTTTCTCTTATACATTGTTAATTTCCGAGCGCCAAATGCTTCGAACCGTTGCTCGATCACGAAAATGGAGGCAGCTTTTTTATCGGGAATGTAAACATTATTTTATAAAGCCAATAGGGCTTATTTCCATGTTTTTATTATTAATTTAATAATTTTCACTGAAGGAGAAATTATATTTGAGGAGAAAAATATACGCTTACACTGGGGTTTGAACTCAGGACCTTTGGCTTTCTGTGCCATTGCTATACAAATGAGCTACCTGAGCTGATTAAAAAAATAATAGCATGGCGCTCAGATTGGGGCAGCTCAGATAGCTCAGTTGATAGAGCAATGGCATAGAAAGCCAAAGGTCCTGTGTTAAAACCCCAGTCTAAGTTTCTCCTCAAATATAATTTGTCCTTCAGTGAGAAGTATTAAATTAATAAAACCTCGAATGCTTTATAACTGTGCATGTGGGTTTTCTCTCTAAGATAACCCCAAGGAATCAGTTTTTTGGCTTGCGCGTCGCAAGAGGCGAGGGAATAAATGCTTCAAAATTAAAATAATTATAACATTATTACCTTACAGGTTCGTCTCCTGGACTTTGTAAAATATTAATTCACTTTAGGCCTTTCGGGACTATCCCATCTTAATTTTATATTATAATTTCAGTTTTGTGAACGTTGTTTTCAGTTTTAAGACAATATTCTATTCTATAGTAATTCGTGGCCGAGGACAGGTCTTCTTCTTCTTCTTCTTCTTCCTTCCAAGTATTAGGCCAAGGCCTGTTACGATCCTATAGAAAATTTTCCCTCCAGCGTTTCATAGGACGGCCCAGTGATCTTCGTCCTCTTGGTATATAATTATAACAGCTTTGGGGATCCGATTTGAACTCATTCTTTCAAGATGGTGTTTCCAATTTAGTTGGTACTGTTTAATATATTCCAAAATTGGCGTAGTCTTCAATTCTTTTAAGATATCGGTGTTCCTTTTCCGATCCCATCTGGTGTAACCCGCTGTTCTGCGCATGAATCTCATTTCACAAGCCGTTATTCTGCTTTCATGTTGTTTTCTTAGTGTCCATGCTTCACTACCATAGGTCAACACTGGTCTAGCCAAAGTGTTATATAAACGTAATCTGGTGTTTTTTTGTACAAGGGATGGTTTCATAACTTGATTAATAATTCCTAAACTTTTATTATAACTAGTAACTTTTTCAGGGATATCCTTTTCATCCCAGATAGAGAGATAATATCCAAGATATTTAAATTGATTATATCTCTCTAAAATTTTATTCTGGAGACAGATTTTACTTTGTATGGTGTCCTTCCCATGAAATGCCATAATTTTAGTTTTGTTAATTGATATTTCCATATTAAATTTGGCACCTATTTTTTGTAAATTATAAATTGATCGTTGCAAATCATTTTCGGAAAGTGCCAGAAGAGCTAAATCGTCTGCAAAAAGAATAGCATCGAGTTTGAGGTAGCTATATATGGGTATATATCCTCGTTGAGTTTTCCTCCATTCATTTATTAATTTATTCATGTATATAATGAAAAGCACCGGTGAAAGTCCACATCCCTGTCTTACTCCAGTGTTGATCTTTTCCCAAGAAGATAATTTGCCATCTTGTCACTGCAATCATAGCATTTTATGCTATGCTTTGCAGCTTTACTAAGAAATAATTATTATAGGTGTAGTAGCTTCCCGTTGCTTTCCACTAATATAATATAATACATATTTAATACTGTCTATAGTGTAAATATTTAGTTTCCTTGTGATTTTAAATATAACAACATAATGATTATAATTTAAATAAACAGGCTTTACTGTTTCCTACGTGTGTTATTTGCAAATGACAAATATTTAAGCTCGACAAGTTATGATGTGGTAGATTTAAGCCGCAAGTTTATATAGACATATATGACTTTTCTTTCTTGTACATTTTATATTTCAATCGTTAGCTCTAGATTAAAATATTTTGTAAGTAATAATTATATTGTAGACGTACCATGTATATTTATGTTTATTGTCATTTTGATGTAAGAATAATTTTTTTTTATTTTTTAACCTGGTTGAGTGGTAGACAAGGCCTTAAGGCCTTAACTCTGCCAGGTAAAATAAAGCGATTATTATTATTATTATTATTATTATTATTATTATTATATATATATATATATATATATATATATATATATAATCTCTTCCTCTTTTTTTATATATCTTGTACGTATTATATATTTAATTCGTTAAATTTAGAGTAAATCAAAATGCATTATAAATATTAATTGTATTGTATTCATAACATGTAATCGTTTATGTATATTGTAATTTAGATGTAAGACTATTTTTTTTTGTATTTTTTAAAACCTGGTTGAGTGGCAGACAAGGCCTTAAGGCCTCAACTCTGCCAGGTAAAATAAAGCTATTATTATTGTTATTATTTTATTATTATTATTATTATTATTATTATTATTATTATTATTATTATTATTATTATTATTATTAATTATTATTATTATTATTATTATTATTATTGACGGATTTTAACCTATCGCCTTTTAATACTTTTACGTTCCACTCGTCACCCGGTGACACGATCTGTTGGAAGAGAGATTTAACTATAGATCACACTCATATTTTTTTTACCAGACAGGACATGGTGGGTCTCCCCGAATAAGTGATGAGCTCAATGTCAGGGCCTCATCAGAAACAACACAACATTATGATGATGAAACATACAATTTACACACCACATTCATACTAAACGTGGCGAATATGGTGATGATTATGATGACCAGATGATGTTCGGGAATCATTTGGGCCTTAAAGTTTTCTGACATTTGTCTTACAGATGAGGAAAACCCCCAAAGAAACCATCACCCAGGAAACTTGTCTCGACGGGGAGTTGATCCCTGTCCCGCTGCATATGGGGCAGCGACGCTACCCCGAGACCACAGCGGTGGACTTCTATATGTATATAATATATGATATGAAAAGAAAAAGAATGCTTGAGTCGGGATTTGAACTCGAGTCTCTAAAGTCTGTACCTTTAGCGCTCTAACCAACTGAGCTACCCAAGAATTCCAATACAAGCATACAATTTTCTTATACATGTAGTATTCTCAATTCACACAAGAGGTAGCGGAAATTTATTCCAACTGCCATCTCGCGGCTAACATAACAGTTAAGCATTTTTTTAAAGAGAATATTTACTTTATAGCAGTAACGCTTTTATATATAGATATTATAAATATATTTTTTGACATTTGGCAATGAAGGCAAACATGATATGAAAAGAAAAAAGAATGCTTGAGTCGGGATTTGAACTCGAGTCTCTAAAGTCTGTACCTTTAGCGCTCTAACCAACTGAGCTACCCAAGAATTCCAATACAAGCATACAATTTTCTTATACATGTAGTATTCTCAATTCACACAAGAGGTAGCGGAAATTTATTCCAACTGCCATCTCGCGGCTAACATAACAGTTAAGCAATTTTTTTTAACTGTTATGTTAGCCGCGAGATGGCAGTTGGAATAAATTTCCGCTACCTCTTGTGTGAATTGAGAATACTACATGTATAAGAAAATTGTATGCTTGTATTGGAATTCTTGGGTAGCTCAGTTGGTTAGAGCGCTAAAGGTACAGACTTTAGAGACTCGAGTTCAAATCCCGACTCAAGCATTCTTTTTTCTTTTCATATCATATTTGCCTTCATTGCCAAATGTCAAAAAATATATACTTATAATATATATGTATCCTTTTAATTTATTATTTTTGATTTCCCTTATAGTATTTTTATCCACCGCTGTGGTCTCGAGGTAGCGTGCTGCCTTGTCACGCAGCGTGCCCGGGTTCGATCCCCGGTCGGGGCAGTTTTTCTGGTCGAGGTTTTTATCGGGATTTTTCCTCACCTGAAAGACAAATGTCAGGAAAACTTTAAGACCGAAACGGTCCCCGAAATCATATGGCCATCATCATCATCATCATCCTTATCATCGTCATCCTTATCATCATCATCATCCTTCATCGGTGTGGAAAGAAACGGGAAAATACTACACCTACAATTCCCTAGTAAAGCTGCAAAGTATAGCATGAAAATGCTATGATTGCAGTGAAAGACATGCCCTCGGGCAGAATTACTATGGATGGATGGATAGTATTTTTGCCTTATATTTTTGTTACATTTTATATTTGTAAAAATATATGTGTATGTGTATATATATATATATATATATATATATATATATATATATATATATATATTATTTATATACAGAATTTTAATGTTTACACATCTTTCTGTGCCTAAAGTTTTATTTTTCTTCTCCACTCGTCTCTCTCCATCCAATCCATGTCCTCCGGTCCTCTTACTCTCATTCCAGTTCTTATTTCCTGCATCCACGAGTTTCGTGGTCTTGCCCTCCTCCTTCTTCCAGGTGGACACCATTCTAATGTCTTCCTGGGTAATCTTTCTTCTTGCATTCGTCGTACGTGCCCATACCAATTTAATTGCTTATACCATATCTACTATTGAATAACCAATATTCATTTTTTCTCTTATGACAGTATTTCTTATTTTGTCTAATTTTGAAAATCTTGCTGCTCTCCTCAAGAAATCCATTTCCATTGACATGAGTTTTTGTTCTAAGTTCCATATGTGACAGTACTTCTCACTATTGAATTATATATTTGTAACTTATTTTTCCTGGTTATATGTCTGGGTTCCATAAGATTCCATTCATCATTGCTGTTATTGCTCTACCTTTATTTATTCTTTTTCATATGCGCTATATTAACTTAAATTTAAAGTAAATTCTGATAGTAATATAGTGAACCCCTAACTAGTTTTTTTACAGTGTCTAATTTAGAGAGGGAAAAAAATTCCTATATGGGGAGATTTTATAAAATGTTCAACAACAATGGCATAGGTTCGAAATAAAAATGTTAAAATATGCGGTTTAGATATGCAGGGTTTAGTAGCAAGAATTAAATCTCATTTTCTTACATACAAGAAGATTTAAAATAAATGAAGCTTTTCTGATTATGAAGAACAAGCACCACTTAATGAAAGTAAGTTTGATTTGATTGATTGTAGCCTATATTTGTTCTCTTTCCCAATATTAAATTAACAACAAGTAGCATATTATAATATCATTTTTGCGCGATAGTGCATTTTGTCATACTTACAGCAATGTCTACCATGATTGAAAGTTCAACTTCCTACATTTCGGGGTTGCCAACCTAAATAACTATACTGTAATGTTACATATTACAAACCGCATGTCGGAAGTAAAACCACTGTCCTCTATGTATATTACATACAATGTATATACAAAAGAAAATATGCATAAGGTAGTGTTAATATAAATTATACGTAACAAATCACTGCATTTTAAATGAACTGAACTTTATTTGAAACATTATAAAACAATAAACATGTACTTGCCTCCATTTTATCACTAATTGGTCTCACGGCCTCCTGTAGTTTCAACTAATAAACATTGCCCCCAATGTTAACGTTAGTCAATTGTTTATAATGAACGCAAATATTTCCAAGAAATATATTATTTTACTGTAACTTATTATTTTGAAAACACCATCGCGCAAAAAATAATGTACAACGCACGTTTGTTAAGTGTTTTACAGAATCTCGGAAATTAAAAACCTCACTATCGCTCGGTTTTTAAACATTTTCCTCGATTCTGTAAAAAACACTTCCCAACCTCACATCGTAATATACTATTAATATTAGATTAGAACACTGGATTTCTCCCCCCCCCCCCAGTTTATATGCTTTATTACAAGTTACAAACCATGAAGTAAAAGTACAGTAGGATGTAGGGTAAGGTTGCCTATATCCGTGATAGTTTTCTACTTGTTTGTGCAAATATAACATTGTAGATAATGGTGACAAAATATGAATACAAGAACATAGTATGAACTCTCCACGAAATTTTCTATTGAATTCAGTCAAAACCGATGTACAGTTGTCCCCAAATGCCTTATTCTTTTCTCCAAGACAAGGATTCCTAAATACGTGGCATGGATCATAAATCCGTCATAGTCGTATCCTAATTCCACGATATTAAAACAGAAGCTTATAAATTAAAAATAAGTGGACTTTCCGTTTATTAAAGTTTATAATCAATATTAAAAGCTATATGAGGGCAAATAAAAAAATTGTATAAATGATATCAAACAAACGACATTTAATGTTTAGGCCTATTTCCCTCTAAAATGATCTTAAAATAATATTAAGATTACACATGGTTATAAAATGTTCGCAAAAAATACTAGTCCTACTTTCTGGTAAAAATATTGTCCTCTGTAAATATAAGAATGAAGTAATAATAATAATAATAATAATAATAATAATAATAATAATAATAATAATAATAATAATCCGGTATCATGGCAGCTGCCGCCGTCTTCCGGAAACCAAACGCCACTCCTCTCTGTCCATCCATTAATCTTCCGCCATTCCTCAGATATTCATAGCTGCTTGTACCCCTTCCATCCAAGTTTTCTTCGGTCTTCCTCTCTTCCTCCTTTCCATTGGGATCCATTCCATAACAATTTTTGGCAATCTTTGCTCTGGCATTCTTTTGACATGGCCATACCACTGTAATATTTTCTTTTCTGTAATGTCTATCACGTCCGGCTCCTCTTGTACACCCATAATTTCCCTTATTTCTTTATTTCGTATTCTATCCATTCTAGATTTTCCAGCTGATCCTCTTAAAACATCCATTTCTGTACTTAAAATTCTTTTCATTTCCCTGGTAGGAATTTGCCAGACTTCAGCACCATATGTTAGAATATAATGTAGAAAGCCTACAAAACGAAAGTGTAAAGCATTTATATCAACAAAGATTGAATAAAAAATAATAATAATAATAATAATAATAATAATAATAATAATAATAATAATAATAATAATAATAATAATAATAATAAATAATAATAAGTTAGAGAAATAACAACGAAAATTGGTAATACGGAAGAAAAACTCAATAAATTAACGAAAAACGAATAAATAATTTTAGGAAATTGGTTTAAATGCCTACCTAGTCGCTAGAGGGTTAATTACACCGTTCTGCATTTTAAAACTTATTTTTTTGTTTTTTTAATCTGATATGTGATTCTAAACGGATTTTTTGTGCTGAATTCGAAAATGATCTCCATTTTTTCCCATCACGTCAGGTTTTCAAAATATTCATGAATAACTAGAAATAAAATTATAGCTCTGTAAAACGTAATAAAATTAATTTCAACAAAAATGTTGTGTGAAAAACTAGGCCAGAATTTGTTATTTGCCGCTAATTAACCATTACTTAATAATAATTAATAATTACAAGCATTCCAGGCATACTTCACTTTTAGAATCATAGTATTCTGGAACTGACTGTCCATCATCAGTTTTCGAATTTGTGGGCCAACGATTACAACAGCTTTAATTTTTTCATAGGATAATGAAGGAAATGTAGCGCAAAGGTATTTAAAGCACTCATTGTCTTTATCTAAAGTTTTCACAAATTGTTTAATTGAACCTAATTTTACATGTAGAGGTGATAACAATACTTTTGAGGGTTCAATAAGAGGTTCGCTTCTTATATTTCTTTCGCCCGGTATTACATTAGTCCTACGTAGCCACTGTTCTCTTTCCCAGTGCTCTGATCTAGCTCTGCTATCCCATTCACGTACGAAGAAGGGTATTTTGTGAAACCAGCTTTCTGACCAACTAATAGTCCAATAATCATGAAATCTCCACAGACTGGCATATATGATTTTCGTACTGCATTTTTGTGACAAAAACTTTACATTTTCATATGTCTCCTTTAAAACAAAAGAGTGGGCCACAGGAATGAAAGGATGGATGTTTCCATCAAGAAGCTAAACACCTTCAAGACATTTTTGAGAAGAATCTATGAAGAACCTCCACTCTTTGGAATTATAGTTTATGTTATAAAATTTTAAGACAGCAGGGATGTCTTTGTAATAAACTAAATTTTCTTCTTTAGCAAAAAAGGGACAAGTTCCTTCTCACGATGCCTATAACATGAAAAATATGTACCCTCAACCAATACTTTCTTTACTTTTAACCTAGAGCCTAACAGTACTACTGATTCTTTAGAGAAATTTAAATCACTCACTAAATCGTTAAGCTGACTTTGATTAAAACATCTGTCATGATCAGAATTATATGGTTCATCATCCACAGGAGATTCAGTTTCAGTGCTGCTAGATGCAGATTGCAACGTATCTGATTCAGGGTGTAAGGGAACCGGAATATCAGGACCATGGTACAGGCTGAATGGTAGAGGGAATGTTAGGATATACAATATCTTTCTTCTTTTTAGCATTATATCCTGCTACCTTAATTGAGCAAAAATAACAATCGTCTCCATGATTTGTAAGTTCCCTCCAAATCATAGGGATACCAAAGGACAATGACTTTTTTCCCCCATTTTTTTAACTCCTCAACTCTGCAACAAAACTACGACATACTTTGTGAGGGCACCACGAGTTATCCTGGTCTCCTCAACTTAATGCCAAAATATTGAAAGTAAGTTTTCTTTACAAAAGCAGTTATATTCTTTGCTTTAGTAATGTATATTACCCACATATAGGTATATCAAAACAGATTTGGATCATTTACTAAACCACACATTTTTGTACGGATGTAGTTAGTAGATTTTAATAAATATAAACATTTTAAAATATAAACATAATAATAGTTATATTATTTCACATTTTAAGCAATAAAGTTAAATTATAAACTGCTGGGCCTTTCTAACAAACGATAAGCACACTATAATATTACTGCAGTACGTACATTACGAAAAATATTCAACACATAAAATTTTGAATTGTAAAAAATTCTGACATGGTACGCGAAAACGGATTTCATTTTTGCAATCAGTGTGAATTTGTGATTCAGAAATGCCCATTTATTAAAAAAAAACAAAATTCATGCAGAACAGTGTTTTATCGCCCTGTCAGTGAGTAAAATATTTTATTTTAATATAACTGATTTATACGTAATGTGACTAATATGAAAGATTGTTAATATTCTTAAGAATTTTCTTCTATCTACAGTCACACGGTTATATATGAGGGAGCCATATCATAAAAAGGTAATAAAAATTGAAAATGCGGAAGCTGCTAAACCATTATCATCATTTTATATTATTAAGACTCGTGTTTCAGTTGGTTCAGTTGATATTAAAATACAATATTAGAATGTTATATAATCAAGCACCCAAAATATAGGAAATTTCTTCAAGGACAGTCACGAAATAGAGAAACATTATTTCTTCAACCTCTTTCAACATCAGGATGGCTTTCGAGGCTTTATATTAGTTTTCGAAAGGCGGACAAGGGAATAAAATGGAAAGAAGTAAGCTTATGCAAGTCTGTAGTAATCCAGGAACTACTTTTTAAAACATTTAATTCTGTGACAACGAATTGAAATTCTATTATGGAATTAGGAATATCACGAAAATAGGAATTTTTAAAGCCTAGTACGCACTGGGATTCTCTGTTCGGACTCTTTGTCGCGGAGCTGCGTCTGGGATTCATTTTCTTGCATCCGGGCGCTCCGCGATAATGAATCTTGTATCCGGTGTGTTGCGTTTTGCATATTATTTTTTAATCCCATCCGACATGGAATTCTTTTTACAATGTCGCGCAACATTGAGTCAGTACGGACGTTCATATCAAACCAAGTGAACCTCTTTCAATCATTCTCGTGCAGTCTTTCGTTATTTTTTGTTTGATAAAATGTGGACAACAAATTCCACTTTACAATTGAGGGAAGATTTGCAAATGCGGCGACGTTTGTGGAAAGTTTCCTCGGATAAATATGAAGTCAGGGGAAAGAAAGCTAAAGCTGTGACTGAGTTAGCCCAAAAAATATGAAGTAACAACAACAGGCACTGCAATGCATGAAATCTTTGGCTGAAGTGGTGACGAAAAGGGATTCCCATACAATTTTTTGCCGAGTTCATAAGTGATTATTTACGATCGGCAAATAGGCTACAATACGAAGTTAATCGGGGAAAACAGAATATAACTCAGATTATTTTTATCTACAAGATGGTTTATACGCTAATTCGTCAGATTAATTTCACACTACGCCTTCTCACTCCATCCTATCCAGCTGCGATGGCCCTTCCGATAGTAATAGCACACGCCACGCAGACATTGTCCTCATACTTGAGCAACTTTGCGTAAATGTAAAATTATTAGTTTTAAATTTCTATATATATATATATATATATATATATATATATATATATATATATAAATGTACATAAGTGAGCAATAAATAATTACTTAAAAATAGTATTTCTTATTATAATGGAAAAACTAATAATGAAATGTCCTATTTTATTTCGAAAGGACATAGAGCAGTAAATAATCATGTACCTACTTCATACGTTCTCAGAGCAATGGTGATGACTGTGCATACTTCAGGAACGAACTCCGATATTATCTGTTTAGAAACTTTAAAAGTATACATGAGGATTGTATATGAGTCTCCACTTGCGAAAAAACGGAGAGTGATTGCTAGCTTGTTGCTAACAGAAACTGGCACCCTAAAATTCGTCTTTTTTTTTAATGTGTGATCCAACCATACCCAGAAGATATTCGAAGTCGACTGGACTCATCGGAAGAAAATTTCGGATTCCCATTCCGTTTTTCAATCTCAATGTTCTAAGAACATCGTGTCCATGCCAAATCCGACCCTTGAATATCCCACTAATCCACCAACGTGGTGGCTTTTTGTTAGCCCTTTTTTTACTTCGTAGAGCTGGGTAAAGTGCTATTGCGATCCCTGGTAGCGCGACTTTGTGTGACATGGTTCAGAATCAAACTAGATGCGGACACGATTTCCAGAGCGATAATATTGCGGGACAAAGAATCTGCAACATGTATCCAAGAGTCTACAACAAAGAGTCCGAACAAAGAATCCCAGTGTGTACTGGGCTTAATCTATATAACACATAGCCTATTGGAAATGTATAAAGTAGACATTTCTTATGGGGGACCCAACGAAATATGCAAAACATCTGCAACGAAGTAGACATTTTCAGGTGCAGAAGAAATTGAGCCAAGTGATGTAATTCGATGCAAAACATCACCCGTCAACTCAGCTCCTTTTGTCAAAGGAACTGCTCAGCAGAAAGTTAGACTGGACAAAGTACTTAAATTTTGTTATCTGCAGCAACATAGTTGGTGTATATTGGAATACCACAGTATGCGGGCTGAAATTAGGGCGCAGCGTGCGTTCAGAAGAACTTTTCATCATGAGGCACCTACAGACAAAACTATTCTGAATTGGTATCGAAATTTTGTACAGCGTGGATGCATAAGTGATAAAAGGAAAGTTATTTAGGAACGGCCTGTGAGTGCGGAAAGTGTAAAACAAGTACGGGAGGCGTTTGTACATAGTTCTCGAAACTCTGTGAGTAGAGATAACCAGCAGTTAAAAATTCTAATATATTGACTTAGGCTTTCACGGCCGGAGTTACTATGGTGATCTTGTAGACGATTTCCGGGCTGTTGGCCGTGGTCTTGAGGCTTGCAGTTCCCCAACGTTTCGCCAGAGACTGCGTCCGGCATCCTCAAGGGTTGTCTTGAGATTGGCAATTTTGTCGACTACCTGCTCTATTTATACATTTACCCGCGACGTGTTCTCTGCGCGGTCCGTTACATAACGTTGGGGAACTACAAGCCTCAAGACCACGGCCAACCGCCCGGAAATCGTCTACAAGATCATCATTTATAAATACATTTTTCCAAAGTTCTACGTTCTCGTCGAGTGTCTTCGAAGTAGGTACAAACATTTTTGAGTTTCTCTTTCTAATGACACCAGTTTCGTATAAATCCAACAACTGACTGCGACGCTATACCAGGTTGCAACCAAGGAATGTTTCTGCTGTTACGATGTATATTAAAACCTACATCAATAGCACTTGACATTTGTTAGAAGAAGATGTTATTTAATTGGCCAAGCTATCAAACTATGGAAGGATCCGAAAGATAACAAAAGCAAAATATGATGCATGAAGACGACATAAAAAACGATACAGTGAAGCATTTAAGCCGACATACTATTGGCTTTTTTTGTCGATTTTAAACGTTATTCCAATTATAAACTAACTTTAGAAGAATGCAATTCTGAATATCAATTTGTTCAAACCAACTATAATGGATTCTCATTTTTATCTAAAATATTTCCCATTAAAAAATATATTTTAGGAGATGTGACTGCACTGGAGTGGTAGAGGTCTCAGGAATCTGTCATTAGTAATGGCAGATACGTCATGAATGCAGTTAGTCAACTGCTAATTGCAAGAGCAATGAGCATCTTCTGCTGGTGTGTTTTTCTCTACATTTGGTGTTGTGCATTCTAAGGTATGCAACAGTCTTAGTACAGGTAAAGCGTCAGTACTTGTGTTCATACAAAAACATTTGATAGATCAGACACCATTAAATACAATCCAAGATGAAGAAAATATTTGAAAACAATTTTGCTCAGTTCTCATTTATTCATGGTTTTGATGTGTTATCTTTTAACATATTTTCTGGTATTTTTATTGTTTCGTGTAAGAATATATTAGTGAAATAATGAGTTTATATAGATTTAATAGATAGGTGCTGTCAAATAATGCTAGTGTTGAACTTATAGGTATGAGTTTATTCTTGGTATGGTTCACTAGGTCTAAATTATTCTTTATTGAAGTGTGATTGGCGGATTATATTTGTTTGTGATGACGTTGTATATAACTAGAGGACTAATATAATAATAAAACTCTTTTAATCCGATTTTTAAAAAAAATCTTACTTAAATATAAAATCACTTATTTCGATTTTAATTTTAATATTTTTTTCTATCCTGTAAGGTGAATTCAATGGTAATTTACATACATAACAATTGAAAAAAATGAAATGACATTTTACATTTTTTTAGCCTTCAGAAGATAGGACATTACTTTGCCACTTCAGATTATTTATATATAGCTTTCACTCTCTTTAACAGAAATTATGGAATTTTTACATGGTTTTTATAGGAAGCCAGATATAATAAGAACAGTTAAGTCTCGTAGACTGCGATGGGCAGGACATGTTGCACGTATGGGGAATGAAAGACTTGCATGGAAGCTTCTTGTAGGAAAGCCAGAGGAAAAACGCCCAGTTGGTAGACCAAGAATGAGGTGGGAGAATAACATTAACTATGATTTGAGGGAAGTAGATTATACAGGGAATGATTGGAAAGGATTAGCTCAGGATAGGGATGTATGGCGAGCTTATGTCCGCGCGGCCATGAACCTACGGGTTCGATAGTGCCAGTAAGTAAGTAAGTAAGTAAGTAATAATTTTACTTAAAATGTAAGGTTTTATATCAGTAATTGACCTAACTGTAGAACGTCATTGTGTGTTACAGAGTGAGAGTAAAATAATAATCTCTGTGAAGTTTTCAATTTTATTTCAACAAGAAAGTGTGAATGTGATACATAAAGAAGTTACAAAATACATGTTTTAAGTTTTATGTTCTACTAAATTTAGTCACTAATTCTACAAAATAAATGTAACTTACTTAACAACGAACGCTTCTGCGTGGTGTAAGAGCCTTAATTAAATAACTTCTTTGTTACGTATGCGTTTGTTCATATTCTACAAGATATAGGCACTTTAAAATCTTCTTAATATCCCATATACTACTTTGGGAAACGGAAAAGAAAATTTAATTGGCATGTGTTATGTTAAATTTGACGTGGAATTCATCGTTAAATTCCTTTAGGCTGAGTTCGTGAGCGAAATTTAGAAATTAAATTATATCACATTTTTATGAACAGGCCAACAATTTTTATGCAATATCAACTTAGCGGTTTTATATGTAGCCTACACTATTAGGAACTACCTGTTTTCTTGTCCGCCGGCGAATATTTCCTTGGCCGGATGTAGATCAGAAGGCATATTATCACTTTAGGTTAAATGCATTAAAGAATTATCCAGACTGCGTAAGTATATAAAATAATGTAGAATATAAAAAAAGTGGGCAACGTTTAAAACGTAGACTTTGACGGCCGGAGTTGCTATGATGATCTTGAAGAAGACAACCCTTGAAGATGCCAGACGCAGTCTCTGGCGAAACGTCGGGAACTACAAGCCTCACGACTACGACCTACAGCCCGAAAATCTTCAAGATCATCATGTTTTATCAACATTATTTCTACAGAAATAATTTGAATTATGTGATAAAATTATGTGTTGCATACTTTGTACACTATGCCTCATAAAAGCTGCAATTCATAACCTCATCTGAAAAAAAAATCATATAAATGTGAAATATATGTTAAATTATAAGCTTCCATTCAGTATCATTTGTTAGCTACATGTCATAGGCCTGTATCTGCAACAATGTCCCACATTAAAACGTTTAAAATACATTACGAAACTCTGTTCACTGTGTTAAAGTTTTAAGAATTGTAAAACAGTATCTGATATCTCAGTCATTCTCAATAATTTGCAATGTTGTTTTATAGGGTGGTTTTATAGGGTGGGTGGGTGGGTGGGTGGGTGGACGGGTGGGTGGGTGGGTGGGTGGGTGGACGGGTGGGTGGGTGGGTGGGTGGGCGGACGGGCGGACGGGCGGACGGGTGGGCGGACGGACGGGCGGACGGGCGGACGGGTGGGCGGACGGACGGACGGATAGATACAGGTCAAGCTAATATAAAGCGTGTAATATGAACTTGTGCATATTATTAGATTGGATTATTTAACATTTTCCAATACAGTTATTTTAACACAGTTCCAATAATGGATCATATTATAATATTATAATGATATTGTGAAAATATATCAATATCATTATAATATTATAGATTGGATTAATAAAGATGTTCAATGACGTATTACACATTTTAGATTCAATAGAATTGAAAAATCTGGAGTTGCTCAGCATATTTCTGATTACGGTCATGTTACCGATAAAAGTAACCTTAGGGTATGATGATCTTGAAGAAGATTTCCGGGCTGTAAGGCCATGGTCTTGAGGCTTGAAGTTCCCCGACGTTTCGCCAGACTGCGTCTGGCATCCTCAAGGGTTGTCTTGAGATCCTCATAGCAAATCCGGCCGTGAAAGCCTAAGTCAATACATTAGCCTTAGGCTGGTTCGTTCGGTCATTAATTTCAAATTCCTTGACGTCCTTAAAAGTTTAGAAATCTATAAAATTATGGACAAACTTATGAATAAAGACAAAGGCCCTATTCCATACATCGCCCTTTTTTCTTTAATTGATAGAAAATATTATTAGTTTTATTATGTCATATTGTTTACGTGCAATTCACTATGTCATGCGACATAGTTTGTTTTTAATTGAATTCTGTTTATTCGTTTACCATGTTTATCTTCAGTCAATATTTAGTCTTGAAAATGACAGCTTCGCTGCTGAAACATGTGGACTCTTTTAAATTTTCAGTTGGTGAAATGGGTACATTAACTACATGTTTTACGATTGTATCACCAAGAAGATCATTAGTTTATTAAATAATAAAGATGTGTTCGGTTTTTTAAAGACCCTAACACGGCTAACTTATTTTTGATTCATTGTGTTATCCATGTTTACTTTATTTTGTGGAGAGAATGAGATGAAATCTACTCCACGGTATTATATAGTCTGCTATGGTGTTCCTGGTTCGATTCACATAAAAAATCACACGCGACTCACACTGCCATTTATTTGAGCTGGGCCCAAAACCTCGAAGAGGGACTACAACCCTCCCTTTGGTCCTATGTTTGGTACACAGGCTTGGAGTTATGAGGAAATACATTAGGTCTCCAAAATCACATATTTTAAACGCCTATGGTTTGCTAAACCAGATTATCTTTGATGTAACATGAGATGAGATGAAATGTAATATGAAATAAATAAATGCAGATGAAATGGCATGATGAGAAGGGAAGAGGAATGGGATCAAATTCGGGAAAAGGGAGAACCCTGAGAAAAACCCGAGAAAGTCCGATGTGGCCCACCACCAATACCCCTCCCGAACCGCCAGAATTCGAACCTGAGATATCAGTCGGGGTGTTTATATCAAACTAAATCCCTCGTTCCCTCTCTTCAAACCTCGCTACTCTTCTCGTTAGTAACGCATCATATATTATAATATTATGCCAGTGAACACATTGCGATGTATGGTCTCATCTGTAAAATAATAATTATTATAATCAGCTTAAACACAAAATATTTTTACATTCATGAATTGAATTTACATTGATTTTCTCATTACAAGTAACGTTATCATGAAGAATAATATTTTTTTATTCAATGCCCCAAGTTGTCATTTCAACATTTCTGGTTTCTCTCCTGGCATTGGCGTAATTGTAACCCACTTCTGAATTTGGGGCGGTTAGAAGGTGGAGTTACGTTACCCCGATGATATGATGGGTGATAAACAGAGACCGGAAGTTTAGGCATTATAAATCATTAAAATAGCAGGTAAAAAGGCATTATAAATGCTAAAATAGGTAATAAAAGACAATTAGAAATCATATTTTGCATTCTAGTACTTTACAATCAGTACAATAAAAGTGAGTTCCAAAACTATTAACGTAACTTTGCACTTTACTGCGTAAAGAAACACTGAATTTGGCATTTTGCTGCCAGCTACAACAACGTTGCAATGAAAACTGAAAGAAAAATAAAGCTAGACCTGCAGTCACTGTTTCCTTTTCAAATAAACACAAATGGTAATTAAAACGTTTTCTGTTTTTTATACATTTGTTTTCTTGCACGGCTGCACTTATTGCTGCAAAGAGAATAATTATGAACTGACTGAAAGACAATAACATACATTCGGTGAAATCACTTTCATTGTAACTGTTATGGAAATAAAATTTACCTATAGACAATTTTTAATAATAAATTAATAAATAGTAAAAAATAATCAAATAAAGGCAACAAAAACCATTTATTTCATAAATTAGGCATTTATATCCAAAAGAGCAGAAAAAGGCAACATACAACTGTGGTATAATTCGTACAGATTCACTTTCAAATTGAAGATAGATTTGACACATTTAAAAAGACATTCTGCCAAAGTTCCGGTATCTGGTGACAATTGATAATGAAGCGCCAGGAGAGTTCTTAACCTAAACTTGACCTAAATTCCAGACCATGGGCAACCACACGAATGATTCCCTTTAAGAAAAATTCCCTGTGGTTTGACCGGGAATCGAAGCCGGGGCCTCATGATCAGTAGTCAGAAACTCTGACCACTAGCCCATGAGGCTGGTACATCAATTGACGAAGTTGAAGAACTTAAATCTACAACTAAAAGATTTGATGCGATGAAATTATCTGGATCATTTAAAGTGCAAAGTTATTTTAAGGTTAAAATTGTTAAGTCGTCTTAAAATTTAATTATAATTACGAGGATCATCGGCGATAAGCAATGTAAATAATTCGGATGAAGCTTTCGTAAAATTTAATTAATACCTGGAAGTGAAAGCTACACTCAATGTCTTCCCGAAATGAAGTTCATCTTCCACTTACACCAGATCGTTATCTTAATTAATTAATTAATTACAAACTCTAATATTGTTGCTTCCAGAAATTTCTCTCAAGTTCCCAATTTGTTAGTTAATAATTGTTCCGCCGTTTACTAATGATGTAGCAATCTGTTCCTCAATATCGTTTATGGACATATGTTTGCTATATTTCATTGATAGAAGCCATTACGTTTTAAATGGGAATAAACTTTTAAGATTTTATCATTCTATCGTACAAAAGTGGCTTTTGTTTTTATCGAATACTGTTTATGGCCATAAAGCATAGATGACCAGCCTCATGGTCTAATGGTCAGTGTTCCCGACTACTGTTCATGAGGTCCCGGGTTCGATTTCCGGCTAAAACTATAGGAATTCCTCCTTAAAGGGAATTATTCCTGTGATTGTCCATGGTCAGGGATTTAGATTAAGAACTCTCCTGCCGCTCCATTATCATTTTTCACCCATTATATCATCGGGGTAACGTAACTCCGCCTTCCAGGTACCCCAACCTATGAAATGGATTAGAATTCTGCCAATGCTAGAAGAGAAAGCCAGAAATGTCATAAAAGACAACCTGGTGGCATTAAAAAAAAAAAAAGAGTATAGATAGATAATTGGTAATCACCGTGTCACCTCTCAATATCACCCTCAATATAGATGGAGTTACTACGCCACAATTAGTCACAGACTACCCACCTATGCCTTAAAGATTAAAATACAGGTCTATAAAATTATAATCTTAGCCATATGTTGCAATACGTGTTTGTTAAACATAGCCCATATATTGAGATAGAGAATAAACTAAAATTGTTTAGAAATAAGATTCTAAGACGACTATTCAGGCCCATAAGTGTTAGAGAGAGAGAGAGAGAGAGAGAGAGAGAGAGAGAGAGAGAGAGAGAGAGAGAGAGAGAGAGAGAGAGAGAGAGAGAGAGAGAGAGATGCTTTACAACGATCAGGGTCCTAATTTAGATTCTAAATCGTTGATCTATTCTATTCTCTATTCTGCCCGAAGGCAGGTCTTTCACTGCAATCATAGCATTTTTATGCTATGGTTTGCAGCTTTACCAAGGAATTATAGGTGTGGTAGCTTCCCGTTGCTTTCCACACCGATGATGGAAGATGATAATGATGGTGATGATGGCCGGATGATTTTCGGGGACCGTTTGGCCCTAATCTTCCTGACAATTGTCTTACAGATGAGGAAAAACCTCGAGAAAACCTTACCCAGGATCCTGTCCCGACCGGGTATCGAATCGGGCCCGCTGTGAGAAGGCAGCACGCTACCTCGTGACCACAGCGGTGGACATCGTTGATCTAACATATGAATATTGTATATAGGTAATTGAGATGGACAGGACATTAATTTGGATGGCGGTAGAAACAGTTTCAAAATTGTTATTGAGAAATTCGAAGTATAAATCAACAAAGTGAAGTGCATTCGCAATAGCTGAGAATGGAGACTATTGGAGAGACTTTTGGTGAAAGCTTTCGGCTTCCTTATAGATTAGGACTTACTTATTACAAAGCATATCTTTAGGACGCGGGTGTTACAACAAAACAGCAATACCACTAGTTGATAATTGAACAATTTTATTTTATACTAGCGTACCCGGCAGACGTTGTCCTGCCCGAACGTTCAATTCTCATGTCATGGGCGGACGATAAAAATATGTTACTTTTTTACCATAAAATTCAGAAATTATGGCATAATTAGATATTATTAAATAAGTTCGCAAGAAACCTCTTACAGCCTTCTGTTGTGGCTCAAGAAGTATGAATGATGACGTCACATAGTCATGAATATTAGAATTGTACCCTCCTTTGCAGATAAGTTAAGAACCGTCATATAACAATTATAGAGTGAAAAAAAAAATGATGAGAGTGAGTCAAAACAGTTCCCCCCCCCAGCTAGATTTCATTTGTGACCCATACTGGCCGACATTCCATGAGAAAAATTTCTTCCCCCCGTAGAGACTCAAACCAAAGTCCCGTAGTTCTGCGCCAAGACTTCTTGCCTTAACCACTCGGCTACGGTGCGAGACTCTGGGTATCAATGAAAGACAAAAATGGTTATTGTGAGTTATCCGTAAGATATAAGGGACTCTTGGTATCAATGAAAGACAAAAATGTTTTTTATGAGTTATCCGTAAGAGATAAACATATGCTGTCTTTTTTGTAGAGCTTTTTGAGATATTCAATTCTTTGTACATTGATTTTGTGTGTTTCTTATGGTTTAGGCAGCGTAAGCCATTTAAACGTCCAAAGTGCTATTTTTTTCACGTTTTCCAGTACAAAGGGCGATTTTTAAAGGTGTAGGAGTTGAGTATCACAACTGTCTTATAGCCTATCTTCATCCCGGGAATCTCCTGAACATTTTGCAAAAAAACCATCACAATCGGATCAACGGTATGGTCGCACATAAAGTACGAACAAACAAACATTAATTTTTATATATAAGATTTTATCTACTTATTTTATGAACATGTTTAAAAATGTTAAATTTCCTAAGTTAATACCCCCAGTTGTTGTTTGTTTCCATGATCTTATCATGTCAAAATAAATGTTAAAAAGAGTGGTTGATATTGGACAACCTTGTCTAACTCCTCCTGTTATATTTATTGGTTCTCTTTGATTCATTTTTATTTCTGTTTTTTCATACATTTCTTTATAATGAAGCCAGAAAAGACTCTAATTAAATTATACAAGACAATGGCAGTTCCTATTAATACTTACGGATCCGAAACATGGACAATGACAACACAACAATCAGTCAGAATCCAAGCTGCTGAAATGTAATTTCTCAGACCAATAGCAGGATATCAAACAACAGACAAAAAAAAAACACAACACATAAGTAAGACAGCAACTAGAAGTAAAGGAATTAAACACGACAACAGTGAAATACAGAACAAAGTGGAAAGAACACTTGGCAAGGAAGACCAAAGAAAATATGGAAAGAGCAGCAATTTGGAGCCGGAACAAGCTAGCAAAAGCCTAAACCGTGACAAAGAAGAAGAAGAAGAAGTTTAAAAATGTGCAATAGAATACTTTTCCTGTATAATTGAACATGTCATGTCCATTTGCTGCTAGAAGGATCATTTCTAAATAATAGTCTCACTTCAGTATGTCTCCGATTAGGGACTGGCCGTGTAACAAAGTTTGCCTATAGAAAAAGCAATATGTTAGAGATAAGTACGTATATAAGTACAGAAAATAATAATATATGTTAGATATTAATTAATTAAATAAAAATAAAACGTTTTATTTGATTTTCATATTTATTATATAATTCAGTGACAGCTGTTTCGGTACACTGTACCTTCTTCAGACATGTTAAATTATGAATTGTGTTCCAACTGATCTAAGTAACAATACAACAATATTTATTTAAATTTTTAAATATATGTTAGAGCTTGTGAAAATTAAATTAATAAACATCTGAAACATTAGATTAATTTACTTTGTGTAAATATAATTTCTTAAAACTTGTATGGAACCTCTTACAGGTTTTTAAGATAGATGTTTAGAATTATTTTATTTTGTTTCGCCATAGTAACTTGTTTTTAATAATAATGTAATGGTTTATATTTGTAATAACTGAAATATCTAAAACAATGACTTACTTGACAAACTTAGATATAGTATCACAAGTATTAAATAAGCACGGAATAATATTAATCTAAATAAATTATAAAGTTAGTTAATTATTTAGATTGTAATTTTACTATAAACACAAAAACTGACACAGACATTAAGTATGAAACTGTCGAAATTTGAAATGATATGCGGAACTATACATAAAACATTAAAGAACAATACAAGAAGAGATACTAGATTGAAGTTTTATAAAACACTAGCTAATTCCTGGCGTGCGCTGCTACGCCTAAATAAATGAAACTTAATGTGCTTTTATGTTTAGTTGAATAAGTAAGAAAAATAATTACAAATTTATATTTTTTAGATACCTCGGCTTTGCTCGGGAATCTACTTATCTCGATCTTCTTGACATAAATGAGCTGAAATACGAAAATTAATGTGTTTTATGCATAGTTAAATAAGTAGAGGGAAACATTTATATCGTAATTATTTTTTAGATGCTCCGTGCTATTTACCCGGCGGCGTTGTCCAGGATCTACTCATCCCGATCTTCTTGGCATAAATGAGCTGAAAGACGAAAATGAATGTACTTCTTGTGATTAGTAGAATAAGTGGAATGAAAAAAAATTATAAATGTATATCGTAATTATTTTAAAATTCCCCGTGCAGATTATCCGGTGTTGCCCGGAATCTACTTATCTCGATCTTCTTGGCATAAATGAGCTAAAAGACAATATTCGTTATTGTGAGTTATCCGTAAAAGAATGCCCGCCATGTGCTGCTATGCTTTCACTGGAATCTACGTACTTGTCTCGATCTTCTTGGCACCAATGAAAGACAAAAATGGTTATTGTGAGTTATCCGTAAGAGATAAACATATGCTGTCGCGGACTTTTTTGTAGAGCTTTTTGAGATATTCAATTCTGTGTACATCAGTTTTGTGTATTTATTATGGTTTAGGCAGCGTAAGCCATTTAAGCGTCCAAAGAGCTACTTTTTTTCACGTTTTCAACTATAAAGGGCGATTTTCAAGGGTGAAGGAGTTAAGTATCACAACTCTCTTATAGCCTATGTTCATCCCGGGAATCTCCTGAATATTTTACAAAAAGTCCCATCACAATCGGTCGCGCATAAAATACGAACAACAAACAAACTTTCATTTTTATATATTAGATTGGCAGTTCCTGTATTACTTTACGGGAGTGAAACTTTGGTAATGGCCAAGAAATTACAAAATAGAATATAAAGCGTAGAAATCAACTTCCTTAGAAGAAAAAGGGCTGCACAAGATTGAATCGGATAAAGAATTAAGATATAAGAAGAGTTAAATATATATATATATATATATATATATATCCATTGAATGATAAAATCAAAGAATATAGAGATATATGGGTTTAGACATGTAAAAGAACGAATGTAACAAGGTTACCAAAAGCAGTATATAACTATAAGCCAAGAGATTCAAGGAATTTGGAAAGCCAGTGAAAAGGTGGACAGAACAACTGTGAGGCGGAACAGGCAATTTGCCTAGCCCGTGAAGTGAAGAAGTAGTTCAGTTTAAATTATTCCATTACATCTAATTAATATGCAAGTCAAGACACAACTGATTATATTTGGCCTAAGAGGTCAAGGTAAATTTAGTTTATATAATCAAAAAATGTGATCAATTAATCATAAATTAATGTTTTCAAAAAAAAGTTACTTTTATCTTCCCATGATATGGACACTCATTCTCCATATTTAAAACATGGAAGTAAAGGAAATGAGGCATAAGTTTAATTTTCATTTGTATTCTCTCTTTTTTTTTTCATTTTAAACTTTTATTTTTAAACATAAAATAGATTTAATTGTTTTGAAGAATTCTGTCCATACCTAAGATAGCACTTCCATAACAATTTGCACTAAGCAATACAGATGTAATAATTATCAATGGACAAGTATTTAAAGTCAATACAACTTTCCAGTAATTAATTAATATTGCAGTTGAATAAGTCATTGGAGTCCACCGCTGTGGTCTCGAGATAGCGTGCTGCCTTGTCATGCAGCGGCCCGGGTTCGATTCCCGGTCGGGACAGGCTCCTGGGTGAGGTTTTTTCGGAGTTTTTCATCTCCTACAGAGTGATTCAGAAATATGGCTATATGTTTGATCGCATTTTGTGACGAAAATATTATTATTAAAGGAAATATGATGTTATAATTGGAAAGAGAATCCTTCAAATTACAGCAATAGAACAAAACAAAAGTAATCACTGCTCACGTGCAGCTTGGCGGGTTGATTTTTGTGGGCTAGCGTCGAACGCCTCCACGATTCTCTTCGTTGTTTCTGCATCCGTGCTAATGTGAGGCCTTCCAGGAGGTTTGATTTTCTGCATCCTTCCCGTTTCAAGCAGTCGTTTTCTCCACTTCCCCACAGTCGACGGCTGCAATGCTACGTTAAACTCACGTCTTGCCCGTCTTGCGGCCTCGCGATCATTAGCATACGTTATTGCCCATGCAGCAATTGTAATTTGCTGTTGCATATTCAACGCCATTTTGGCTAATGACGTAAGTTCTACACTGTTTTGTTTTATTCCATTGTTGTAATTTGAATAATTGCCTTTCCAACGGTAATTTCACATTTCCTGTAATGGTAATATTTTCATCACATAACGCGATTAAACGTATAACCATATTTATGATTCACCCCGTATAAGACAAATGTCAGGAAGCTTAGGGCCCAACGTTCCCCGAAAATCATTCGGTCATCATCATCATCCTTATCATTATCATCATCCGTATCATTATAATCATCCTTCACGGGAAGCTACCATACGCACAATTCCCTACTAAAGCTGCAAAGCATATCATGAAAAATGCTATGATTGCAGTGAAAGACCTGCCCTCGGGCACAATTACTATGGATGGAAGTCATTAGAGATAAAAATAAGAAAAATGTATAATGAAGGTCTTTGGATAAAACATTGAAATATAATTAATTGTAAATTGCTCTGGTCCGTTGCATTTTCAGTTATCTTAGGTTGTGTTTGTTATGTAATATGAATTGGTAAGAAAGAAACCATGCTAGTGTAAGTTTGTTAGTAAGCTGTATCCAATTATAACCTTCACAGCGTGATCACTTTTCACGGTTCTCAGTAGTAATGGATATGCTATGTATATGAATAAGTTTTCTTTAGTTTAGTGATTCTATCATCGTTGATTAGGTTCAGAGATAATCAACTCTTGAATTTGATCACCTCTCGTTCGTATATAAATGAAAGTAATTTAAACTATCATGTTTCGAAATCCACATAAAATTACGGCTCGGCTGCTGTGATGATAATAATTATTTCTTATTCTTATTTAACCTCTCCCTTTTAGGTAATTTTTATTGTCTTATGCCACCCGGACCTTACAGCGACACGACCAGTCGAGAGAGGATAATATAGGGCCTACATTATTTTTTGACCATGGAATCGTTTTTAAACATAGCCTATAAGAGAAGGTCCTTAGTTTTGAGATGATAAAAAAATTAATAGAGAAATTTAAGAAAATGTAGAGAGTAGGGTAATTTATACAGTATTATATACCATATACTAGCTAATAACCGGTGTGCGCAGCTACGTCTAAATAAATTAAAATGAATGTGGTTTTGTGTTTAGTTGAATAAGGAAAAGGAAAAACAATTATATATCTATATCGTAATAATTTTTAGATAACCCATGCTGATACCCGGCGTTGCGCGGGAATCTGCTTATCCCAATTTCCTTGGCATAAATGAGCTGTAAGACAAAATTAATGTATTTTTACACGCTTTATATTAGCTTGACCTGTATCTATCTATCTATCTATGTAACGGAATATTTCAACGCGATTTTCACCCATTTAAAATCATTGGATCGACTTGAAACTTTGTATACTTGTAGAGTACCCGTGACAATACAATCATTTCATATTTATTTTCTAAAATCCTGGCAATAATCATCAGAAAATCAAAAAAAGTGTTTTTGTATCAATGTAACGGAATCTTTCAACGCGATTTTCACCCACATAGAAACATTGGATCGACTTGAAACTTTGTATACTTGTAGAGGACCCGTGACAATACAATGCTTCCATATCTATTTTCTACAATACTGGCCATAATCATCAGAAAATGAAAAAAAGTGTTTTTGTATCAATGTAACGGAATCTTTCAACGCGATTTTCACCCACTTAGAAATATTGGATCGACTTGAAACTTTGTATACGAGTAGAGGACCCGTGACAATACAATAATTTCATATTTTGTTTCTAAAATCCTGGCCAGAATCATCCGAAAATCAAAAAAATGAAAACTGGTATAATAGGTTGCGGACTTGTCGAGTTTTTAGTCAATCGTTGTAAGAGCTCAATTGGTAGAGCGGTGAACTCTTAGTGGTATATAATTTTAGTAATCCATACGTCGCTGGTTCAAATTCGGTTGGGAGGGTTTTTTATAGAAGAGTATTACTTTTATCTCATACTACAAGAGTATCGAATTTAAAGATATTTACATTTTTATCTTATTCTGTAAAATATTAAAACTAAAAAATAAAAAATAAATAATAGTTTTAAAAAACTAAAAGAACACGCTTTATTAGAAGACTAAAAAATGAAAAATAATTTTAATTTCCAATACGCTTGGGATAAAATAAAGTGGTCAACAAAAAAACCATCTCCAACACATATAGAATAAAATTAGAGTTATCAACAAAAATAAAATAATTTTACCATCAAAAGCGTGGGTGCTTTTTATGATTTTTACATTTTCTTCTTAGAGAGCTTACGTTTACCAAAATCTGTTTATAATCAAATATATGAATTGATATAGAGCACCCCACGCTTTTGATGGTAAAATTATCTTCTTTTTGTTGATAACTCTAATTTTATTTTATATATGTTGGAGATGTTTTTTTTGTTGACCACTTTATTTTATCCCAAGCGTATTGGAAATTAAAATTATTTTTCATTTTTTAGTCTTCTAATAAAGCGTGTTCTTTTAGTTTTTTAAAACTATTATTTATTACATCTACTTGAATAAGTAAAAGGAATAATGTAGGCCTACATCGTAATTATTTTTAAGTACACCGTGTTGATTACCCGGCGTTGCCCGGGAATCTACTTACCCCGATCTTCTTCACATAAATGAGCTGAAAGACGAAAATGAATGTGTTTTTTTTTCATGTTTAATTGAGTAAGTAAAGGAAAAATATATGTCGTAATTATTTTTAGATACCCCGTGCTGATTATCCGGCGTTGCCCGGGAATCTACTTATCCCAATCTTATTGGCATAATTCAGCTGAAAGACGAAAATAAATGTGTTTTTTACGTTTAGTTGAATAAGTATTTGGGAAAAAAATATATCGCAATTATTTTTAGATACCCCGTGCTAATTACCCGGCGTTGCCCGGGAATCTACTTACCCCCATCTTCTTGACATAAATGAAGTGAAAGACGAAAATTAATGCGTTTCTATATTTAGTTGAATAAGGGAAAGGAAAATATATGTCGTGATTATTTTTAGATACCCCGTGCTGATTGCCCGGCAATCTACTTATCCCGATATTCTTGGTATAAATGAGCTGAAAGACGAAAATTAATAAAATTAATGTGTTTTTATGTTTAGTTGAATAAGTAAATGGAAAAATGTATATCGTAATTATATAAAGATACCTCGTGCTGATTAACCGGCATTGCTCTGGAATCTACTTATCCCGATCTTCTTGGCCTAAATGAACTCAATGACAAAATTCATTATTGAGAATTCCCGTTTGCGCTGCTACCCTTGCCGGGAATCTACTTATCCCGATCTTCCTGGCATCAATGAAAAACAAAAATGGTTAATGTGAGTTATCAGTAAAAGATAAACAAACATACGTCGCGGACTTTTTTGTTGAGTTTTTTGAGATGTTCAATTCTGTGTAGGCTACATTAAATTTGTGTATTTGTTATGGATTAGGCAGTGTAAGCCATTTAAGCGTCCAAAAAGCTACATGTTTTCTTGTTTTTCACTACAAAGGCTGATTTTTAAGGGCGAAGGGATTTTGTATTACAATCGTCTTATAGCCTATAACCTCCCAGTGAAACGTCTGAACTTTTTGCAAAAAGCCCCGTCACAATCGGATGAAATGTAAGGTAGCGATAAAATACGAACATACAAACATTCATTTTTATATATTAGACTAGTTAAACTCTCTATAGATCCCGTTTAAAAAGATATTAATATTATTATTATTACCATACAAATATATAATTCGAACATAATAATGGTAAATATTACTATTATAGTATAATATAATAAATAAATATCCACTTTATGTTTATGTCTATGTTGGTAATTAAAGTTTGTTGTATGAGTGATGATGATGAAAGAGATGAAACCCAGTACCGGCACATAGCCTTCTCCTTTCGAAAAATACTAAGGGAGCCGCCAGGCTTAACGTCTCCATTCGACGGACGAATCGCTATCAACATTGGCACATATATTCGTAACATAGTGCACTGTGGAGGGATTTGCAATTTAATGCAGGAATCTGATGAACAATTTAGAGATTAAAAATTGTCCACTACCCTCATCCATCCTGTCTCCGAGATTGAAAAATTTACAATTAAATTAATTTTGCAATTAAAGTTTTCAACACCGCAGGGTACCAAACCCGGACTCGCTAGTCAGACATGCTATTGCCTAAGGCAGCACGGGGAACTGCTTCTTGATAATAGTTCCCTTTCTAATTGCAAATATTAATCAAAGTAAATTTTCGACCATGGCTATTTAAACAAAATAATACTACATACAGTTGGCTCTCATTAAAAAAAATGTGAAGATAATGTCATTTCCATTGGATACACACATTCTCCTATTTGAAATTATTTAACTACGTTCTTAAACAGCTAAACTCATTAGCTTCGCAATCAAGTCTGGACGTTAAAAGGCCGGAAAATTTTGCAAAGAGGTATTTTTTACAGCCTTGAAATTATTTTACACGGCGTAAATCTTAAGTGTTTTATTTCCCTTCTCAAGGAACTCTGGATTTGTAGGAACATAAAATAACCCTGTTTCGAAAATCGTATATTATTATCGTTCTCGAACACAAGAGTAGATGGCAGTGCGATTACTTATTATCACTAAATTAGTTATTCATGATTTATGAGAAACGATACGTAGTTAATTGTTAAGTATATATTTACTCATCATATTTAAATATATTGTATTAATAGAGTGAGAGAAACCCTTGTGCATATATTACAGTATTTATAGTAGGAGAGATTCACTGAATATGGCAACTACTGGGATTGTTCGCCATGTTAAGCACCATGTATAAATATTTTGCAACACCTCTACTCCTATGTTATTATGCAATTACAAAACTTTTGGAAAGGATTTTAGGTCTTTACCTTAAAATCTTGAAATTCTATTTATCTCGACAGACTTGAACCGAGGACCAGAGACAAGCAGGTTGCCCCACTGGGATTGTAAAATAAATGTTGATTTTTTTGCTGTTCGGAACCGAAATATGAAAGGATTATTTTTTACCGGATCAAGTTCTTACAGTTTAAGGACTAGGTTACTTGCGCATATTCCTTAATATATATTTTTGTGCGATAGTGCGTTTTGTCGTACTTACAGCAATGGCGACCATGTTTGAAAGTTCAACTTCCTACATTTCGGGGTTGCCAACCTAAATAACTATACCGTAATAAAATAATAATAATAATAATAATAATAACAATAATAATAACCTTAAAAATGATGTTTTATTTTAGCTGGCAGAGTTAAGGCCATAAGGCCTTCTTTTCCACTCAACCAGCGAATAGTAGAATTATACAAAAAAATTACATACTTATTACAATTTTAAGATATTAAAATACAGACTAAACAAAATACATTGATGATGTGATATAATACTGGTTATACTAACAAAACATGGAATATAATAAAATTAAAATGAATAAAATAAAGTAAGTAGCTTTCGATGATTATTTATAGAATGCTGCATATAGTTGTTATGCAATTAATGTTTTCATTGTGTCGAACTTAAGATAGCAGTTAATTTGGATTTAAATAATGATAGCGATTGACAGTCCCTGACATGACTGGGAAGTGAGTTCCATGTTTTAGTCATAGATATTGTGTAAGATTCAGAATATAGACATGTCCTGTGCTGTGGTATCAAAAGTAAAGAAGAGTCTTGTTCCTATATTGTGATGAGCCGATAAATTTTGAAAACGTGTTGTTAAATAACTTGGTAAATATGTGTGCAGAATTTGGAACAGTAAAGTTCTTCTGTCATTTAGCCGCATTAAGGCCTGAAATGAAGGAGACACGTGGTCATAACGACGAAGATTGGATATAAATCGAATGCACGCATTATGAGCACGCTGTAGTCTGTCAGATAGATCAGTTGTCAGATTAGTCAGTAATATGTCGCAGTAGTCGAAGTGTGGCATTATAAGAGTCTGTACAAGTATTTGTTTTAATTTTGTAGGAAGAAAGTTTTTAAAACTATTTAGGGAGTGAAGAATTGAGAACACTTTCTTGCAGGTATTATTCACTTGGATTTTCCAGTCTAGGTGTTGGTACATGTAGATACTCAAATGTTTTACTACTGAGCTCTAGGGGATATTTTTGTTATTTATAGAACGGTAGGGATATTTTCGTAATTTATAATGCTTTGGATTTGGCGATGTCCTATAATTATGCATTGTGTTTTGTCAGCATTAAGATTAAGTCCATGTTTTCTCGACCATTGGGAAATTGAGACTAGGCCACTGTTTAGTTTGTCTAGTGTGTCATGTACATCGTCAGGATGGGAGTGAATGTAAATTTGCTAATCGTCAGCATGTAGGTGATGTCGACAATAAGTAAGTCTAGTGGATATGTCGTTAATATAGATAGAGAACAGAAGTGGCCCTAACACTAAACCTTGCTGGACGCCACCCTTCAGTGATAGCCAGGATGAGGTAAGTTCTGCATTGGATACACATTGTTGGCGATCATGAAGGTAGGATCCAAGCTAGTTAACAGCATTGTCCGAAAGATTCAGAGCGCGTAATTTTGCTATTTGGTATGTCGGTGTCAACAGTGTCGAAAGCTTTACTCAAGTCCAAGAATGTTAATATTGCCACGTGACCATTGTCCATTGCTTCTCGCACATCTTCGGTAACTTTAAGAAGCGCGGTTGCCGTACTATGGCCTGTCCTAAAACCTGAATGTTGTGGGTCGAGTATATTATGTGTGTTACGGTAATCAATTGTCCGTGAACAATACGCTCCAAGGCCTTAGATAGGACTGGGATGATGCTGATTGGTCTAAAGTAATTTGGTGTTACAGGTAATTTAATTTTAGGGATTGGTCTGACTATAGCTCTTTTCCAAAGTTGAGGCCATGATTGAGGCTTTAAATATATGGGTTACAGTTGGGAGTATGACATGAAGTATTTTCTTTAAAAAGTCGATACTTATGTACCTTGTGTCTTAGTTCTAATGCGGTCCAGGGATAGTTTAACGTCGATTGGCATTATATAGAATAAGAAGAATTTTTCTCGGGAAGAAGTAGGTGTAGATAGGAGCTGGTCTATAGTTTGTTGTTTGGTCGTAGTTTTTATGTCAAGTGTTGGGTACGATGTGAATTGTTGGTTTAGATCGTCAAGTGATATGGTAATACTCTCTCCTTTGGTTGTCGGCTGCCGTAGACCATTGATCTAATATGTTTCCACATATCACTTGCATTTGTGTTTGGATCAATGAGATTATGAGCATACCGCAACTTAGCGTTCCTAATGATTTGATTAGTTTTTTTCTTAATGTCTTATATTGTCTTAAGTTAGCGTCACTTTTTTCTCGTCTATATTTTCGAAAAGCAGCATCCCTCTGTCACCAATAGTCGAATTCCGTGGGACATCCAGGTGATTTAGTAATTCGTCTAGTCTTCAAGGGAGCATGTTTTTCGTAAAGTTCTAATATCATATTGTTAAATTTAAGAAATTTTTCGTCCATTGTGCGTAGGGTCCAAATGTCACGCCACGGCATCTCGATAGCGTCTGCAATTAGAGCTTGCTGGTTAATACGTTTTAAATTTTGGTACGTCAATAATTTAGGACTAGTTCTAGGACACTGGAGAGAGTATTCGATATATATGACGTCATGGGCTGATATGCCGGGGGCAGGTATTTGTCCGTAGTTTATAATTTTCTGTGAATTTGTCGTGGCTATGATGTCTATTAATGTATCAGTCGTGGATGTGTGATGGGTTGGTTGTAAAGGCAAGACATACATATTGCATGCATGAAATAATGCCAGTAGTTCTGATGCTGAAGATGAGAAAGAAAGTAAGTTAAAAAGTCGTCCATTACTATAACATGTTGATAATGCGGCAGTAAACTTAATAAAGGTGTCTCTATGTCACTAAGATACTCTATTTTTGGACGTTTGTACACTACGCACAGGAGACATCTCTGTAAACTAGCTAAAATTTCATTGAAGAGAAATTCTGGTCGTGCATTGTAACCAGGGGAGGAGTGAAGAATGACTTTGAGCTCTAAGTTCGATTTGATATACATCGCAACTCCCCCACCTCTTTTTCCTAATCTATCATTGCGACAGAGAGTGTACCCGTCGATATCAACAAGTGAAGAGTGAAGGGAACGGTTTGAGCCAGGACTCAGATATTAGGATCGCATGCAGAGAGATTTAGGAAAATAAATGTCGAATTACATGAATGCGAGACAGAATGCTTTGAGCGTTAATGTGGGCAATTAAGAGTAGTTGAACGAGTAGAAAAACATTCTTTTAGCAGGTAGAGCAGTGGTGGGATGAGAAGAATGTGAAGATTCATTGGCATTGTCATTTGAAGAAAGGGTAGGAACTTTGTCTGGGGGTCGTGGTCGTGTTGAAAATAGGTTAATAGTTGACTAAAACCTGAAATATCAATCGTACCAACTTTTGCAAATAATGAAAATTTTAACTGAATTAACACACTATTAGGACGCAGAGAAAAATAAATATTGGTAATAATAAAATTAATTGGACTATTCTAAGCTACAAAGTAAAATGTTAACCTGATTAGCCTAGAGAAATTGCTATAGCTTAATTATTAATTTAAGAATTATTGAAAAAAAATTATATATATATATTTATATAAAGTTGAGAGCTAGAATAATTAAATGGTTTTTAAATTATATGATATGTGAAAAACATACCCTATAATACGCTAAAAGGCTTAAATTAATATAGGTCACTAGCACAATGGTATAGGTTAAAAGTGTTTAAGTTGTGCTATGATTTCTGCAATCTCCTTGTCTAGATGTAAACTGTTCTTTCCACCCTTCGCTAGGCGTCTGAGTGACATGTGTACTATAATGGGCTACCCTTGTAAAATTACTTAGGAATGCTAGAAAAACTCCACCCCCACTTTCGCCCAGTCACTTTTGTTCACGTAATTTTTGTCAGTGGCGACTGTTTCAGAGTTCATTTGGAGTTTGTGAGAGTGAGTGAGATATTATATTAGTGTAAAATCAATCTTTAGAAGAAGGGAATGCCACCACTGATCTATGTTCACTGCAGGGAGTGTTTGCCCTACCGCTGTCACCGTGAAGAGATATGTGTATCAGTGAGAAAGAAGATGGTGAGTACTCTCTAAAATATTCTAGACACTTTAACCCTCACGGACTATAATACGCTTTTTTGATTCACCGACTTTAGCGAATTAAAACAAAATATTTAAGATGTATGAGAAATAAAACAAATTTGACTGAACTAACTATAAATAGTGACTGTATTGATCAAATTAACTCCTTTAAGTACCTAGGCACAATACTAAACGATAATAATACTGTTGAAGAAGAAATCAAAACAAGAATATCGCAAGGGAATAAAGCATATTTTGCTAATTTCGATATATTCAAAAGAAAATTAATATCAAAAAATGTTAAATTCAAACTATATACAGCAATAATAAGACCAATCATATGTTATGGAGCTGAAACCTGGGTGCTAAAAGAAGCAGATAAATTAAGACTATTAACGTTTGAGAGGAAAATATTTAGAAGAGTGCTAGGTCCAGTAAAGGAAAATGGAAATTGGAGGTTGAGAAGGAATGACGAATTATACCTCAAGAATAATAAAGAAAATATAGTTAGTTTCATCAAATCCAAGAGATTACAATGGTTTGGACATACACTAAGAATGCCAAAGGGAAGATGGCCGAATGATATTTTGAATTGGAAGCCACAGGGAACAAGACCAAGGGGAAGACCCAAGGATCGATGGGAAGATGACGTAATTGAGGATTTGAAAGAGATGGGGATTTTTGATTTGAAATATACTGCACAAGATAGGAAGAAGTGGCGTAAACTGGTTGAGAAGGCCAAGACATTCCACTGGAAGTCGTAGAGCCTGACGAAGAAGAAGACTTTAGCGAATATAACACCGTCCAATGTCCAGAGACTGCGTACACCAAATTTATCAATTGTATCTTTCAATAGTTGGTGGCGCATTCTTGTTAAATCTTCTCGGATTGTTATGCCCGATCCCTTAAAATATTTCTTATTTACGAATATCTCTCTTCTTTTACGATAACTGACAAATTTTATTATAATAGGGTGCGGCCTATCTTCCCTTCGTACACCAACACGATGGCTCCGATCAATGTTGGTCATAGAGAGATCCACACCGATCTTCTGGACCATTTCAATTGCTTTAATATCAGTGTCCTCCCCGGCCACTTCTTCAACCCAGAAAACATGTAAGCATTGCCGCCTCTGATACTGCTGTAAGTCATCCACTTTTCTCTGTAAATTGCTTATCACTCTATCTACGTCTTCGATTTTTTTAAGATTTTCAGTAACTATAGTGTTGTTTTCAATAGTTTTTTGAAGTTCCGCCACAACTTTGTCCTTAATCATGATTGCCAACATCTGCAGCAACTCCTTGTCTTGGAGCGAGTCAGACAGGACGGGCGCTTTACAGTGTCTTCAATGGAACAAGTAGATTTATTACCTCTTCCACCCATTATCGTACAATATTGAATAACATGAAATAAATTACACAAAACTATTAAATAACACTTAAAATGAACTTCTAGATATGTTTCACTGACACAACTGTTGTGCATACCTGTAAAAAATCGAAAAAAGCCAGGAGCACTGTTGAAGACTGTTAGCAGCTGTCCGCCATTCTTGTTTCGCGTAACTATACTGTAATATTACATATTACAAACCGCGTGTAGGAAGTAAAACCACTGCCCTCTATATATATACTACGTAAAATGTATATACAACAAATATCCAAAAGGTAGTGTTAATATACATTATATGAAACAATACACTACATTTTAAATGAACTGAACTTTATTTGAAACAATATAAAACAATAAATACGTACAACCACCATTTTATAATTGATTGGTACCACGGCCTCCTGCAATCTCAACTAATAAACATTGCCCACAGTGTTAATTTTAGTCAATTGTTTATAAAGAACGCAAATATTTCCAACAAAGATGTTATTAATTTAGTATTATTTAATATTTTGAAAACACCATCGCGCAAAAAACAATGTTCATCGCACGTTTGTGAAGTGTTTTACAAAATCTCAGAAATTAAAAACCTCGCTATCGCTCGGTTTTAAAACATTTTCCTCGCTTCTGTAAAAACTACTTTCCAACCTCATATCGTAATATACTATTTTGCGCGATATTGCGTTTTGTCGTACTTACAGCAATGGCGACAATGAATGAAAGTTCAACTTCCTACATTTCGGGGTTGCCAACCTAAACTATACTGTAATAAAACAACTGTACTGTAATATTACATATCACAAATCACGTGTGGGAAGTAAAGCCACTCCCCTCCATGTGTACTACATACAATGTACGTACAAGAAAAATATCCAAAAGGTAGTGTTAATATACATTATACGAAACAAATTACTGCACATTAAATTAACTGAAATTTATTTGAAACAATATAAAACAATAAATACGTACAACCACCATTTTATAACTGATTGGTGCCACGGCCTCCTGCAGTTTCAACTAATAAACATTGCCCACACTGTTAATTTTAGTCAATTGTTTATAATGAACGCAAATATTTCCAACAAAGATGTTATTAATTTAGTATTATTTAATATTTTGAATACACCATCGCGCAAAAAATAATGTTCATCGCATGTTTGTGAAGTGTTTTACAGAATCTCAGAATTTAAAAACCTCGCTATCGCTCGGTTTTTAAACATTTTCTTCGCTTCTGTAAAGACCACTTCCCAACCTCGCATCATAATATACTATTATAAGTCGTGACGAGTGAATTTATCTAGAGCATTTTGAAATCAAGAGTGGCATTTGTTAGGACTATTTAACGAACAAAATTAAGCTGTTTACTCAAAAATCATTATTTAAATATAGTTACCGGTATTTTAAAATATTTGTATATTTAATGTAAACGGCGATGTTTGAAAACAGATCAGAAATGTGAGGTTATGTTTATTCGCTGCAACTTGATCATATTATTTATTGCCGAATTGGATCACAATATTGTAAGAATGCACCCAGTGGAGAAATAATGAAACACACCAAACTGGATGTTATAACTAACATTCCATCCATAGTAATTCTGCCCGAGGGCAGGTCTTTCACTGCAATCATAGCATTTTCATGCTATGCTTTGCAGCTTTACTAGGGAATTATATATGTGGTAGTTTCCCGTTACTTTCCACACAGATGAAGGATGATAATAATAAGGATGTTGATGGCCGGATGATTTTCGAGGACCGTTGGGCCCTAAGCTTCCTGACATTTGTCTTACAGGTGAGGAAAAAAACCCGAAAAAACCTCACCCAGGAGCCTGTCCCGACTGGGAATCGAACCCGGGCCCGCTGCGTGACAAGGCAGCACGCTACCTCGAGACCACAGCGGTGGACATAACTAACATTATAGGTTACTAATTATTTTTTTTAGTGAACAACACATTAAGATCAAGGAATCTGTTCATTATTTTCTATAAGTCTATTCAATATATTTGTTGAAGACTCAGTCACTGCAAAATAATGCTCTAACCTGTTCACAATATTAAAAAGGAGGAGCTTTCTTTATCACAAAAGCAAGAGCTGATAAAGATAAATCGATAAATAGCGAAGTAAAACACGACTGCCATTGGTTGTAAAACAAAATTAATTGAAACGTGATTGGTCATTGACTACGATTTGGGACACGAGTTAAAAAACCCAACTTTCATACTTATACAATTCCTCACAAACTATGGAAAATTCCAACAGTACCTACATAGAATAGGAAAAGCAGCCTCACCGAAGTGCCTATGCTCATAAGACGACCAACCAGCTGTGCATCTTTTACTTCGCTGCAAGCTACAAAAAAAAGAACAGACCAGTGCACATCAAGAACTCAAACATAGTGCTACGAAAATTTATCAAAATGCCACGAACAATCAAGTACATGAACGAAATATTGCAGACACTGAAATAACCCCTATTAATTGTAAACTAAATATCCTGCGATATACCCACAGGGTAAAACGCAGGTTGCAAAACTTGTTAAAATAAAAAAGATAGAAAGAATATACTTAAAAATATCAGTACCTAGGTGATAAAAATGCACATTCAATTCGTTATTCAGATTACTATACTCGACAAACTAAAGCCCAGTGTAAGATATTTATAGAGTACTAAAAAATAGTATAATGTGAATCATACAGCGCAAAACATTTTTTATTTCACACTATCTAATACCCGGCTTGCGCTGCTACGCCTACATAAATGAAAATTAATGTGTTTTTGTGTTTAGTTGAATAAGTGAAGAGAAAAATAATTATAAATTTATATCGTAATTATTTTAGATACCCTGTGCTGATTACCCGGCGTTTCTCTGGAATCTACTTATCCCGATCTTCTTGGCATAAATGAGCTGAAAGATGAAAATTAAGGAGTTTTTATGTTTAGTTGAATAAGTAAATGGATACATTTTTATCGTAATTATATTAAGATACCTCGTGCTGATTACGCGGCGTTGCTTTGGAATCTACTTATTCCGATCTTCATAAATGAGTTCAAAGACAAAATTCGTTATTGTGAGTTATCCATAAAAGAATACCCGCCGTGCGCTGCTACGCTTGCTTCGGAATCTACCTATCTCGATCTTCTTGGCATCAATGAAAGACAAGAATGGTTATTGTGAATTATGCGTAAAAGATAAACATATGCTGTTGCTGACTTTTTATGTAGATTTTTTGTGACATTCAATTCTGTGTACATACATTGTATGGTATTTGCTATGGTTTAGGTAGCGTAAGCCATTTAAGCGTCCAAAAAGCTACTTTCTTCACGTTTTTCGCTACAAAGGATGATTTTAAGTGTGAAGGAGTTGAGTATTACAACTCTCTTATAGCCTTTGACCTCCCCGGGAATCTCTTGAACAATTTACAAAAGGCTATATATATATCGTATATATCAACCTGGGATTATCGATGCATTAGTAAGTGGTAAGTAAAATTTAAAATACTCGTAAATATACTCTATAAATTTTGAGAATGACAGAAATAGTGGGAATAATTTGTCAGAGAATTTAGTACAATATTGCTATCTGTTTCCAAGAATAGCGCTTTATAGCAAGACTTTCCTTTTTTATAGTAAAACTTAGTTATTATTGAATGATAATTTGTATAATATATTTACTTCTTGTGTTTTTTTTATACGGAGTATAAGCTGGGAGTGAACATTTGAATGCCAAATTGTCTTTAATGGTGTGCGGAGAAAGAAAGGTTAGATACCATTGATTTAGCGTGTTCGTCATTATTTTGAGAAAGTTTTTAAAGTATAATTACAGGGTAAGTACAAATTAATGGAACTAGTTTATGAACACACTATTTATGATAGAAAAGTATGAACATTGAATAGAAAAACTCTCAAAGTTTACTTACTATATTAAATGACTCTCAAACATGCAATATGAGTACCGCGTGTCCCACGGCATATGGTCCAGACGATAGTCGAGTTCTTGTCGTATTCGGTCTATCACGTTGATACCTATTCATTCTTGATCCAATTGGAATTTCAAGCCCTAGGTCTTCTAAGAAGAAGTTTTCCTTTGCCATTTCACACACTAGTCTGGAGGGGGTGAGGACTTCTATACGTCAGATGCTTTCTGAATCGAGACTGGATCAGAACAAACTATGACCTACGACATGTAGTAACTAGGCTCAGCATCCATGGTTTTCATCATATGATATGCACCTCAAGCTATTCCATGATCCAACCAGTGAATGTGTATGTGAACTGTGCGGCAATGAGTGTGGAAAATACCACATACAATGGTGCAAAGAATAATCAATAATAGCCTACAGCAAAGAAACTCAACATGTACAATGTATATGATACATGCACATTCGTGCGCTTTTCTTTATTATTAATTCAATTGGAATAACAATGTGCCGCCGACGCGTTGCAGCTCTGGCAGAATTTCAGAGTTGCCTCATATGTTTTTCTATGACTATTTAACTCATGCCCCAAATGGGAGTCAATGACCAATCACATATCAATGATTTTTTATTTACAACCAATCACAGTCGTGTTTCGTCTCGAATTTATCAACTGAAGTTTATCATATTAAAGAAGGTTCATCCTTTTTAACATTCTGAATAGGTCATAGCATTATATTGCAGTGTTTGACTCTGTAAGAAATACGGCTACCAGACTGTAGATATAGTGCATGCATTCCAGCAGATAGCGCATGCGGGATATAATATAAAAACATTTGTAGCAATTGATTATACCACCAAAAAAAGAAACCACTATTTGCACTTTCTTAGACGAATTATTTTCCAGGAAATAACGTTGCAGAAAAAATATAATTGACATATTTACATCATATGATTTCAGAAATTCATTAATACGTATAATGTTGGTTATAAATTTTTCCACTAGGGTGCATTCTTACAATATTGCGATCCTTCGGCAACCCATAATATGATCTGATTGCAGTGATGAACAAAATAAGCAAATCAAGCGTACCAATCGTTTCTCATTTGTTTTCAAACATCGCCGTTTATATTAAATTCATAAATATTTTAAATTAACTATAGTTAAACAATGATTTGTGAGTAAACAGCTTAATTTTATTCGTTAAATAGTCCTAAGAAATGACACTCTTGATTTCCAAATTCTCTAGATAAATTGGAAATCACTCGTGGCATTACTTATGATAAATAGTTTCTTCATAATACATACGTTAAAGAGTTCTATTCATTTGTACTTACTCGGTATATTAATAACTAGGGAAGGGATTTTAAGGTGCGGCACATTTCCAAATATGGTCCACCGCTGTGGTGCCTTGTCACGCAGCGGGCCCGGGTTCGATCCCCGGTCGGGATAGTTTTTCTGGGTGAGGATTTTATCGGGGTTTTTCCTCACCTGTAAGACAAATATCAGGAAAACTTTAAGGCACAAACGGTCCCCGAAATCATATGGCCATCGCAATCATTCATCTTAGGTTAAGTTTAGGATTAGGGACTCTCCTGGCGCACCATTATCATCATCATCACCCATCATATCATCGGGGCAACGTAACCCCGCCTTCCAGGTGCCCCAACCTCAGAAGTGGGTTACAAGTACGCCATGCCAGGAGAGAAACCAGGAATGTTGAAAGACAAACCTGGGGCATTTGAAAGAAATAAAATACAAATTTCCAAATATATAGCTGTTTTGATATCAATAATTCAATATATGTATTTGAGTGGATGAAATGAAGCGAAATGAACACAATTTGGTTCACCTTTTTGCACATTTTCGTGAGACTACTTCATTTCACTCCTTTTCCTCTCTTTTTTTTATGCTTCAGCACCTATTCCTCCACTCTTCTCAGTGTTTTTAAAAGATAGGACAGAAAAATTATATTTTTTTCTTCTTAAACAGCTTTTTAAAATCTCAATCAGAAGTCAACAATATTAAATATTTGTATTAAAATATGATTTATGTAATTTATACCTCAGAAATAATGGCCAATCTACAGTGTGAAGTCAACAATAGTAAATAATAAATGTTAAAATATAATTTATGTAAATCACCAGTAATTTATATCCCAGCAACAATGGCCAAACTGCAGCTGTGAAGTCAAATTTAAATTTCAACGGTGTTGCTGTAACAGTTTTCTGTCTATCGACTTGTTGTTTTATTAGTCTGAACCTCAACCTATTTTTATTAGAATTACAAGTGGGTTTTCACAACAATAACATGGCGAATGTTAAGAAGGATAGGTTTTATGCACTTTCAGAAGAATTAAAAATGCAATTTATGGAAACTGATGGCATCATTCATCGAAGTAAATATTGCAATGAACAAAAGAACTATGAATTACTTCTTATGGACTCTATAAAGAAGAAAAAATTGGTGCAAAATGATATGCATATTATATAAACTGAGTTCATGTAACTGGTTTAAACCATATTTAAATTATTTCAGCAGCACCTTCTCGTATGCATTTTCAGAACTTTTTCCCCCTTTCATGACCAAGATTTGCACCTTAAAATCCTTTCCCTATTAATAACATAAGTGACTGTTAATGTGAGTCTGAATTTAATTATTTTTATCAAACAAAATGAAACAAAACAATTGTTTATAATCAATTGAGTTGGTGTTTACTTGATGAAAATCCATATCTATTAATCAAATAAAAATAAAACTTAGTTTTATTTGATTTTCATATTCATTAAGATATAATTTTGTTAAATTAAAAAATTTAAATAAATTATTGTTGTATTGTTCCTTAGATCAGTTGGAACACAATTCATAATTAGGGGTCCTCATCTAGGGGATATGTGGATGGCGACCACAAGGTGCCCAAGCTGTGCAAAACATTTCTTCCACTTACTTGTGTTTTGCACTCTTTTAACTTTACTATCTAACCTCTCTTGATTAACTCTTGTTTTTTTTTTACGCCGACGCTATTAGGGCATCCGAGGGCTAGGGAGTCTTTCCTTTCTTCCATTTCTTCTTTCCTTTATTTTCTTTTCTTCTCCAGAAAAGCCTGACCAGAGGCTATAAGATGGCAGCCCCATCACTGGTCTTGCCTTCCTTTGGCCGGCAACCAATCGAAGGGACTATTATTATGCTTTCAAGTCTTATACGAGAATTTCCCTCAAACGCTGGAGGGAAAATTTTCTATAGGATCGTAACAGGCCTTGGCCTAATACTTCGAAGGAAGAAGAAGAAGAAGAAGAAGATGTCTGAAGAAGGTACAGTGTACCGAAACAACTGTCACTGAATTATATCTTAATAAATATGAAAATCAAATAAAACTAAGTTTTATTTTTATTTAATTGACAATTATTTATAATTTATTTAGGAGTATACTGGTGCTTTTTTGATTCAAAGAAACTAAGCCAGTAAAATAGTGTTTAATGGTAATTAAAATGCAAGTGTAAAAGTATATTTTAAGGTCATGCATATACAGTACAAGGAAATGTCTTTACATGCTAAAATGCATTTGTCATTAATAATAATTATGGTCTCTTAGGAAATTTCAACAGGTTCGCCAGATCTATTTCTGCGTTAACTAACTTTACGACGTAAGGAACACGCATTTGCTGAGTTCCTACTCTCCACTAAAGCACTTTAACATCATTACACCATTTACGTAAACCAACACCACGATTTATCAATGATTAAATCACAATTGCATCTTTATTTGCAATTATAACTAACACTCACTCACTGGCACAATCAAACCCGTAGGTTCATGGCCGCACGGACATAAAGCTCTCCATAATCCCTATCCTGAGCTAATATTTTCCAATCATCCCTGTATAATCTACTTCCTCAAATCATAGTTAATGTTATTCTCCCACCTCATTCTTGGTCTACCAACTGGACGTTTTCCTTCTGGTTTTCCTACAAGAAGCTTAAATGCACGTCTTTCATTCCCCATTCGTGCCACATCTCCTGCCCATCGCAGTCTATGAGACTTAACTGTTCTTATTATATCTGGCTTCCTATAAAGACCATGTCGCCCACTGTTATGAAGCCTCCTCCATTCACCCGTCTGTTCATCTCTCTTTGGTCTAAAAATTTTTCTAAGTACTTTATTCTCAAATATTCGTAATCTCCTTTCCTCCCTTAAAGTATGAGTCCATGCTACGCATCCATATAATATAACTGGTAGAATAGTGGTTTTATATATCTTCATTTTTACGTTTTTTGAAAAGAGTTGGGACGTCAAGAGTCTCTGTAATGCATAATAGCACGCATTTCCAGAATTGAGTCTATGTTTAATATTTCTTTGTGCATCTCATTCCTATTTATGATTATTGTTCCTAGGTATTTGAATTCAGCCACTTAATCAAAATTTCCTTCATTTGTCATTAGCTGTCCATTTCCATTATATAATGTATTTCTACGTGTGACCATATATTTAGTTTTATTGATATTTATTTCCAGTCACAATTTCTTAGTATTATTAAATAGTGTTTATTTGCAATTATTCATTTATCAATTAAGTTATTCATTATTAAAATATTATTTAATATAACTTTTTTTTTTAAATATGATGAATAATTTAGACGTGTAGTTTTTACAAATTGAAGCTAGAACTGAATCTGTTTCATTTCACCGATATCAAGTTCCCTAGATCCATAATATTATCCTCCCACTTGCTGCGTAGGCTTTCCCAATGATCATTTCATTAATGGTTTCCATATTTTTACAAATATGCATTCACTCATAGTGTTCTGCTCAAGATCAGGTCTTTCACTGCAAACTCAGCATTCACCACTCTTTCCTTAACTCAGCTTTCCTTTTTGTATCTGCATACAAACCATTTTTTTAAATATTATCTATCATCTGATGTCTTTTTCTGCCTCTAACTTTCTTTCCATTGACCATTCCTTCTAGAGCATCCATCAGCAGGTAGTTTTCTTCTTAGCCAGTGACCAATTCAATTTATTTTCCTCTTCTTTATGCGTTTCAGCATTGTTCTTCTTTCACCCACTCTGTCTAGCACAAATTTATTTCTTACTTTGCTTTCCATTTTACACGTTCCATTCTTCTCCATATCCACATCTCAAAAGCTTCCAGTTGCTTTCCTCATTCCGTCGTAATGTCCAAGTAGCTGCACCATACAATGCTACACTTCACACAAAGCACTTCACTAGCCTCTTCCTTAATTCTTTTGCCAAAGGTCCGCAGAGAATGCTTCTCTTCTTGTTGAAAGCTTCATTTTCCATTGCTATTCTCTGCTTTACTTCTTGACCGCAGTTCATGCTACTACTGATAGTACAATCTAAGTATTTGAAGCTCTCCACTTGCTCAATGGCCTTATCTTTAATCCTCACTTACAAATATAAAATGCACTAAAAAATCAATTTTTTTCATAATTAAGTATCGGCATTATTTTTGAGTCAATTTTGTCGGTAACAGTAACACGATGTTATTTATATTTGAAGAGAAATATGATACGCTCAGACCAGGGTTTGAACCCAGGACCTCTGGCGTTCTAGGCCAATGCTCTACCACTGAGCTACCTGAGAAACTCCAGTCTAAACGCAATTCTTTCTCTTATACATTGTTAATTCCCGATCGCCGAATGTACGAGCATTTGCTCAATCACGCAAATGGCGACTTCTTGTTTAAGAAGACATTTATTGGGAATTTAAACACTACTTTATAATGTTAGTAGGGCTTATTTTGATATTTTTATTATTAATTTAACACTTTGAAGTTATTTATTAGCAATGAACGTTTTAATGTGCGTTAAACCATGGAAAAGATTTGTAATTATCATATATGGTTTCATAAGGTAATCACCTTATATTTTGAACTATTTCCGTATTATTAGTAAAATAGGCTCCTCTGATCATTTTTCCTTTTATTCCATAACGTCAATTTAATACATTGTTCAACATATTCTATTTTAAAAGAACATTTAATTGGCTCTATTTTTTTATCCTGACTTTAGATTTTAGAAATTTGAATTTTCCTATCAGGCATAGATCCTTTTTCGGACGTGTCAGTTTTGAAACTACAATCTTTATGTCGTGGGATAATGTTCAATTTGATTGTAGGTGTATGCATAGAAATGAGTCTTTTATTTAGATGGATTTAGGTACGAAGAAGAAAAGAACTCGAATACCATCACACACAATATTTTAAGGAAATTAGATTATATATATATATATATATATATATATATATTAAGAATCTTCATATGACAGCATGCTCCGCTACAGTTTTCTGCAGTACTACATGCTTTGGTTTAGCAATATTAAAATATCTCTATCATTTTATGTGTGTTGATGTTCCTGACTATGCATTTATAGTGTTATTTACTAGTTCTAATGTGTGAAATTATTTTTCTATTTTCGATTCCTTAAAATATAATTTTGAGTTATTGTGACGCTAAATTGTTCTATTTCGTTGTGGTTGTTATTTGCATTTTAAACAATGCTCTCTGTTAATTATACTTAAGCAAGTTATGGTTCCTCTTGGCACTAACAAGTTATGATTAATATTTACAGTTGCTTGATATTGTTCCTATTAGCACTTACTTAACCCTTAAATTGGTGAAACAATGCTTTCTAGTGTCCGTCATTCAAGTGTTTCGGACCGCAAAGAAAATAAAATCATGTAAAAGTAAGTTATTACTGTATTTTTAACGTAATTTGACACAATCTTAGGTAATTTATGATAATTTGTTTTATTTTTACTGTTTAATAAACTATAACAAATAAATTAAATCAATGTTTCTTATAAGATATATTGTAAGTTAAGGGTTAAATTAGTGCATTCTTCATTACTATTCCTAACAAAATATGGTTCCTATTTACATTTAAATTGACTAATCCTATCAAGCTATGATCTATATTTACACGCTAAGTTAATATTCTATCCATTACTAATCTAAGAAGATATAGCTCCTATTTACACTTAAGTTACGGACTAATTCTAACATTTTATGAGTAATCTACTATTGAAAAATATTTTACTGTCCTTACAAGTTCTAAAAAAATTAGGCTATTAGGTTCCTATTTACACTTATAGCACTGACTAATCCTAACAAGTCATGATCAATATTTACACTTCCTTAAAATAATGTTCTTATCCTAACACTTATTATCTAGTTCTATCACTTTATGATTTACAGTTCCTTAAAGTATACTGTCCAAGTAATGTTCTATTGTAATTTTTTTAAGTCTATGCTATTTGCGAATTTGGTGAATTGTTTAGTGTACTTAATAGCTAATTTACTCTTATTTATGGGCCACCTTTCACTACCTCTATTTACAAAATTTATAAGAGTTTGTCTTTCATTTTTAAATTCTATACAGTTATATATGACATGGTCCACTGTCTGCTCACCAGCACCGCATGCACACATTGCACTGTCCTTTATCTTGAAGCGATGGAAGTAGGCGTTTATATTCCCGTGTCCGGTCACCAGCGTTGTGAGATTGGGAGATATCTGGATTCTTGTCTGTAGTCTGTCGCTGACTTTCGGGAAGAACGATTTCGTCAAATTCCCATTGGTGGTTGATTGCCATTCCCTTTCCCATTTTTCTTCACTAATGGTTGTCAGGTGTTTCTTCACAGCACTTACTGGAATCCTGTCGTAACTCGTTTGTAGGCCGCCGTCGCACGCTGCTTGCTTCGCTAGGCGATCTGCTATCTCGTTGCCGTAGATTCCAGCATGTGCCTTGACCCAGCTGAATTCCACTGTCCAAATTGTCGCCTTCTAGAGATTTCAGCTTATTCCTAATTTCTTCAATTAAATTGTTGCGATTATTTCTGTTCCTTAGGGAGTCTAACGTGATCTTGCTGTCAGTGTAGATTGCCACATTACGTTCGTCAATCGGAATTTCGCTGGTGTTGAGTCCTTTTAAGGTGTTTAGTGCTTTCATGATGGCAAGTTGCTCAGCCTGGTTATTTGAACATTCTTCGTACAACTTAAATTTCAGCTGGTTTGTTAATACATGTTTTTTGAATATAACTATTCCCGATCCAACTCCATCATTGCTTCTGCTTCCATCTGTGTATATTTCATAAGTGTATTCTTTGTTTTCTCTTGTATCCTGGATTTTTATGAATTTTGCAGGGTGTGTCCAGTTTTTGTAACTAACTGTCTGATCAACGTTAAGAGTTTCGTATTTGGAACTTCCTCTTATTTGGTGAATAGCCGAAATTTCTTGTATTTTTAGATGTATAGGTGTTAATCCCGTCAGAATGCAGAGAGCTTCGTAGGATGCAGTGCGATATGCCTTTGCCATTCGTATGCTGATCAATCTCTGTGCCTGTTTAAACTTTCGGATATTATATTTCTTGTCCAGTGCACTTATCCATACTGGTGCCATATATATATACTTATTATTCCATCATCATCATCCGGTATCATGGCAGCTGCCGCCGTCTTCCGGAAACCAAACGCCATTCCTCTCTATCCATCCATTGATCTTCCTCCATTCCTCTGATATTCATAGCTGCTTGTACCCCTTCTATCCAAGTTTTCTTCGGTCTTCCTCTCTTCCTCCTTTCCATTGGGATCCTATTATTATTATTATTATTATTATTATTATTATTAATATTATTATTATTAATATTATTATTATTATTAGTATTATTATTATTAATATTATTATTAATATTATTGTTATTATTATTAATATTATTATTAATATTGTTATTAATATTATTATTAATATTGTTATTAATATTATTATTATTATTAATATTATTATTATTAATATTATTATTATTAATATTATTATTTATTAATATTATTTAATATTAATACTATTAATATTATTATTATTATTATTATTATTTATTATTATTATTATTATTATTATTATTATTAAATAGTTTACATTAGCAAAAACTTTTAGAAGAAATAAACGTGTATAAAAAAAACTGGATGACGAAATGTTTTGAAAAAATATTCAGAAATTAAAATATATTATATTAAAAAAAAATTCCTCACGCGACAGGCCTACAAGGCCCTTAGCCTACCTGCCGGCTGCTGGCCTCACATCCACATGTGTCAATAACAGAGGTAGATGATCAACAGCCAGTGTAGGGGTGACATGTGGTTAGCATGTCGAGTCCCCCAGCCGTTATAGCTGGTTTCCTCAACCTGGAGCCGCTACTTATTGTATCTACTCAATTGCCTCACGATGCTGGGTGGGCACCGGTCCCATACTGGCCGAAATACCATGAGAAAATTTCTTCCCCCACGGAGACTCGAATCAGCGCAAGTCCCATAGCTCTGCGCCAAGGCTTCCTACCTTAACCGTTCGGCTACGGCGCGGGACATATTATATTTATATTTACTTAATTCCAAAAAAACGTTAAACTGAAAATATATAAAACAGTTATTCTCCAAGTTATATTATTTGGGTGCGAAACATGGACTCTTACTTTAAAGGAAGAAAGGAGATTCGAGTATTTGAAAATAAAGTTCTTAGGAAAATTTTTTTGGCCAAAAAAGAGATGAACAGACAAGTGAATGGACAAAAATACATAATAGTGAGCTACATGGTCTTTATAGGAAGCCGATATAATAAGAACAGTTAAGTCTCATGGACTGCGATGGGCAGGACATGTAGCACGTATGGGGGATGAAAGAGGTACATAGAAGCTTCTAGTAGGAAAACCAGTGGGAAAAAGCTTAGTTGGTAGACCAAGAATGAGATGGGAGAATAACATTATCAATGATTTGAGGGAAGTAGATTTTACAGGAGATGATTGGAAAACATTAGTTCAGGATACGGATGTATGGAAAGCTTATGTCCGCGCGGCCATGATCCTATGGGTAAGATAGAGCCAGTGAGTGAGTTAGTTAGTTATTTAATTCCTCTAAAACGAAAATAATACAGGACATTATTTTTGTAGATGGATGCTAATTTTCTTTGCCTCCAGCACGCTTATATTTTAATTGTATCATATTAATTTATTAATGAAAAATTGCTCTCTCTAATTAATTTATTCATAATAACTCTCTTCAAAAGCAGGGGGAAATATACGTATGTATAACTCTTTAAAATATTTGCCTTTATTCTATTCGGATAATTCTGTACTGTTGAAAAGTATTTCGTTAAACTATTTATAAAAAGTATGATGCAGTGATGCAACGTTATGCTTTATTGTCGGTAGACCTCGGATTTTAGGTTTTATGTATTTTTCTGAAACAATAGGCTAAATAAAAAATAAATTATATAGACTATTTAACTCATGCCCCAAATGGCAGTCAATGACCAATCACATTTCAATGAATTTTGATTTACAACCAATCACAGTCGTTTTTTACCTCGATTTTATCACTTTCATTTAATCAAGTGGATTCCAGGTTGTATGTATAGTGCACGAATGTAACCAGATTCTGCTTGCGAGATATAATGGAAAACATTCATAGCAATTGATTATACCACAAAAAAACACTGCACTTTCTTAAACGTATTATTTCCCAGGAATTAACTTTGCAGAAAAATATAATTGCCATATTTACATCATAGCACATCAGAAATTAATTAATAACCTGTAATGATGTGTTTAATTTTTTTTCTCCACTAGGGTGCATTCTTACAATATTGCGATTATATCTGGCAATAAATATGATCTCGTTTCTGTGATGAACAAACGAAACATAACGTTTCTCATTTGTTTTCAAACATCGCCGTTTACTTTAAATATATAAATATTTTAGATGACTATATTTAAATAATGATTTGTGAGTAAACAGCTTAATTCTATTCATTAAATAGTCTTAACAAATGCTACTCTTGATTTCCAAATTCTTTAGATAAATTGGATAATACTCGTGACATTACTTGTGATACAAATTTAATAAAAAGTTATACGTCCTGTTTTACACATTGGTAGGCCTAATTGTGTTGTATTTTTTAAGCTAAAATTGCCTTTTTTAATTCTGTGGCACCATGCATAAAACCCATAACCCTCAAATTAAAAAAAAAGAGTTAATATTATTAATGTAATATTGGAGCTGTCATTTATCATCCCTCAAATTTTGATTGCTGAAGAAGATCCACAGATGGACAACACATTGGAGGTTCACTTCAGATAGGAAACCTCCATGCATGAATCTTCATTTTCTGAGAACTACTTAAATGAGGGTTATTGGTTTCATGCATGGTGCCACAGAATTGTAATGTGGCTAGAAATGCCTATTTCACTCATTTGCATCTATCTGATGCTGTATAACTTATATATATATATATATATATTATATATATATATATATATATATATATATATATATATATATATATTTGTTTTAACCACCTTCATGAAGAGTGGAAATGTTCTTCCTTATTCCATAATTATGTCCACCGCTGTGGTCTCGAGGTAGCGTGCTGCTTGTCACGCAGCGGGCCCGGGTTCGATTCCCGGTCAGGACAGGCTCCTGGGTGAGGTTTTTTCGGGGTTTTTCCTCACCAGAAGACAAATGTCAAGCAGCTTAGGACTCAATGGTCCCCGAAAATCATCCGGCCATCATCATCATCATCCTTATCGTCATCACCATCATCATTATCCTTCACCGGTGTGGAAAGCAACGGGAAGCTACCACACTTATAATTCCCTAGTTAAGCTGCAAAGCATAGCATAAAAATGCTATGATTGCAGTGAAAGACCTGGCCTCGGGCAGAATTACTATGGATATATATATATATATATATATATATATATATGCTACATTCTGCGGGTCGCTAATTGCATTCTATAACAATAATAATTAATCATATATACATATTAAAATAAGGAACTACGAAAAATAGTGAAAACATGAATTAAAAATGGATACACAAATAATCTACATAACCGTCACGCAGGAACTAAACTATGCGAATTCTTTAGCAAGTCGAATTTGTGGTACTTTTTTTCAGCAGTAGGCCTATGTATTTCTATCCTTCTTCTTCTTCTTCTTCCTTCCAAGTATTAGGCCAAGGCCTGTTACGATCCTATAGAAAATTTTCCTTATGGGAAATTCTCGTATAAGACTTGAAAGCATAATAATAGTCCCTTCGATTGGTTGCTGGCCTAAGGAAGGCAAGACCAGTGATGGGGCTGCCATCTTATAGCCTCTGGTCAGGCTTTTCTGGAGAAGAAAAGAAAATAAAGGAAAGGAGAAATGGAAGAAAGGAAGGACTCCCTAGCCCTCGGATGCCCTAATAGCGTCGGGGTCGAAAAAACAAGAGTTAACCAAAAGAGGTTAGATAGAAAAGTTAAAAGAGCGCAAAACACAAGTAAGTGGAAGAAATGTTTTGCACAGCTTGGGCACCTTGTGGTCGCCATCCACATATCCCCTAGATGAGGACCCCTGAGGGTTATAAATTTAAAAAAACTCAATTTCTGTTGTCATCTTATTTAAAATTGTCGGACTACAGTGAAAATAAATCTTATATAATCATAAATTATTTTCTATTTGCATATAATTGTATAATTTGAAACCAGTGTAAGTAATGTCTACTGCTTCATTTTTCCTTTACTTAATTAAAATATTAATAAATAAAACCAACACACCATAGAGGATATATTGCCAATTTAAGGGTTAAATGAATTATACGGTTACATTTCGACAATGGCGGTAGCTAGAGTGAATGTTTAATTTCGGGTTCCGGATAAGCCCCCACTTCTAATGCTCAGATTTCGCTGACTTTTGAAGAATATCTTCTTTGTTTTATTCTAATGGCATATACTGAGTTTCATTGTTTAACATAGAAAATTGTCACCGCTAGAGCGAGGTTTAAATTTTCATTTTAGATCACCTACACCTAATGGTCCAATTTTGCTGGTTAGCAAATTCTACCTTACTTCTTATAATTGGCTTTTTAATTAATTAATCAATTTTAAATTAAGAATAGAATATGTAAAGGTAGAGCAATGACAGCAATGATGAATGGAGTCTTATAGAACAGACATATAACCAGAAAAAATAAGTTACAAATATACAGAGTGTAACAGGACCTCACCGACAAAATGATAGGGATGATGGGCCATGCAGAGAGGATCATTTGTGAAGAAATATATAGTCGCAAACACGTCGTTTATGAGTTATGCACAGATGAAGGTGTTCACACATAGGGGTCGGAATTTAATACAAACAATTGTATCATTTTATTGAAAAAGGCATGTTTTTACAATAAGTGTTCAAACAGTTGGCCCTGTGCCTCATTGCATGTTTGTTATCGTCGCAGCAACGATCGGCCAGCACGGCCGATCATGGCAGGATTATTTTGACGTCGTCAAATCACTTATTGTTTTAACACTTATTGTAAAAACATGTATTTTTCAATAAAATGATATGTGTACAATTGTTTGTATTCAATTCCGACCCTTATGGGTGAACACCTTCATCTGCGCATAACTCATAAACGACGTGTTTGCGACTATATGTTCCTTCACAAAAAATGATCCTCCCTACATGGCATATCATTCCTATCATTTTGTCGGTGAGGTCCTGTTACATTCTGTATAATTCAATAGTGAGAAGTACTGTCACATATGGGGCTGAAGTTTGGGAATTCAACAAAAACTTAGAACAGAAACTTACGTCGATAAAATGGATTTCTTGAGGATTCTTGAACAGCAAGATGTTAAAAATTAAAAAAAAACTGTCATACGAGAAAAAATGAATATTAGATATTCAATAGTAGATTATATAAGATATAAGCAATTAAATTGGACACGTACGGCGAATGCAAGAAGAAAGGTTACCCAGAAAAACACTGGAATGGTGTCCACTTGGAAGAATAAGGAAAGAAAGAAAGGCCTCGAAACTCGTGGATGCAAGAAATAAGAACTGGAATGAGAACAAGAGAACTGGAGGACATGGAGTGGATGGATAGAGACGAGTGGAGAAGAAAAATAAAACTTTAGGCACAGAAAGATGTGTAAACAATTAAAATCTGTATATAAATAAAAACATTAATTAATCGGCCATGGCCATTTTTTGTGTCTCCTAGATATGATCGGTGAAGATCTGTAAAAACTTTCCAAAAATATTTTCATGAGAATAACTTCATTCCTTTGGAATTCGCTAAAACAAGAAAACAGAGAATTATTGTTGCAGGGTGCGATTACCCACCTGAGGAATATATATATATATATATATATATATATATATCCCTCAGGTGGCAAATCACATCCTCCAACAGACAGACGATTAAGATGATATGGATATCTCAACATATGATAGAATCTTTCAGAAGATCATCGAGTGGAAAATTGGAAAATAGATAGGAAAATAAGAAAAAGAAGACCTAAGGAAGGTTGGATGGATAGTGCGGGGAAAAGTAGCCTATGAGTGAACTGGGACTTACCGATGAGGATGTTCAGGATCTCTACAACTGGAAAAGGCCAGGGTTACGGAAAAACACAGTATTGTGGATAAATTCCGAAATTATATATATATATATATATATATATATATATATATGAATGAGATGATAAGCAAATTTGAACCCGGCCCTCTGAATTTGTACTTCAGCGTGCTATCCATCACACCACCAGCCAAATCTAATACAAACATTTATTTTTCTTATGTTTATATTATCCATTATTACCAGATGTAGCGAGAACTCGGTCTTCACCGCCACTTCACCTGGTAGCTAGCTACTGTAACAAGTAAGCAAATTAAAGAGAATATTTTTACTTTATAGCAGTGACGCTTTATCGGTGTTTAATATATATAGTATTTTTTAAGAAACTACAAACATTAATTAAAAGATGAATAAGATATGGAAACAAATAACCTTTTTTTAAAAAGTGATAGAAGCATTGTGGATCGTGCATAATAGCGGTTATAGCAGAATTGCCAGTCGAGGGGGAATATTGATTCATATTTTCCAGCTGGCTCATTCGCTATTGGTGTCGTCATGAATTCCACCTACGTAGATGATTCCGTCGTCGTTGAGACGAGAATATATTCATAGCTGACGACCTATTTATTTTTTCGCCAAGACGCGACAGGCCAAGAAACTCCTTGGCCCAGCCTTATAAACACATATGTTAATCATAGAGGGGGATGTCATAGCCAGTATAGGGGTTGTATTTAGTCATATCGGGTCATAGCTGGTTTTCTCGACCTGGAGCCGCTACTTATTAATAACTACATCATTCCGGTGTTGGGTAGGCACCAATCTCATACTGGGCGAAATTCGATGAAAAAATTTCTTCTCCTCCCATTATGACTCGGACCAGTGCAAGTCCGTGATGTCATGATGTCTTAAAAATCTCGGCTACGGTGTGGACTCTAATACAACTTAAGGTGACTTTCGTAATGTAATTTCACCAATATTCTGAATGTTAATTGGAGAAAAATGTGTTTAAAAATCACCTGATTTATCGATGTAGGATGTAGTACCGAAAGATGTCAGTAGATATTACAATAGAATAAAAAAAAACTTTTGGCTTTCACAACTGTAAAATTAATCTGCACAAGTGAGTTTCTTGGTCTACACCAGATGACTTAACATGGTGGTCCGGGAGCACTCATCCTTGTGTGGTCAAAATTGTATGCACGTGATCACGAGAAAAAAAACTCTACAGGTTCAGTCTCTGTAATATCCAGGAATCTTGAAACACATAAAAATACCTACAACAGAGGGGCCAATCTAAAGGGGAGAGAGACTAACAGAGAGAGAGAGAGTAAAAGCTCCTTATTCGAGGGGGAAATGTTCCGCAAATATGCCGCGAATACAGAAACCACGAATATGGAAAAGTAATTTGTGTAGGCATATAGGAGTACATTCCAAGGTTCCAAAATAAAATAAAATTTATCAAAATAAAATCAATTAATGAGAGATTTTGAACAATTTCTATTAATTATAGTCAGGCTTAGGCAATGACTTAAAAAACTTAGTAATGTTTTTCCTGTCGTGCCGCTTTTAAAAGGTCTTTCAACTCAGATTGATATTGAGCTGTGAATTCAGCGATAGAATTCTTTTTTTTTTTTTTTTTTGTCTTCGGATTTCTTGATAAATCGTACAGTTCATTCATTAACATTGAAACAGCGTGATATAGATGTAAACAACTCGCTAACACGGTCAAACATTTATATTTTTACTTTAAACGACAACACTACTTTTTTCCGTTTCGGAACTAATTTTCTTTCGTTTTAGTCGACATTATAAATTGCAACAAAGCAGAAGAGACACGTGTTATTCAATCAAAATTATTGCAACGAATGAAAACAATAAAATACCGATTGTGGCGAGGGAGGCATTTATCAACGGATACAGCTGCACGTGAATTACGGCGGCGGTGGCTTTCAACAACGACCTTTAAGTCTAGTGACATTAAGGCTTGTTTTACTTTGATGTTAATTTTATCCATTTGGTTTAAATCGCTCCTTGTAAAAACCGCCTTGGCTCGTGCCTGCAGTAAAAAAAAAAAAGAGTTGTCGATGCGTTAATAAAGGATACTAATCCTTCTAATATACCGACGGGATCCGTGAATAAATAAATTGTTAGCTGCGATTACAGGAACTATGTCGCAATTTTTAAGCCTCGAATAATGGAAACGCAAATAAAAAAATCGTGCTTAAGGAGCTTTTAGTGTACTAGAAATATCATTGCAATGTTCAAGCTTTGAAAATTAAGTTTAGAGTCATTTTATAATTCAGCACTTCATTTTAGCTTACATGTCCAATTTTAGATGCCTAAAACCTCCTTTTCTGTTCCCTAAACTTCCGTAGTCAAATTTCAGCATAACTCACCGATTGTAACGAATCCGGTCGAATTGGTCGCACAGACACAAATTCTCCATAAATCCTTATGATATTTTCCAATCATTCCCTTATATAAAATATTAATATTTTAAAATATTTACCTGATACCCAATTTCCTCTTAATGTTGGATGGGCACCGGTCCCATACTGGCAGACATTCCGTGAGAAAATGTCTTCCCCCTTGCGAACTCGGACTTAGCGCAAGTCTCGTAGCTCTGCACAAACACATCATGCTTTAAACTGCTTGGCTAAGGAGTAGGACAATTACAAACAGGAATGAGGTGCAAAAAGAAATTAAATTGAGATTCAGTTCTGGAAATACATACTGTTTGTTACTCATTACAGGAACACTTGTCGTCCCAACTGCCTTAAAAAATAGTTAAACTGAAATGATATAAAACTGTTATTTTTCCTGTTATATTATCTTCTTATAAGCCCATGTTTTTAACAGAGATTTAGGCGCTCTCCCCCTACAGAGAAGAATTTGAACCATACTAATTTAGTTACACTTGTTTTCATATAGATGTCCTTTGAGTGGTCCGTGGTCAGCGTTCCGCCTCATACTGACATCTAGAAAACCAAGGTAGTACTAGGACGGGAAAATTCGGTAAATTTTGCTTAGAGGCCTTTCATTCATGCTTAAGGATCTTTTACGAGCCTGAAAATCTTCAGACTCGGGACCCACGGCGGAGGACTTGCTCCTTGGATTTTTCTGTCCTAAAAAAATCCATCGATCCCGGCCTGGTTTGAACCCGCGACCCTCGGGACCAGAGGCAAGGAGCATAACCACTAGTCCACCGCGTCCGATCTCTTATATTATACGGATGCGAAACATGAATTCTTACATTCCATCCATCCATAGTAATTCTGCCCGAAGGCAGGTCCTTCACTGCAATCTTAGCATTTTCATGCTATGCTTGCAGCTTTACTAGAGAATCGTAGGTGTGGTAGCTTCCCGTTGCTTTCCACACCGGTGAATGATGATGATGATGATGATAAGGATGGTGATGATGGCCATATGATTTCGAGGACCGTTTGGGCCTTAACGTTATCCTGACATTTGTCTTACAGGTGAGGAAACATTAAAGAAGAGAAAATACGACGAGCATTTGAGAATAAAGTTTAGTAAAATTGTTGTACCAAAGAGAGACGAACAGACAAGACTACATAACAGTGAGCAACATTATATTTACGGGTAACGAGTTAAATCTCATAGCCTGTAATAGGCAGGACATATGGCACGAATTGGTAATGAAAGAAGGGCATGGGAACTCCTTGCTGAAAGCAGAGGGAAAACGCCCAGTAGGTTAGGTAAGACTTTGATGGAAGAATAACATTAACCAAGATTTGTGGGAAGTGAATTACAAAGGGAATAATTGAAAACCGTTAGCTCAGGATATGAATGTATGGAGAGTTTATGTTTGCGCGACCATGAACGTGGGGTTTTGACAGTTCCAATGAATTAGTTAATAATAATAATAATAATAATAATAATAATAACCTAGGAACAATAATCACAAACAGGAAAGAGATGCACAAAGAAATTAAACATAGGCTAAATTATGGAAATGCGTGCTATTATGCATTACAGAGACTCTTGACATCCCAACTCCTTTCAAAAAACGTTAAACTGAAAATATAAATATTTTTTTGTAAGCCCATATTTTCCCTTTACAGAGATTTAGGCATTCTCCCCCTACAGGGAAGATTTTGAACCATATTAATTTAGTTACACTTGTTTTCGTATAGATGTCATTTTTGAGTGGGCCGTGGTCAGCGTTCCGCCTCATACTGACATCTAGGAAACCAAGGTAGTACTAGGACGGGAATTTTGGTAAATTTTGCTTAGAGGCCTTTTCATTCAGGCTTAAGGATTTTTTACGAGCCTGAAAATCATCAGACTCGGGACTCACGGCTTAAAGTCCCTCCCGGAGGACTTGCTCCTTGTATTTTTCCGTGGAAAAAAATCCATCGACCCCGGCCGAGTTTGAACCCGCGACCCTCGGGACCAGAGGCAAGGAGCATAACCACTAGTCCACCGCGGCCGACTACTGAAAATATATAAAACTGTTATTCTACCAGTTACATTATATGGATTCGAAACATGGACTCTTATTTTAAGGGAGGAAAGGAGATTACGAATATTTGAGAATAAAGTTCTTAGGAAAAATTTTGGACCAAAGAGAGATGAAAAGACAGGTGAAGATTACATAACAGTGAACTACATGGTCCTTGTGGTGAGAAGATTACATAACAGTGAACTACATGGTCCTTATAGGAAGCCAGATATAATATACACATCGATTGCAATGGACAGGACATTTGACACTAATGGAGAATGAAATACGTGCATGGAAGCTTCTTGTAGGAAAACAGAGGGAAGACACCCAGTTGGGAGACCAAGAATGAGATCGGAGAATAACATTAACTATGATTTGAAGGAAGTAGATGATACAAGGGATGATTGGAAAATATTGGCTGAGTATAGGGATGTATGGAGAGCTTATGTCTGTGCGGCCATGAACTTACGTGTTCGATAGTGCCAATAAGTTAATAATAATAATAATAATAATAATAATAATAATAATAATAATAATAATAATAATAATAGTAAAAGCATTTTAAATAATATACTTCTAATTAATTACATTTATTTCTTCTTCTTCCTTCCAAGTATTAGGCCAAGGCCTGTTACGATCCTATAGAAAATTTTCTCTCCAGCGTTTCATAGGACGGCCCAGTGATCTTCGTCCTCTTGGTATATAATTATAAACAGCTTTGGGGATCCGATTTGAACTCATTCTTTCAAGATGGTGTTTCCAATTTAGTTGGTACTGTTCAATATATTCCAAAATTGGCGTAGTCTTCAATTCTTTTAAGATATCGGTGTTCCTTTTCCGATCCCATCTGATGTAACCCGCTGTTCTGCGCATGAATCTCATTTCACAAGCCGTTATTTCTGCTTTCATGTTGTTTTTTTTAGTGTCCATGCTTCACTACCATAGGTCAACACTGGTCTAGCCAAAGTGTTATATAAACGTAATCTGGTGTTTTGTTGTACAAGGGATGGTTTCATAACTTGATTAATAATTCCTAAACTTTTATTATAACTAGTAACTTTTTCAGGGATATCCTTTTCATTCCAGATAGAGAGATAATATCCAACATATTTAAATTGATTAGATCTCTCTAAAATTTTATTCTGGAGACAGATTTTACTTTGTATGGGGTCCTTCCCATGAAATGCCGTAATTTTAGTTTTGTTAATTGATATTTCCATATTAAATTTGGCACCTATTTTTTGTAAATTATAAATTGATCGTTGCAAATCATTTTCGGAAAGTGCCAGAAGAACTAAATCGTCTGCAAAAAGAATAGCATCGAGTTTGAGGTTCCTATTGACGGGTATATATCCTCGTTGTGTTTTCCTCCATTCATGTATTAATTTATTCATGTATATAATGAAAAGCACCGGTGAAAGTCCACATCCCTGTCTTACTCCAGTGTTGATCTTTTCCCAAGAAGATAATTTGCCATCTTGTTTAACAGAGATTTCATTATCTTTATAGATGTTGAAGATATTAGTAATATATTGTTGTGGAACCTTATCATCAGCTAAAATTTGTAGTAATATATTTCTGTCTACTTTGTCAAAAGCCTTTATGAAGTCAACGAAGGCGATATGAGTTTCTATATTGAATTCCTTGTGCTTTTCTAATAGTAGTTTTAGAGTAAAGATTCCATCTGTACAAGATCTACCCTTTCTGAATCCATTCTGCTCTTCTCCAATTATATTTTCATAAATTTTCCTCAATTTATTCTTAACTATATTAGCATAAATTTTATATCCAGAGTTCAACAAGCTAATTCCACGATAGTTATCTTTGATTTGGCGACTTCCTTTTTTGAAGATTGGTATTACAATGGATTTGTTCCAGCTTTGTGGTGGTTCTTGTCCTTCCCATATCATATTAAGGAGAATAAGAAATCTGTCTAAAAATTTTTTAGTTGAAAATTTAAATAATTCTTGATTAATGTGGTCTTCTCCGGGAGCTTTGTTACTTTTTAATGATTTAACAACATCAGTTAATTCATCTATAGAAATTTGTTCCAAAGCAGTGTTAATAGAGATTGGTATTTGTAATAAATCATCCTTACATTTATTTCACGTCACATAAAGCTCATTAACATGTTATTGCTAACATATTTATTTCTAATCCTACTTGAAGTTTATCATTTCTTTGCACATTATCATGTGAAGAATTGTAATGTCTACTGTTAACAATATCTCACGTAGCTGTGCTAGTGTTTAGAATACAATAAACACTCGCTCATTTTTCCAATCTGAATGCAGAAATATTAATAGCTTTTTTTTCGGAATTTACCCACAGATCACTGGTTTTCCGTCAGCCTTCTCCTGCTGTAGTGGTCCTGAACATCCTCAACAGGAAGACCCAATTCACTGATACTTCTTCTCACACTTTAAAACCAGCCTTCTTTAGGTCTTCCCTTTCTTCTCTGCTTATCTGTATTCCTCTTAGAGATTATATCAGTTATAATAATAAAAGTAAAGTGATCCCACAACAGGCCCGGAGGCCCTTGGGGTAGTAGGAGGTTAAGGCTCTCACTTTTTCTAGACAATCGGCACTTTATGTCAGCCGGGTTGTCAGCCCTGCGTGACGGCCGCCTTTACCCCCAGAACAAGCATCTGGTACTCATTTCCGTTAGAGGCTGAGTCGACCCCAAGGTCATAGTGCCGCCAGAGGGTTTGGGTCAGTTTAAAAATCCTGACCCCAATGGGACTTGAACCCTCGACCCTCCGGCTTGTAGCTCAGTGCATTAACCACTACGCTACGGCGTGCCCCTAGTTATAATAATAATAATAATAATAATAATAATAATAATAATAATAATCACTCCAGGGATTAGGCAATTGCCCGTTCCGACTTCATAATGCATCAGCCCAACGTCTTCTAGGTCTTCCAACATCACGTCTTCCTCTTGCTTGATAATTTCTTGCTAACAATGGATATCTCTCCTTACTCATTCCATCCATATGATCAATCCATTTCTGTCTGTAATTCGTGACCTTATCCAATAAAGGCTGTACTTTCAATTCTTCTCTTATATCCTCATTTCTTATTCTATCAAGTCTTGTACATCCTTTAACTTGTCTTAGGAACCTCATCTCCGTCATCTGTATTCTATCCTTCTGTTTTTTCATTCGAGCCCAAGTTTCACATCCATACAATATTGTGGGAACCGCCATAACATAATAATAATAATAATAATAATAATAATAATAAATAATAATAATAATACAAATAATACAAATAATACAAATAATAAAAATAATAAAAATAATAAAAATAATAAAATAATAATAATAATAATAATAATAATAATGGTAATAATAATTTTCCATTTTTCACGAAATGTCTATCTAGGTGCCATGATATGTCACTGATTCCCCACTTTGTGTTGTCATTCATCATATAAATACATATTCAGGTGTACGGTCATGTATTGTAGGGATGCATTTTTTGGCGCTCTAAAGAGCGTATATTACTTATCTCTGATCAAGATTTTTAAAGTCCTCGAGTGTACCATTATGCAGACATCGAGAGAGCAGGATTGTCAGATGAAGGGTGTGTCAAAAGCTAAGCACGTCACTGGAGTAAGTTGATTCATTATGTTGATTACAACGTCCTCGAATAGGATCGTACAATTGTATTTACGACGCAAAGGTAATTAATTAAATTTTATTTACGGATTTGAATTATCCAGTCTCAAATTTATTTAAGGGGTCATGAAAGGACAAGCAAACATATTTTGAAAAACATTTCTCCAATCTCCACGCACGCAAAATGCTATGTGAATATAATCTCTGATAATGGATTCCGAATGGCCTGGCACAGTCAAACTTTCTGAAGTTTCACAGAATGTCATGCAACTACTGCGGCGAGGGGCAATCAAAATAATCGCCTAAGATTTTTAACGAAAATTCAATATCAATATATAGGTTGGTAATGAAATCTGCTGACAAACTTTCAAGGATGCTGGCTAAGTGTTTTTGATATAAGGAATTGAATATCTGCAGTGACTTATTGTAGACTAATATGCTGTTCTTGCATTCTAAAGTGATGGCCTTTTGTGGAAAATACCCTATACCTAGCAAAATTGTTATGGATGATGAAATTCTAGAACGAGTAAACGAATTTAATTATTTTGGTTATAAGTTAACATTTCTAGATGAAGCTGATATATCAAAGAAAATCACAAATTTTACAAAAACAACGGGGATGATTAGCAGTATAATGAAATCATCTTTAGTACAGAAGAACACAAGATTACGGCTTTATAAGGTTCTCGCAAGACCAGTATTAAGATATGGTAGTGAAGCATGGACAATACGAAGAAGAGATGAAAGCCGAATAACAGCAAATGAGATGCGATTTATGCGCCGTACAGCAGGCTACACTAAGTGGGACCAACTGTTCTAAAGCACTGCCGTTACCACCTCTATGCTGATGATCTCCAAATTTACCTACATTCACCTCATTCTGTCTATAACAGCTTGACGAAAATGAATGACGATCTCATATCCATCTTTAACTGGTCTTCAAGTATCGGTCTAAATCTAAATCCTGACAAGTCACAATGTAATTCTAATGGGACAACAAAGACTGCTTACAACCTTTGACATATCTACACTTCCAAACATTACTATAAATAATATAATTATCCCTTATTCTTCTTCAGTAATAGATCTTGGACTACATCTAGACGCAAATTTAACCTGGCGAACACAAGTGAAACACATATGTAAAAAGACTTTCTTCATCTTACATTATCTTAGACGTTTAAAGAATTTTCTCCCAGTTTCGTTAAAACAAATCCTTGTGCAGAATCTTGTGTTACCACACTTCGATTATTGTGACATTATATATAAAGATTTAAACTATGACTTGTCGCAGAGACTGCAGCGTGTTCATAATGCTTGCGTTCGATTCATTTTCAATATCCGCCGTTATGACCATATTTCCGAACACTTTAATAACCTCTCTTGGCTCCGTCTTACTAACAGACGTAAATTGCACTCTCTTTCACTACTTTTCAAGCTTCTGAATTCCTACATTCCTACTTACCTGGCGTCCAGATTTGAGAAGTTATCCTCTTACCACAATATTGACACTAGGTCACAAGGAGCAGTCTGCTAACAATTCCTTTTCATAGTACTTCCTCCTATTCTACTTCCCTCACAGTAGCCTCTACCCGCTCCTGGAATCTCCTTCCTCAAGATATCAGGGGTTGCCGCACACATGGCACCTTTAAGTCACGCTTATACAGTTACCTGTTGTCTAATAATTAATTTTTCTCTATTTATTTCATTTTATACTATGTCATTAATCTTTTCCTCGTTTTTTTATATATCTTTGTACATATTATTGATTTAATTCGTTAAATTTAGAGTAAATCAAAATACATTATAAATATTAATTGTACTGTATTCATAACTTGTAATAGTTTATATATATATATATATATATATATATATATTATATATATTGTAATTTAGATGTAAGACTATTTTTTTTGTATTTTTTTAAAACCTGGTTGAGTGGTAGACAAGGCCTTAACTCTGCATTATTGAAGAGTTGGATGTAGAACCCATTCTTCACCATATACAAAACTACAAGAACAACTGGAAAACCCATCTTCAACGAATGCCGTCTCATAGAATTCCAAAAACCATACTTCGCTACTGCCCCCATGGCAAATGATCGCTGGGACGTCAAAAAAAGCGCTGGATAGAAAATTCCTCTTTGAGACCGTAACAGGCCAGACGGCCTAATACTTGAATGGACGTTGATGATGCATTCGTACATATAGGTGATATCGTCTATAATTTTCGTGCAAGACCGTGACAAGACGAGTTCAAGTTTTACAGTAGTTTACCTATTTCAAGTGATGACTAAGGTTCGGAAGTTGAAGAATTTTTTTTTTCTTTTTTTTTAATTGTATGTCTGAAGACGAGGTTCAACATTATATATATATGAAAAGAAAAATAAACGCCTAAGTCGGGATTTTAACCCGATATTTCTAAAGTTTGTAGGTTTAGCGCTCTAACCAACTGAGCCACTCAGATATCCTAACAGAAACATTCATTTTTCTTATATATGTAGTGTTCTCAATTTACACGAGAGGTTGCGGGAAGTCGTTCCTACTGTCATTATATATATATATATATATATATATATATATATATACACATTTTGGGTCATTGTAGTCCAGAAAATAATGGATCTCATTTGTCCATTTTGTCCTTTTTCGATGTTTTTTTACTTATTCATCCTTTTTAGCCTTTCTTTTTTAGATTTTAACAGCCTTTTTTTTTAACTTTACCATCTTTTGACTACAATTACACCGTTTGTGTAATTCAAGAATGCACGGAATCTAGTCTCAGTTCCATCTACTTTTACTTACTAAAGGTTTTTCACATTCCAAACACTTTCATTCTGCGAGAAACTATTGAATCCTCACAAAATATCCTGTTATTTTTAACAACCAGCTTACTGATCGCCTGAACTATTGTATTTTGCCTTCAAATTTTCTAAAAGTTACAATTTTCTGAAAATTATCTCGAGCAGAGGGTGAAGGTAGCGAGGTTGTCTTTATGCACTGTTAGGAACTGCAACACTTTTTATGTCCTTTTCCAGTTTTTAGGTATTTTAGGATATCTTTTAGATCTTTTGAAAGGTCTTTTATAGGCATTTTATTGGTTCTTAATTTCCGAGCCTTAATCATAATATAAAAAACAGACTATAGCCAGCAACCTTTTGCGAGGAGGCTGGTCCCAAAAGACCGAAAATCCTAAAATATTTTAATTGTATTGATAGTTGAGGAGACTTCATACAAGGTACATAAATTTATAATTTTATATTATAATTTTTATATCAAGATATAAATGTATATATAGCTAATATTCGTGTGGCCGTAAACCTTCGTGAAAAAATACGAAAGGAAGAAGTTGTACTTCACGTTTTCTATGAACTGTGTGAATCTCAGACCAACAATCTTCATCATTATAAAGTAATGCACCAATAAATTTGTGAACGATTTTTTCTGACAAAATGATTCATTTGCGGCCCAAAATTGATAATACATTTGATTGTATTTACCACAAAAAATTCAAACTTAAAATCTGCAAACTTACAGACTATTTTCACTCTGTATGCGTATTAGGGAATGTTGTAAATAAAATTAGAGGAAGATTGTACGGTTATTTGTGGGTCCTGCATACATATACGTAACTACTCAAAAAAAGTATTCCCTGTACTTTCTAGATTTGTGCATATTAACATGTATTTAAGATATTGTTCTGTGACTTGCATTTTATATTGCTTTAGGGTTTAAATTTAAGTTATTGTATTTAAAATTTTCGTAATGAATTTTGTCGTTAAAATTCTTCCATATAGTTTTTACATATTTTTTTCTTAGTAGTTACGTGCGTTGTTTCCGATTTTTAAGGTACCTAGAACAGAAATTCAGTTAGAAGAACGATTAGATACATACAAATAAATTGGATAATAACATAGTATTAGAAGTTGTATGGTATATAATATTGCACCCCGGTCCCCCAGCATTCTTCTTTTAACAATGTTTGTTGAAGAAGAAAGCTGCATTAAGTCCACTGATGTTTCAGTTGAATGCGACAAGAGTGGAACGGGTGTCACAGGTGGCGACCTGTTCATTGTTGCCGGTTTATATTATATACCGACAACTAGTAACGTACAAATGGAATATTACGATGTAAAGTTAGAAGACATTATTTGACGTACGAGTTGAAATGTTTATGCACCAGTCAATAGATGAGGTATTTTTTTCAACAAATATGTGAAAGTCTTTCATCCAAGCATGGTACTATAATTTATCTCATACTAAGAATTTTTTTTATCTTTAATTGAATTAATACATTGTATAACTGAAACATCAGGTGTAGTATAATGCGATACCGCATCAAATATGGAGTGAATGTTTGATGATGATGGCGAATGTCTCAAAATTATTATAAATACATTTCTGATGTCGGAAAAAGTGTACATTATATTTTAACAGAACGTTATGATGGTTTGAACTTTAATAGTAACAACACTGCTGTAGAAACGCCAAACGACGGAACCTAATGATGTCGCTCATAGCACACTTCAGTTTCACCCTACCTTCCCTCAGAACATAGGACTATCCTTTCTCACATTACGCGCATTCAAACTGGCGAGAGAAACAGAGCCTCGTCTTAGCTGGCGGTCTAATATAATGTTGTCATGATATTTTTGAAACAGGAATGAAGGATTTGGATAAAGATTGAATTTGCCAAATGTGGTACAGCATGGCAGTGTCATCAAGGTCTTCAAGAGGCTTGCGGGAAATCTGCATTTCCTTTCAAAAACAGTGAGATAGTTGGTAAAAGCCTTCAACGTGCCACTGTTCTGTAAGGCAATGAAGTTTCCTTGCAATCCTCTTAAAGACCTAGATGACACTGCCGTGCTTTACGACCTCTCCTACATTCAATCTTTATCGAATACTGTTCTTCCTACTTCGAAAACATAGTGACAACACTGCATTAGACCACCAGCTAACACGAGGATCTGTTCTTTTCGCCAGTTCGCTTGTGAGTGATTTTAGAAGGGAGAGAGTTCATGTGTTCTGAGGTAAGGTAGTAACTGACATGTGCTAACAGCAACATCATTAGGTTCCTCGCGTCTCTACTGCAGTTTTGCTATTGTTGAAGTTCTAATAATTGTGTAGAGCGAGGAGCTCACAATCTTTTTAAAATATATAGTAAATACGGTATGACAATATCAGTTAACAAGACTGAATTCATTAGGCGTGTAAGGGAAGGAATTAAAGGCACGTTAAAATGGTGTTCCCTAACGAAACAATACAAGTTAACAATGTAGCACAGGATGTCTTTCGATACAGAGAACAGCGGAGGAGACACTTATTGGATGCCTTTTGAGAGATTTCTTAGAAGTGCGCTAAATTATAAACCAGATGAAAGGAAGAACTTCGGAGACCATTGTGAAGATGGTCTGACCAACTCCCTTTAAGCCTTTGAAGGGCTCATTCCTTGTTAGTTTTGATGATGATGATGATGATGATGATGAACGATGAACGAAATACTGCCAATATGAGGTATGTGAGCTATCATAAGTTTTTTGTGTAATTGAAAAATATATTTATAGTAACGTGACGTGAATTCTGCCAGAATGTTCACTGTACTCAAGAACCGGCCACCTGTTCTAACAACCCAACAATGTCCCAGGATCTAAAACTCCATTTCAACACCGTCGCAGTGTCAAACATCATCAGCAACATCTTCCGCACACTTCAAGAATGAACTCTGTACAGTCAAATTGCCTTAACACAAAATGTAAATGTATATGTAATTATACTATAAATATTTTGTGATATGCCCATGGAAAACACTGGTTGAAAATATAATGCAAATTTAAAAAAGGTAAACAACGCATTTTTAAAAATGGCGGGTCTGAAATTACTGCTTCGGGATCATATACATACAGAATTTTTTTAACTTTGTTTACGTTAACACTAGGAACACCAACCAGTAATTTTGACAAGTAAGCGCTTGAATATGTTTCTACATTTCCTTCATGATATATAAAAAATAAATTATCCTTAACTCATGTCCAACTCAGGGTCGGGTCGAGGGATTAGATGACATGAAATATATCATATTTTGATAATTTTATTTAATTATCATAATTTTCGTCCATGCATAAGTTCCGACATTTTAAAAAATTAGAGTAGGTTTTAGTGCCACACATACGTACATATACCGTTATAGCTTACATATGACGAATGATAGAATATTGTTGTCATTGCCGCCATTTTATTATGTTTTGTACAAAAAAGTGGATATTTATTGTCCGCTTTCTTACGAAATTGGATTAGAAGTTTTTTTATTTAAGTTTACGATTAAAAATACTGTAAGTATAGGGGTGGTATGACAAATGAAGAACTTTGTGATTATTTGTCAATTCCACAAAATTATGAATTGGAGGAATAAATCCTCTTTGATGTATGCGAAGAAGATGGCAAATGAGGGATAATAATGAATACAATAACAAATCATAACGGCCACGAGCAAATAAATCATTCATTCATTTTGAGAATTTTCCTCATCATTGAGGGTTTTTTCCAACCAATCTTAGCAATTAGCACGAATTAAAAATAAATAAATAAATAAATGTAAATGACTACGGACTTATAGACTATCAGTTTTCAACAAACATTCACAGATTTCCCTTAATTAAAGTTCTCTATCATTCTCTGTCCTCTGTGTCTTCATCTGTTACATCAAATTTGCTCATTGAATTTTGAATGTTGTTCTTCCAGGTTGTTCTTGGTCTCCTTTTTCTGTTCCTTCCATGCATACACGGCATTTGGTACTCTTCCATCCTGCATTCTTCTTACGTGTCCATATCATTTTAGCCTTCTGTGTTCAATCTCATCCATTATATTTCTTTCTGCATTCATCCATTTCTGTATTTCTAATTTTTTTCCAGTTGAGATTTTCGGGAAGCTCTTCTCCAAAAATCCATTTCAACGCAAATAAATAAAAACTGTATAAAAAATCCATCGACCCCGGCCGGTTTTGAACTCGCGACCCTCGGGACCAGAGGCAAGGAGCATAACCACTGCTCTACCGCGGGCGATTTTTTTTTGTATAATGTGGCTATTAAAATATTATACTATATACCCCGAACTTCCCCGTGAGGGGAATTATTTCAACTATTCTAATTTTAATATAGATGTCAACGAACCAGTAAAGGATTGTTACAAGGATGTCCGATGTCACCAACACTGTTATATATATATGTATATATATATATATATATATATATATAACATCCACCGCTGTGATCTTGAGGTAGCGTTCTGTCGTGTCACGCAGCGGGCCCGGGTTCGATCCCCGGTCGGGGCAGTTTTTCTGGGTGAGGTTTTTATCGGGGTTTTTCCTCACGTGTAAGACAAATTTCAGGAAAACTTTGAGGCCCAAACGGTCCCCAAAATTATATGGCCATCATCATCATCCTTATCATTATCATCATCATCATCATCATCATCCTTTACCGGTGTGGACAGCATGGACAGCACCGCACATACAATTCCCTAGTAAAACTGCAAGCATATCATGAAAATGCTATGATTGCAGTGAATGACCTGCCTTCGGGCAGAATTACATTTGTTTAGTAGAATGATCACGTAAGTGTTAAAAATGGGACTAGATTTAACAGAAAGAAGATAACTACATCACTCTCTTTTTTCCGGCGATCAGATGATTGTAACCCAGGATGGAGAAGATACAAATTATGAATGTGTAATCAGTTGTCAACAACATATCAGAAATGGGGTTTCAAAATCAACAAAAACATAACAGAGTATTTAACAAATTACCCAGTTGAATTATATATTGATGGGGTAAAGATAAAGAAGAGCGATAGTTTCTGTTATTTGGGATCAATTATAGAGAAAGATGGAACATGACATAAAGAAATAGCGAAAAGGATTAGTAATGGAAGAAACCCCATAGGAATGTTAAACTCTATACTATGGAGTAAAAACATATTTAACAGAACAGAACAACTAATTTATAAGTCCATTCTAGAAAGTATAATGCTGTATGGATCGGAAGTTTGGACAGTGACACAGCAACATCTCAACAGAATAACTTCAGTTGAAATGGATTTTTGGAGAAGAGCTGCCAGAAAATCTCGACTGGAAAAAATTGGAAATAGAGAAATTAGAAAATGGATGAATGCAGAAAGAAATATATTGGATGAGATTGAACACAGAAGGCTAAAATTATATGGACACGTAAGAAGAATGCAGGGTGGAAGACTACTAAAGGTTGTCTATACGTGGAAAATTGAAATAAGGAGCAGAAAAGGAAGGATTAGAAATCAATTTACTCTGTTAATCCCCTAATAACAAGTCATAAAAATATTTTTATAACAGAAGCCTCCCTAAAATATCAATTTACCCTCATTTATTCCCCTAATAACAAGTCATAAAAATATTTTTACAACAGAAGCCTCCCTAAAATATCAATTTACCTTCATTTATTCCCCTAATAACAAGTCATAAAAATATTTTTACAACAGAAGCCTCCCTAAAATATTTCCAAGAACAACCTTTAAGAATAACATTTAAAATTCAACGAGGAAATTTGGTGTAACAGGTGAATACACAGAGGACAGAGAACGATGGTGAACTTTAATTAAGGGAAATTTTGAATATTTGTTGCAAACTGATAGTCTATAAGTCCGTAGTCATTTATATACATTTTTTTCATTATTAATTAAAAAGGTTTGATTAATCAACGAAACCTGTAGGGAGTGTATAATTAGAGTAATTGCTAGGGTTAAAAGTGAATAAATAGCAAAGTAAACCAATCATAAATTTTCACCTAAAAGCATGGCTGTAATTATTCATCCTAAATGATTAATTGGTGAATATGTTAAGATTTTACGAATTGAAATTTGATTATATCCTCCTGCAGCTCCTACAAGGACTGAGGTAAGAATAATTAATACAATAAATCCATTAAAAATTAAATTAAACATGAAATTAATATTAATGGGGTAATTTTTTGAATAGTCAGGAGAATAAAACAATTATTTCATCTTAATCCTTCTATAACTCTAGGGAATCATCAGTGAAGAAGGGCTGTACCTCTTTTTATCAACAGGGGGGTCGATATGATTATTCTAGAAATTATTGAATTATAAAATGAAAATAATCTTTCAGTAATAGATTTTGAGATCACTACAAATGAAAGAATTGAGGAGGCTAGTGCTTGAATTAGCAAATATTTTAGAGAGGCTTCTGTTGTAAAAAATGTTTATGACTTGTTATTAGGGGAATAAATTAAAGTAAATTAATTTCTAACCCTAAGTCAAGAATTTGATGAGACTGTAATAAAGAGACCACTAATTAATAAGGTTATGAAAAGAATTTTTGTTGAATTATTAAAAATTAGAGAAGAGAGGCTCTTCATCTATAAATGGGGTATGAACCCATTAGCTTGATATATATATATATATATATATATATATATATTGAAAATTAATGTTAATTACTAAGATTGGTTGGAGAAACCCCTCAATGATGAGGAAAGTTCTCAGAATAAAAAAAAGTCAACGAACGAAGTGGGGTCGGCATATCGCCTCAATGAGGCACCTAGTAGGTAACTAGATTAGTTGGATGGGAACGGGCGCCAAATTTTGCACAGATGCCTCTTTATTCAGGTAGCGGTTCTTTTAAGAGCCTGAAAATCTTCGAACTAGAGACCCACGGCTTATAGTCCCTTCCGAAGGACTGTCTCTTGAAAATGTTTCATCCTAAATAGCCATCGACCCGCCGGGTTTGAACCCGCATCCTTCGGAATTAGAGGCAAGGAACATAACCATTAGCACACCGCGGCCGACACAATTACAATATTAAGTTAATTAGGCCTATATATCGGCAATTCAATGTTTAAAAGTACGTATAACAATACAATTCCGATTGAGGGTCTTTCCACTTTTCAGCGGTTGCCCTTTTACCAGCCGGCTGCTGGCCCTTCACATCCACATGCGTCAATCACAGAGGTAGATGATCAACAGCCAGTGTAGGGGTGACATGTGGTTAGCATGTCGAGGCCCCAGCCGTTATAGCTGGTTCCTCAACCTGGAGCCGCTACTTATTGTAGCTACCCAATTGCCTCACGATGGTGGGTGGGCACCGGTCCCATACTGGCCGAAATACCATGAGAAAATTTCTTCCCCCATGGAGACTCGAACCAGCGCAAGTCCCGTAGCTCTGCGCCAAGCCTTCTTGCCTTAACCACTCGGCTCCTGAAAATCAGTAAATATTGACCGATAATAATATGAAATATTATATTAAGAAATTCGAAAATTGGGTTCAAACATAACAGAACCAGTCAAGAAGTTCGGAATGGTATATAATAAAAGGTAGTTAAGAATTATCATTGCTTCGTGGGTTAAAATGAGACGCCACACACTACATTTTAGTTCTTATGTCATATGGCAAAGAGTTCGTGATTTTTTCCACACTCAATTTAATAACGTAAACATATAAAACTCATCTTAGTATGAAATAAATAATATCACTGTTAAAACTTAGGGCAAGAAAGCAGTATAGCTATTCCCCATGCTAATTATTTAAATGTTTCGGACCGCAGAGAAATCAATCAATTTAAAACATATACATTTCTGCTGTTTATTGAAACTCTCCGACATAGATGGCAGAGCGTTCGTCAATATTTACTATAATAGTTATTGGTAAATCATGAATAATAAAAACGTAGTTAATTTTTTTAAATTATCAGCTTGTTGAATTTTTTTAATAACTTGTATAAATAAAATATTCACACTCTTTAATTTTCGGCCACAGAATTTCATACTAACTTTTTTTAACGAATTTTGCAGCTATTGGCATCACGTAAAAAAATTATGAATATTTCTTAATATTCCGGTTGTGTTCCTTCGGCTAATTGTTGCCTGTTTATTTTATATACCATTCAATTTTTGGAGTCGGCTTTAACATTTATTGGGTCAAGCCAATAAATTAAACTTTGAACACATTTCTTAATTCCATTTTAACCGTGGGATTTCACAGGATCAGTCCCGTTCTAGCTTTTATGGCAGGGAACGACAAATAAAACTTTGAAAAATTTGGTTCCAGTTTATATTATATACCATTTATTGCGAGGTGGCCGACAAATTAAACTTTGAACAATTTTCTTAATTCCATTTTAACTGTGGGATATCACAGGATCCGTCCCTTTCATTGTAGCCGATTTATATATTATTACTGTGTATAATTTTTGGAGTGTATCCAAGCTTTTATGGCAGGGAACGACAAATTAAACTTTGAAAAAATTTGTAGCCAGTTTATATTACATACCATTTATTGCAAGACGCCGATAAATTAAACATTGATAATTGTTGTAGCCAGTTTATATTATATACCATTTGTTGCGATACGCTGATAAACTAAACACTGAAAATTGTTGTAGCCAGTTTATATTATATAACATTTGTTGCGATACGCCGATAAATTAAACATTGAAAATTGTTGTAGCCAGTTTATATTATATACCATTTGTTGCGATACGCCGATAAATTAAACATTGAAAATTGTTGTAGCCAGTTTAAATTATATACCATTTATTGCGATACGCTGATAAATTAAACACTGAAAATTGTTGTAGCCAGTTTATATTATATACCATTTATTGCGATAGGCTGATAAATTAAACAATGAAAATTGTTGTAGCCAGTTTATATTATATACCATTTATTGCGATACGCTGATAAACTAAACACTGAAAATTGTTGTAGCCAGTTTATATTATATACCGTTTATTGCGATATGCTGATAAATTAAACACTGAAAATTGTTGTAGCCAGTTTATATTATATAGGCCTACCATTTATTGCGATACGCCGATAAATTAAACATTGAAAATTGTTGTAGCCAGTTTATATTATATACCATTTATTGCGAGACACCGATAAATTAAACATTGAAAATTGTTGTAGCCACTTTATATTGTATACCATTTATTGCGAGACGCCGAAAAATTAAACATTGAAAATTGTTGTAGCCAGTTTATATTATATACCATTTATTGCGAGACGCCGATAAATTAAACATTGAAAATTGTTGTAGTCAGTTTATATTATATACCATTTATTGCGATACGCCGATAAATTAAACATTGAAAATTGTTGTAGCCAGTTTAAATTATATACAATTTATTGCGATACACAGATAAATTAAACATTGAAAATTGTTGTAGCCAGTTTATATTATATACCATTTATTGCGATACGCCGATAAATTAAACATTGAAAATTGTTGTAGATAGTTTACATTATATACCATTTATTGCGAGACGCCGATAAATTAAACATTGAAAATTGTTGTAGCCAGTTTACATTATATAACATATATTACGATACGCCGATAAATTAAACATTGAAAACTGTTTAGCCAGTTTATATTATATACCATTTATTGCGATACGTCGATAAATTAAACATTGAAAATAGTTGTAGCCAGTTTATATTATATACCATTTATTGGGATACGCCGATAAATTAAACATTGATAATTGTTGTAGCCAGTTTATATTATATACCATTTATTGCGAGACGCCGATAAATTAAACATTGAAAATTGTTGTAGCCAGTTTATATTATATACCATTTATTGCGAGACGCCGATAAATTAAACATTGAAAATGGTTGTAGCCAGTTTATATTATATACCATTTATTGCGATACGCCGATAAATTAAACATTGAAAATTGTTGTAGCCAGTTTATATTATATACCATTTATTGCGACACGCCGATAAATTAAACATTGAAAATTGTTGTAGCCAGTTTATATTATATACCATTTATTGCGATACGCCGATAAATTAAACATTGAAAATTATTGTAGCCAGTTTATATTATATACCATTTATTGCTATACGCCGATAAATTAATCATTCAAATTGTTGTAGACAGTTTATATTATATACCATTTATTGCGATACACCGATAAATTAAACATTGAAAATTGTTGTAGCCAGTTTATATTACGTACCAATTATTGAGATACGCCGATAATTTTAACATTGAAAATTGTTGTAGCCAGTTTATATTATAATATCATTTATTGCAAGACGCCGATAAGTTAACCATTGAAAATTGTTGTAGCCAGCTTATATTATATACCATTTATTGCGATACGCCGATAAATTAAACACTGAAAATTGTTGTAGCCAGTTTATATTATGTACCAATTACTGCGAGACGCCGATAAATTAAACATTGAAAATTGTTGTAGCCAGTTTATATTATATACCATTTATTGCGAGACGCCGATAATTTAAACATTGAAAATTGTTGTAGTCAGTTTATATTATATACCATTTATTGCGATACGCCGATAAATTAAACATTGAACATTGTTGTAGCCAGTTTATATTATATACCATTTATTGCGATACGCCGATAAATTAAACATTGAAAATTGTTGTAGCCAGTTTATATTATGTACCATTTATTGCGATACTCCGATAAAGTAAACATTGAAAATTGTTGTAGCAAGTTTATATTATATACCATTTATTTCGAGACGCCGATAAATTAAACATTGAAAATTGTTGTAGCCAGTTTATATTATATAACATTTATTGCAATACGCCGATAAATTAAACATTGAAAACTGTTTAGCCAGTTTATATTATACACCATTTATTGCGATACGCCGATAAATTAAACATTGAAAATAGTTGTGGCCAGTTTATATTATACACCATTTATTGGGATACGCCGATAAATTAAACATTGAAAATTGTTGTAGCCAGTTTATATTATATACCATTTATTGCATTACGCCGATAAATTATACATTGAAAATTGTTGTAGCCAGTTTATATTATATACCATTTATTGCGAGACGCCGATAAATATAACATTGAAAATTGTTGTAGCCAGTTTATATTATATACCATTTATTGCGATACGCCGATAAATTAAACATTGAAAATTGTTGTAGCCAGTTTATATTATATACCATTTATTGCGAGACACCGATAAATTAAACATTGAAAATTGTTGTAGCCAGTTTATGTTATATACAATTTTTTGGATACGCCGATAAATTAAACATTGAAAATTGTTGTAGCCCGTTTATATTATATACCATTTATTGCGAAACGTCGATAAATTAAACATTGAAAATTGCTGTCGCCACTTTATATTATATAGGCCTACCATTTATTGCGATACGCCGATAAATTAAACATTGAAATATGGTTGTAGCCAGTTTATATTAGATACCATTTGTTGCTATACGCCGACAAATTAAACATTGAAAATTGTTGTAGCCAGTTTATATTATATACCATTTATTGCGAGACGCCGAATAATTAAACATTGAAAATTGTTGTAGACAGTTTATATTATATACCATTTATTGCGAGACGACGATAATTTAAACATTGAAAATTGTTGTAGTCAGTTTATATTATATACCATTTATTGCGATACGCCGATACATTAAACATTGGAAATTGTTGTAGCCAGTTTATATTATATACCAATTATTGCGATACGCCGATAAATTAAACATTGAAAATTGTTGTAGCCAGATTATATTATATACCATTTATTGCGATACGCCGATAAATTAAACATTGAAAATTGTTGTAGCCAGTTTATACTATATACCATTTATTGCGATACGCCGATAAATTAAACATTGAAAATTGTTGTAGTCAGTTTATATTATATACCATTTATTGCGATACGCCAATAAAATAAACATTGAAAATTGTTGTAGCCAGATTATATTATACACCATTTATTGCAAGGCGCCGATAAATTAAACATTGAAAATTATCCAGCCAGTTTATATTAGATACCATTTATTGCGATACGCCGATAAATTAAACATTGAAAATTGTTGTAGCCAATTTATATTATACACCATTTATTGCGAGACGCCGATAAATTAAACATTGAAAATTGTTGTAGCCAGTTTATATTTTATACCAATTATTGGGATACGCCGATAAATTAAACAATGAAAATTGTTGTAGCCAATTCATATTATACACCATTTCTTGCGAGACGGCGATAAATTAAACATAGAAAATTGTTGTAGCCAGTTTATATTATGTACCGTTTATTGCGATACGCCGATAAATTAAACATTAAAAATTGTTGTAGCCAGTTTATATTACATACCATTTATTGCGATACGCCGATAAATTAAACATTGAAAATTGTTGTAGCCAGTTTATATTATATACCATATTTTGCGATACGCCGATGAATTAAACATTGAAAATTGTTGTAGCCAGTTTATATTATATACCATTTATTGCGATACGTCAAATAATTAAACATTGAAAATTGTTGTAGCCAGTTTATATTATATACCATTTATTGCGATACGCCGATAAATTAAACATTGAAAATTGTTGTAGCCAGTTTATATTATATACCATTTATTGCGATACGCTGATAAATTAAACATTGAAAATTGTTGTAGCCAGTTTATATTATACACCATTTATTGCGAGACGCCGATAAATTAAACATTGAAAATTGTTGTAGCCAGTTTATATTATATACCATTTATTGCGAGACGCCGATAAATTAAACATTGAAAATTGTTGTAACCAGTTTATATTATATACCATTTATTGCGATACGCCGATAAAATAAACATTGAAAATTGTTGTAGCCAGTTTATATTATATACCATTTATTGCGATACGCCGATAAATTAAACATTGAAAATTGTTGAAGCCAGTTTTATTATATACCATTTATATCGACACACCGATAAATTATACATTGAAAATTGTTGTAGCCAGTTTATATTAGAAACCATTTGTTGCGATACGCCGACAAATTAAACATTGAAAATTGTTGTAGCCAGTTTATATTACATACCATTTATTGCGATACGCCGATAAATTAAACTTGAAAATTGTTGTAGGCAATTTATATTATATACCATTTTTTGCGATACGCCGATAAATTAAACAATGAAAATTGTTGTAGCCAGTTTATATTAGATACCATTTGTTGCGATACGCCGATAATTTGAACATTGAAAATTTTGTAACCAGTTTATATTATATACCATTTGTTGCGATACGCCATTAATTAAACATTGAAAATTGTTGTAGCCAGTTTATATTTTATACCAATTATTGGGAAAGGCCTATAAATTAAACATTGAAAATAGTTGTAGCCAGTTTATATTACATACCATTTATTGCGATACGCCGATAAATGAAACACTGAAAATTGTTGTAGCGAGTTTACATTACAAACCATTTATTGCGATACGCCGATAAATTAAACATTGAAAATTGCTGTAGCCAGTTTATATTACATACCATTTATTGCGATACGACGATAAATTAAACATTGAAAATTCTTGTAGCCAGTTTTTATTATGGACCATTTATTGGGATACGCCGATAAATTAACATTGAAAATTGTTGTAGTCAGTTTATATTATATACCATTTATTGCGATACGCCAATAAAATAAACATTGAAAATTGTTGTAGCCAGATTATATTATACACCATTTATTGCAAGGCGCCGATAAATTAAACATTGAAAATTATCCAGCCAGTTTATATTACATAACATTTATTGCGATACGCCGATAAATTAAACATTGAAAATTGTTGTAGCCAGTTTATATTATATACCATTTATTGCGATACGCTGATAAATTAAACATTGAAAACTGTTGTAGCCAGTTTATATTATACACCATTTATTGCGAGACGCCGATAAATTAAACATTGAAAATTGTTGTAGCCAGTTTATATTTTATACCAATTATTGGGATACGCCGATAAATTAAACAATGAAAATTGTTGTAGCCAATTCATATTATACACCATTTCTTGCGAGACGGCGATAAATTAAACATTGAAAATTGTTGCAGCCAGTTTATATTATATACCATTTATTGCGATACGCCGATAAATTAAACATTGAAAATTGTTGTAGCCAGTTTATATTATACACCATTTATTGCGAGACGCCGATAAATTAAACATTGAAAATTGTTGTAGCCAGTTTATATTATATACCATTTATTGCGAGACGCCGATAAATTAAACATTGAAAATTGTTGTAACCAGTTTATATTATATACCATTTATTGCGATACGCCGATAAAATAAACATTGAAAATTGTTGTAGCCAGTTTATATTATATACTATTTATTGCGATACGCCGATAAATTAAACATTGAAAATTGTTGAAGCCAGTTTTATTATATACCATTTATGGCGATACGCCGATAAATTATACATTGAAAATTGTTGTAGCCAGTTTATATTAGAAACCATTTGTTGCGATACGCCGACAAATTAAACATTGAAAATTGTTGTAGCCAGTTTATATTACATACCATTTATTGCGATACGCCGATAAATTAAACTTGAAAATTGTTGTAGGCAATTTATATTATATACCATTTTTTGCGATACGCCGATAAATTAAACATTGAAAATTGTTGTAGCCAGTTTATATTAGATACCATTTGTTGCGATACGCCGATAATTTGAACATTGAACATTTTGTAACAAGTTTATATTATATACCATTTGTTGCGATACGCCATTAAGTAAACATTGAAAATTGTTGTAGCCAGTTTATATTTTATACCAATTATTGGGAAAGGCCGATAAATTAAACATTGAAAATAGTTGTAGCCAGTTTATATTATTTACTATTTATTGCGATACGCCGATAAATTAAACATTGAAAATTGTTGTAGCGAGTTTATATTACATACCATTTATTGCGATACGCCGATAAATTAAACATTGAAAATTGCTGTAGCCAGTTTATATTACATACCATTTATTGCGATACGACGATAAATTAAACATTGAAAATTCTTGTAGCCAGTTTTTATTATGGACCATTTATTGGGATACGCCGATAAATTTACATTGAAAATTGTTGTAGCCAGTTTATATTGTATACCATTTATTGCGGTACGCCGATGAATTAAACATTCAAAATTGTTGTAGCCAGTTTACATTATATACCGTTTATTGCGATACGCCGATAAATTAAACATTGAAAATTGTTGTAGCCAATTTATATTATATACCATTTATTGCGATACGCCGATAAATTGAACATTCAAAATTGTTGTAGCCAGTTTATATTACATACCATTTATTGCGATACGCCGATAAATTAATCATTGAAAATTGTTGTAGCCAGTTTATATTATATACCATTTGTTGCGATACGCCAATAAATTAAACATTGAAAATTGTTGTAGCCAGTTTATATTATATACCATTTATTGCGGTACGCCGATAAATTAAACATTGAAAATTGTTGTAGCCAGTTTATATTATTTACCATTTATTGCGATACGCCGATAAATTAAACATTGAAAATTGTTGTAGCGAATTTATACTATAGCCTATACCATTTATTGCGATACGCCGATATTAAACATTGAAAATTGTTGTAGCCAGTTTATATTATATACCATTTATTGCGAGAGGCCCATAAATTAAACATTCAAAATTGTTGTAGCCAGATTATATTACATACCATTTATTGCGATACGCCGATAAATTAAACATTGAAAATTGTTGTAGCCAGTTTATATTATGTACCATTTATTGGAATATGCCGATAAATTAAACATTGAAAATTGATGTAGCCAGTATATATTGTGTATCATTTATTGCGATATGCCGATAAATTAAACATTGAAAATTGTTATAGCAAGTTTATATTATATACCATTTATTGCGAGACGCGGATAAATTAAACATTGCAAATTGTTGTAGCCAGTTTATATTTCATACCATTTATTGCGATACGCCTATAAATTAAACATTGAAAATTGTTGTAGCCAGTTTATATTCATACCATTTATTGCGATACGCCGATAAATTAAACATTGAAAATTGTTGTAGCCAGTTTATATTATATACCATTTGTTGCGATACGCCGATAAATTAAAGATTGAAAATTGTTGTAGCCAGTTTATATTATATACCATTTATTGCGATACGCCGATAAATTATACATTGAAAATTGTTGTAGCTAGTTTATATTATATACCATTTATTGCGATACACCGATAAATTAAACTTTGAAAATTGTTGTAGCCAGTTTATATTACATACCGATTATTGGGATACGCCGATAAATTAAACATTGAACATTGTTGTAGCCAGTTTAAATTATATACCATTTATTGCGATACGCTGATAAATTAAACATTGAACATTGTTGTAGCCAGTTTAAATTATATACCATTTATTGCGATACGCTGATAAATTAAACATTGAAAATTGTTGTAGCCAGTTTATATTATATACTATTTATTGCGAGACGCCGGTAAATTAACATTGAAAATTGTTGCAGCCATTTTATATTATATACCATTTATTGCGATACGCCGATAAATTAAACACTGAAATTTGTTGTAGCCAGTTTATATTACATAGCATTTATTGCGATACGCCGATAAATTAAACATAGAAAATTGTTGTAGCCAGTTTATATTATATACCATTTATTGCGAGACGCCGATAAATTAAACATTGAAAATTGTTGTAGCCAGTTTATATTATATACCATTTATTGGGTACGCCGATGAATTAAACATTGAAAATTTTTGTAGCCAGTTTATATTATATACCATTTATTGGGGTACGCCGATAGATTGAACATTGAAAATTGTTGTAGCCAGTTTATATTATATACCATTTATTGCGATACGCCGATAAATTAAACATTGAAAATTATTGTAGCCAGTTTATATTATATACCATTTATTGCGAGACACCGATAAATTAAACATTGAAAATTGTTGTAGTCAGTTTATATTATATACCATTTATTGCGAGACGCCGATAAATTAAACATTGAAAATTTTTGTAACCAGTTTCTATTATATACCATTTATTGGGGTACGCCGATAAATTAAACATTGAAAATTGTTGTAGCCAGTTTATATTATATACCATTTATTGGGGTACGCCGATAGATTAAACATTGAAAAGTGTTGTAGCCAGTTTATATTATATTTCATTTATTGCGATACACCGATAAATTAAACATTGAAAATTGTTGTAGCCAGTTTATATTATATACCATTTATTGCGATACGTCGATAAATTAAACATTGAAAATTGTTGAAGCTAGTTTATATTATATACCATTTATTCCGATACACCGATTAATTAAACATTGAAAAGTGTTGTAGCCAGTTTATATTATATACCATTTATAGCGATACACCGATAAATTAAACATTGAAAATTGTTGTGGCCAGTTTATATTATATACCATTAATTGCGAGACGCCGATAAATTTAACATTGAAAATTGTTGTAGCCAGTTTATATTATATACCATTTATTGCGATACGTCGATAAATTAAACATTGAAAATTGTTGTAGCCAGTTCATATTACATATCATTTTTTGCTTTACGCCGATAAATTTAACATTGAAAATTGTTGTAACCAGTTTATATTACATACCATTTATTGCGATACGCCGATAAATTAATCACTGAAAATTGTTGTAGGCAGTTTATATTAGATACCATTTGTTGCGATACGCCGATAAATTAAACATTGAAACTTGTTGTAGCCAGTTTATATTATATACCATTTGTTGCGATACGCCGATAAATTAAACATTGAACATTCTTGTAGCGAGTTTATATTATATATAATTTATTGCAATACGCCGATAAATTGAACATTGAAAATTGTTGTAGCCAGTTTATATTATATACCATTTGTTGCGATACGCCGATAAATTACACATTGAAAATTGTTGTAGCCAGTTTATATCATATACCATTTGTTGCGATACGCCGATAAATAAAACATTGAAAATTGTTGTAGCCAGTTTATATTATATATCATTTATTGCAATACACCGATAAATTGAACATTGAAAATTGTTGTAGCCAGTTTATATTATACACCATTTGTTGCGATACGCCGATAAATTAAACATTGAAAATTGTTGTAGCCAGTTTATATTATATACCATTTGTTGCGATACGCCGATAAATTAAACATTGAAAATTGTTGTAGCCAGTTTATATTATATACCATTTGTTGCGATACGTCGATAAATTAAACATTGAAAATTGTTGTAGCCGGTTTATATTATATACCATTTATTGTGATACGCTGATAAATTAAACATTGAAAATTGTTGTAGCCTGTTTATATTACATACCATTTATTGCGATACGCCGATAAATTGAACATTGAAAATTGTTGTAGCCAGTTTATTGTATTTACCATTTATTGCGATACGCCGATAAATTAAACATTGAAAATTGTTGTAGCCAGTTTATATTACAGATCATTTATTGCGATACGCCGATAAATTAAACATTGAAAATTGCTGTAGCCAGTTTATATTACATATCATTTATTGCGATACACCGATAAATTAAACATTGAAAATTGTTGTAGCCAGTTTATATTACATACCATTTATTGCGATACGCCGATAAATTAAACATTGAAAATTGTTGTAGCCAGTTTATATTACTCGTATATACCATTTGTTACGATTCGCCGATAAATTAAACATTGAAAATTGTTGTAGCCAGTTTATATTATATACCATTTATTGCGAGACGCCGATAAATTAAACATTGAAAATTGTTGTAGCCAGTTTATATTATATACCATTTATTGCGATACGTCGATTAATTAAGCATTGAAAATTGTTGTAGCCAGTTTATATTATATACCATTTGTTACGGTACGCCGATAAATTAAACATTGAAAATTGTTGTATACAGTTTATATTATATACCATTCATTGCGAGTCGCCGATAAATTAAACATTGAAAATTTGTTGTAGCCAGTTGATATTATATACCATTTATTGCGAGACGCCAGTAAATTAAACATTGAAAATTGTTGTAGCCAGTTTATATTATATACCATTTATTGCGATACGCCGATAAATTAAACATTGAAAATTGTTGTAGCCAGTTTATATTGTATACCATTTATTGCGATACACCGATAAATTAAACATTGAAAATTGTTGTAGCCAGTTTATATTACATGACAATTATTGAGATACGCCTATAAATTAAGCATTGAAAATTGTTGTAGCCAGTTTATATTATATACCATTTATTGCAAGACGCCGATAAATTAAACATTGAAAATTGTTGTAGCCAGTTTATATTATATACCATTTATTGCTATACGCCGATAAATTAAACATTGAAAATTGTTGTAGCCAGTTTATATTATGTACCATTTATTGCGAGACGCTGATAAATTAAACTTTCAAAATTGGTGTGGCCAGATTATGTTATATACCATTTGTTTCGATACGCGGATAAATTAAGCATTGAAAATTGTTGTAGCCAGTTTAGATTATTTACCATTTATTGCGATACGCCGATAAATTAAACATTGAAAATTGTTGTAGCGAGTTTATATTACATACAATTTATTGCGATACGCCGATAAATGAAACGTTGAAAATTGTTGTAGCGAGTTTATATTACAAACCATTTATTGCGATACGCCAATAAATTAAACATTGAAAATTGTTGTAGCCAGTTTATATTATATACCATTTTAGCGATACGACGATAAATTAAACATTGAAAATTGTTGTAGCCAGTGTATATTACATACCATTTATTGCCATACGCCGATAAATTAAATATTGAAAATTGTTGTAGCCAGTTTATATTATATACCGTTTACTGCGATAAGTCGATAAATAAAACATTGAAAATTGTTGTAGCCAGTTTATATTATATACCATTTAATGCGATACGCCGATAACTTAAACATTGAAAATTGTTGTCGCCAATTTATATTATATACCGTTTACTGCCATAAGCCGATAAATTTAGCATTGAAAATTTTTGTAGCCAGTTTATATTATATACCCTTTATTGCGATACGCCAATAAATTAAACATTGAAAATTGTTGTAGCCAGTTTATATTATATACCATTTATTGCGATACGCCGATAAATTAAACTTTAAAAATTGTTCTAGCCAATTTATATTAAATACCATTTTTTTAAATATTGAAAATTGTTGTAGCCAGTTTATATTTTATACCAATTATTGGGAATCGCCTATAAATTGAAGATTGAAAATTGTTGTATCCAGTTTATATTATTTACCATTTATTGCGATACGGCGATAAATTAAACATTTGAAAATTGTTGTAGCGAGTTTATATTGCATACCATTTATTGCGATACGCAGATAAATGAAACATTGAAAATTGTTGTAGCGAGTTTATATTACAAACCATTTATTGCGATACGCCGATAAATTAAACATTGAAAATTGTTGTAGCCAGTTTATATTACATACCATTTATAGCGATACGCCGATAAATTAAACATTGAAAATTGTTATAGCCAGTTTATATTACATACCATTTATTGCGATACGCCGATAAATTAAACATTGAAAATTGTTGTAGCCAGTTTATATTATATACCGTTTACTGCGATAATCCGATAAATTAAACATTGAAAATTGTTGTAGCCAGTTTATATTATATACCATTTATTGCGGTACGCCGATAAATTAAACATTGAAAATTGTTGTAGCCAGTTTATATTATATACCGTTTACTGCGATAAGCCGATAAATTAAACATTGAAAATTGTTGTAGCCAGTTTATATTATATACCATTTATTGCGATACGCCAATAAATTATGCATTGAAAATTGTTGTAGCCAGTTTATATTATATACCATTTATTGCGATACGCCGATAAATTAAACATAGAAAATTGTTGTAGCTAGTTTATATTATATCCCATTTATTGCGATACGCCGATAAATTAAACATTGAAAATTGTTGTTGCCAGTTTATATTATATACCGCTTACTACGATAAGCCGATAAATTAAACATTGAAAATTGTTGTAGCCAGTTTATATTATATACCATTTACTGCTATACGCCAATAAATTAAACATTGAAAATTGTTGTAGCCAGTTTATATTATATACCATTTATTGCGATTCGCCGATAAATTTAACATTGAAAATTGTTGTAGCCGGTTTATATTATATATCATTTATTGCGAGACGCCGATAAATTTAACATTGAAAATTGTTGTAGCCAGTTTATATTATTTACCATTTATTGCGATACGCCGGTAAATTAAACAATGGAAATTGTTGTAGCCAGTTTATATTATATACCGTTTACTGCGATAAGCCGATAAACTAAACATTGAAAATTGTTGTAGCCAGTTTATATTATATACCGTTTACTGCGATAAGCCGATAAATTAAACATTGAAAATTGTTGTAGCCAGTTTATATTATATACCGTTTACTGGGATAAGCCGATAAATTAAACATTGAAAATTGTTGTAGCCAGTTTATATTATATACCGTTTACTGTGATAAGCCGATAAAATAAACATTGAAAATTGTTGTAGCCAGTTTATATTATATACCATTTAGTGCGAGACGCTGATAAATTAAACATTGAAAATTGTTGTAGCCAGTTTATATTATATACCATTTATTGCGATTCGCCGATAAATTTAACATTGAAAATTGTTGTAGCCTGTTTATATTATATATCATTTATTGCGAGACGCCGATAAATTTAACATTGAAAATTGTTGTAGCCAGTTTATATTATTTACCATTTATTGCGATACGCCGATAAATTAAGCAATGGAAATTGTTGTAGCCAGTTTATATTATATACTGTTTACTGCGATAAGCCGATAAATTAAACATTGAAAATTGTTGTAGCCAGTTTATATTATATACCGTTTACTGCGATAAGCCGATAAATTAAACATTGAAAATTGTTGTAGCCAGTTTATATTATATACCGTTTACTGTGATAAGCCGATAAATTAAACATTGAAAATTGTTGTAGCCAGTTTATATTATATACCATTTAGTGCGAGACGCTGATAAATTAAACATTGAAAATTGTTGTAGCCAGTTTATATTACATACCATTTATTGCGATACGCCGATAAATTAAACATTGAACAATTTTCTTAATTCCATTTTAACTGTGGGATTTCAAAGGACCAGTCCCGTTCATTAGAGCCGGTATGTATATAATTTATTTATGTTTTGTATTTTTGGAGTTTATTCTAGCATTCATGGCAGGGAACGACAAATTAAACTTTGAAACATTTTGTATAAATGTTGTAGCCAGTTTATATTATATACCATTTATTGCGAGGTGGCCGACGAATAAACTTTGAAAATTTTTGTAGCCAGTTTCTATTATATACCATTTATTGGGTCAAGCCGACAAATTAAACTTTGAACAATTTTCTTAATTCCATTTTAACTGTGGTATTTCACAGGATCAGTCGTGTTCATTATAGCCGGTTTATATAAATTATTTTTGTTTTGTAATTTTTGGAGTCTATCCTAGCTTATACAGAAGGGAACTACAAATTTAACTTTGAAAAATTTTATAGCCCTATTATATCATATACCGTACAATTTTTTTCTAGGCGGCAGACAAATTAAACGTTTAACAATTTTCTTCATTCGATTTTAACTGCGGGATTTCACAGGATCAGTCCCGTTCATTATATCCGATTTATATATTACTTCTGTTTTGTAATTTTTGGAGTCTATTCTAGCTTTTATGGCAGGGAACTACAAATTAAACTTTGAAAAATATTGTAGACAGTTTATATTATATACCATTTTTTGCGAGGTGGCCGACAAATTAAAATTTGAACAATTTTCTTAATTCCATTTTAACTGTGGGATTTCACAGGATCAGTCCCGGTTTATATAAATTATTTTTGTTTTGTAATCTTTGGAGTCTATTCTAGCTTTTATAGAAGGGAATTACAAATTAAACTTTGAAAATTTTTGTAGCCAGTTTATATTATATACCATTTATTGGGTCAGGCCGAAAATTAAACTTTGAACAATTTTCTAATCCTATTTTAACTGTGGGATTTCACAGGATCAGTCCCGTTTATTATAGACGATTTATATATTATTTCTGTTTTGTAATTTTTGGAGTCTATTCTAGCTTTTATGGCAGGGAACTACAAATTAAACTTTGAAAATGTTTGTAGCCAGTTTATATTTTATACCATTTATTGGGTCAAGCCGACAAATTATACTTTGAACAATTTTCTTATTTCTATTATAATTGTGGAATTTCACAGGATCAGTCCCGTTCATTATAACCGGTTTATATAAATTATTTTTGTTTTGTAATCTTTCGAGTCTATTCTAGCTTTTATGGAAGGGAACTACAAATTAAAATTCGAGAAATTTTGTAGCCATTTTATATTATATTCCATTTATTGGATCAGGCCGACAAATTAAACTTTGTTCAATTTCCTAATCCTATTTTAACTGTGGGATTTCACAGGATCAGTCCAGTTCTAGCTTTTATGGCAGAGAACGACAAATTAAACTTTCAAAAATTTTGTAGCCAGTTTATATTATATAACATTTATTTCTAGGCGGCAGACAAATTAAACGCTTAACAATTTTCTTAATTCTATTTTACCTGCAGGATATCACGGGATTAGTCCCGTTCATTATAGCCGATTTATATATTATTTCTGTTTTGTAATTTTTGGAGTGTATTCTAGTTTTTATTGCAGGGAACTACAAATTAAACTTTGAAAAATTTTGTAGCCAGTTTATATTATATACCACATATTGGGTCACGCCGACAAATTAAACTTTGAACCATTTTCTTAATTCCATTTTAAATGTGGGATTTCACAGGATCAGCCCAGTTCTAGCTTTTATGGCAGGGAACGACAAATTAAACTTTCAAAAATTTGTAGCCAGTTTATATTATACCATTTCTTGGGTCACGCCGACAAATTAAGCTTTGAACAATTTTCTTAATTCCATTTTAACTGCGGGATTTCACAGGATCAGTCCCATTCATTGTAGCCGATTTATATATTATTTTTGTTTTGTAATTTTTGCAGGGATCGACAAACTAAACTTTGAACAATTTTTAAATTTAATTTTAGCTGTTTATACACTATTTCTGTTTTGTAGTTTTTGGAGTCTATTCTAGCTTTTATGGCAGAGGATCGATAAATTAAAGTTTGAACAACTTTTTAATTCCATTTTAGCTGTTAGTAGTTATTAGGGCATTGATTTTGATGCATTTGCATCTTTTCTTTTTCTATGAGAATTTCATATATAAACGCATTTTGGCGGAAAATGATCTGAAACAGGCAACTTTGTGATTGTATGTATTTCCGTTTTTTGTAATTTTAGGCATATTGCATTTTTGTGGATTTTGTAGCATATTAGTTCTTATTTTAATCATTCAAACACACTTTTTGGCAGTTTTATCCACCTTTGCGAGGAAAGCCCATTTTTTAAACATAATTTACTTTTACTGTCTCTACCAGTACACAATCTCACTTGAACTTCCATTTTATGAAGAGGTTCTGCCTTCCCATATTCCAACTAACTGTACATATGACTCGTTTATAGAAATCAGCAGTTCAATTAGTGAAGCAACTGAATATAGTGAAAACTATAATAAATAATCTAGAAAAAGTGAGTGGGGAAATGGGAATGGATGTATTGAGGAAAATTATAATGGTTTTGAATAAAAATAAAATATTTGATATGTTGAAATGATATTACAGGATCCATCCTGTTCATTATAACCTGTTTATATATTATATACCACACAACAAGTAATTTGTGAAGTCGATTTTAAGTCTTCACTTTTAAATCGATAATCTGAACTAACACATTACATTCCAATGTTATACCAGGCTACTTCAACAGAGAATAAAGAAGCAACCTGCAAAACTAGCCTATTAATATAGTTTTTATTAAGCCTCCAGGTTGTCTTTATTACATTTCTGGTATTCTCTTCTGGCATTGGCGGAATTGCAATCTACTTGTTCACTTGGGGCCACTGGTAGATGGAGTTTCGTTACATTAATGATAAGATAGATGATGAAGCACCAGGAGAGTCCATAAACTTATACTTAATATAATATTACAGTAATAATTCCCCCTAAGAAAAACTAATGATGGTCTTATCGGGAATTGAACCCGGGACCCCATGAAAAGATGCCAGTGGATCCGACCACTAGCCCATGAGGCTGGTCAGTCCAGTAATATAATTTTGATTTCAAGTCTTTACTTTTTATGTAACATATTCATTCTGCTTATAATATCTAAAATGTATTGTCATCAACCACTCTATAATCGGGTAAATAATTTTTAATTGATTTACAATAGAAATTATAGGCCTAAATATAAAAGCCACGCAATGTGTAATATTTGATTATCAGACTGCAATGCAAAGTAAGTATGTTATATATCACACCAGGACAAACTATCCAAAACTTTTTCCTGTCAGAACGGAGTAAAAGAAAGTTGTTTGATGTGTCCATTGTTATTTATTTTGGTCTTAGACGACATAATGACAAATGCATGTAATCGAAGATATAGAGGGATTCGATGGGTTCCGAATGGTGGTAGACTTGAAGTTATAGACTATGCCGGCGATGTTTGTTGCAATGCAAAGTATGTATGTTATATATCACATCAGGACAAACTATCCGAAACTTTTTCCTGTCAGAACGGAGTAAAAGAAAGTTGTTTGATGTCACCATTGTTATTTATTTTGGTCTTAGACGACATAATGACAAATGCATGTAATCGAAGATATAGAGGGATTCAATGGGATCCGAATGGTAGATTTGAAGATATAGAATGTGCCGGCGATGTTTGTTTATTACTTACTTACTTACTTACTCACTGGCACTATCGAACCCGTAGGTTCATGGCCGCACAGACATAAGCTCTCCATACATCCCTATCCTGAGCTAATGCTTTCCAATCATTCCCTGTATAATCTACTTCCCTCAAATCATAGTTAATGTTGTTCTCCCACCTCATTCTTGGTCTACCAACTGGGCGTTTTCCTTCTGGCTTTCCTACAAGAAGTTTCCATGCACGTCTTTCATTCCCCATACGTGCAACATGTCCTGCCCATCGCAGTCTACGGGACTTAACTGTTCTTATTATATCTGGCTTCCTATAAAGACCATGTAGTTCATTGTTATGTAGTCTTCTCCATTCACCTGTCTGTTCATCTCTCTTTGGTCCAAAAATTTTCCTAAGAACTTTATTCTCAAATACTCGTAATCTCCTTTCCTCCCTTAAAGTAAGAGTCCATGTTTCGCACCCATATAATATAACTGGTAGAATAATTAGTTTTATATATTTTTCAGCTTAACGTTTTTTGAAAGGAGTTGGGACATCAAAAGTCTCTGCAATGCATAATAGCATGCATTTCCAGAATTGAGCCTATGTTTAATTTCTTTGTGCATCTCATTCCTATTTGTGATTATTGTTCCTAGGTATTTGAATTCAGCCAATTCCTCAAAATTTCCCTCATTTGTCATTAGCTGTCCATTCCCATTATATAATGTATTTCTACGTGTGACCATATATTTAGTTTTACTGATATTTACTTCCAGTCCTAATTTCTTAGTGTTACTCAATAGTGTGTGCGTGTTGGCCTTTAGTATCTCCTCGCTATCGGCCAGTAGTACTACATCATCAGCATAAACTAACAGCTTATTAATACCATTCAGTTGTAAGCCTTCCTCATTCTCTAAAGATTTAATGGCATGCTCTAGTACAAAATTTGTTTATTAGCACACAAATTCTCTGACATCGAAAGAAAATTAGGAGATCTGGAGAAGGCAGCAAGCACAGAAGGGCTGTGACTGAATAAACAAAACACCAAAATAATGAGCGAAAATAATTAAACTGAAATGTGATTTCAGCTCAATGGTATAAAAATAGAGGAGTTAGCCGAATTCTAGTTTTTAGGAAGCATTATATAAAGAAATAGGATCAAAGTAAGATATTAAAGCTATAGTTAGAAAATAAAGAACTGTATTTTCACAATATAATTGTCACCCATATGGAGATCTAAACAAATCTCAACAAGAAGTAATTCAATGCTATACAATAGCAATGTGAAAAGTATAAAGGAACAATTACATTATATAAAAATTGCAAGTGTATATATATATATATATATATATATATATATATATATATATATATTACAAACACTTATTTTAAGAATCAAGTGCAAAAACCATATCAAACGAGGAATTATGGAAGACATCACAGGATTAGACCTGGAAGGAGATTACGTAAATACAGCAAATAGAAATAGATTGTACACGCTCTCAGAACAGACTAGAATGTATGCTAAAGAGATCTCTGGAATTCTCTGGGATTGTCCAGAAAAATACGAACACCAAAATTACATGGCGCAGCACTTATTAATAACGAGAATTGAACGAGAGAAAAGTTGGAATCAAGTCAGGAATTTGGAAAAACAATACAGTCCGAGACGTCGTTCTTTCAGAAAGGTCATATGCTACAAAGAGGACTTACTACTGCAATACAGGCTGTTGTGAATCGCATATAATGTATTTGTTTCAAATTAACTTTTGTTTAAGATTTAATTTAATTTCCTTCCATAATTTATTGAAACTCTAATTCTATTAAGGGCAGACTCCTAGCACAGAAATTAATTTTAAATGTATGATTATGTATAACTTAGTAAATAAGGAAGTGCTAAATAAAATACATCTATTAACATAACGTGTTTGGAATCTAAAAAAATAAACAAATGCTGTAAATTATAAAATTACTTACGTATGTTGAATTTGTCCTTCAATATTTTACGAATTTTTAACATGTTCTATTGAGATTATCATCAGATATTTTATAACTTATTTATATTTCAAAAGATGATTATAATGGATGAATTATGATTTTCTTAAATATTTTTTCCCGTAAATTTCTTAAAAGATTGTTAGTAATATCTAATTTTTGTCAAATTTAAGATCATTTAATTTCTTTCCATAGTTACCATTACATTATTAGCAGTTAATTACATTTGTTGTGAAGACAATTTTTTTTGTCCAATGCCACCGGTTGTCATGTGACACTTCTGTCCGTAATAAAGATATTTACAATCATACTTATGTTTAATAATAGTTGGGCCTCTTTAATTACTTATACTATATGTAAACTGTTTTATAAAGCAACCAGCTAATACCCGGCGTGCGCTGCTACTCCTAAATAAATGTTAATGTGTTTTTACCACCAGCCGTGCGCTGTTATACTTGCCCGGGAATCTGCTTATCCCGATCTTCTTGTCATCAATGAAAGACAAAAATCGTTATTGTGAGTTATCCGTAGAAGATAAACATATGCTCTCGTGGACTTTTTTTTAGAGTTTTTTTGGGATGTTCAGTTCTGTGTACATTAATTTGGTGTATTTGTTAAGGTTTAGGCAGCACAAGCCATTTAAGCGTCAAAATAGGGACTTTATTTCACATTTTTCACAACAAAGGGTGATTTTTAGGGGTGAAGGGGTTGAGTATTACAACTCTCTTATAGCCTATGTTCATCCCCGGAATCTCCTGAACATTTTTTTAAAAAGCCTGATTTCAATCAGATGAACAGTATGGCAGAGCACGCTTGCCCCGGGAATCTGCTTATCCCGTTCTTCTTGGTATCAATGAAAGACAAAAATGGTTATTGTGAGTTATCCGTAAAAGATAAACAAATGCTGTCGCGGACTTTTTAGTAGAGTTTTTGAATATTCAATTCTGTGTACATTAATTTGGTGTATTTGTTATGGTTTAGGCAGCTTAAGACATTTAAGCGTTAAAAGAGGGACTTTATTTCACGTTTTTAACTACAGAGAGTGATTTTTAGGGGCGAAGGGGTTGAATATCACAACTCTCTTATAGCCTATGTTCATCCTGGGAATCTCCTGAACATTTTGCAAAAAAAACACCAAAATCGGATCAACGGTATGGCCGCGCATAGAATACGAACAAACAAACCAACAAACAAACATTGATTTTTATATATTAGACTAGCTAATACCCGGCGTGCGCTGCTACTCATAAATACACTGCTCAAAAAAATTAGGGGATATTGTAGAATAACCTATTAAGACTATGTTTTTAGGAACAGTATTAGATGCAATCACTTTCTATTACTCCAAAAGAATGTCAACAAGAGTTTGAAGTCATTACGTAACCTCTGTACTACACCAGATGTCAATGTGATCCTGATTAGGAATATGGCAAACAAACAAAGCAACATTAACATGGGTGAAAATGTTTCTTTAGTATGGTGTATGGTCTCCTCGAACGGCCAGCACTACCTCACACCTGTGTGGCATTGATGCAATGAGGTTAGCAATGAGTTCTTGGGGGATACGTAGCCACTCTTCCATAAGAGCAATGTGCAGCTCTGAAACAGTTGTGGAAGGTGCTGCTCTGCCTGCAATGCGTCTGCCTAATGCATCCCACACATGCTCAATCGGATTTAAGTCCGGGGAGGAAGCTGGCCATTGCATACGCTCGATACCCTCCACTTCCAGCATGTCGTCCACCAAGCCAGCTCTGTGGGTCGTGCATTATCGTCCATAAAAAGAAAAGAATCACCTATGACACCGGCATAAGGCACGATAAAAGGTCGGAGAATCTCATCTCTATACCTTACCGCAGTCAAAGTACCACCTTGGATGACGTAGAGGTCCGTACGTCCACCACTACTGACTCCTGCCCACACCATCAATCCACCACCACCATATGGGGATCTTTCACGTACAAAAGCTGGATTGTTTCGTGTCCCTTTTTCCCTCCAGATGAATACACGCCGACTATCATATTCCACGTTGAATCGCGACTCATCAGAAAAAAGAACTGATCTCCATTCGGCATGCCTCCACCCACGATGTTCCTCCGCCCAGTTTCTGCGATATCTACGGTGTTGTGGAGTTAACCTGGTACACACCATGGGCCTACGGGCATAGAGACCACTTCCATGCAGTCGATTAGGGACAGTTTGAGTTGACACCCTGCGTCCTGTTGCTGTTTGAAGTTATTTCGCAGTTGAGTTGCATTCTGCTGTCTATTCCGACGGGCTGTTAACAAGAGGTAACGGTCATCCCTTGCTGTTGTTGCCCGTGGTCGACCTTGTCCGGCTCTTCTGTGAACAGTATCTGTTCTTTGAAAACGATTCCAAAGTCTGGAAATCACGCTTTGAGACACCCCAATGGCTTGTGCCACCTCTTGTTCTGTCTGTCCAGCTTCCATCCTTCCTATGGCCCTCCAAGTCATTGGTTCAGGTAAATCACGTTGTCGAGGCATCACTGTCCCTAAGGCAAGTCATTCACCAACTGAAAACTGGACTGGATTTAAAAACAGCAACAAAACATTCACCCCCACACCACCCTTTCACATCAACAGTACAGACACTGCCCTCTGGTGTGGTACCGAGGTTACGTAACAACTTCAAACTCTTATTTACATTATCTTGGAATAATAGAAAGTGGTTGTATCTAATACTATTCCAAAAAACATAGTCTTAATAGGTTATTCTACAATATCCCCTAATTCTTTTGAGCAGTGTAAATGCTAATAATGTTTTTACCACCAGGCGTGCACTGTTCGGGAATCCGCTTATCCTGATATTCTTGGCATTAATGAAAGACAAAAATGGTTATTGAGAGTTATCCGTAGAAGATAAAGAAATGCTGTCCCGGACTTTTTTGTAGAGTTTTTTGAGATGTTCAATTCTGTATACATTAATTTGGTGTATTTGTTATGGTTTAGACAGCATAAGCCCTTTAAGCGTCAAAATAGGGACTTTATTTCACGTTTTTCACTACAAAGGGTGCTTTTTAGGGGTGAAGGAGTTGAGTATTACAATTGCCTTATAGCCTATGTTCATCCCCGGAATCTTCTGAACATTTTTCAAAAAGCCCCATCTCAATCGGATGAACAGTATGGCAGAGCACGCTGGTCCGGGAATCGACTTATCCCGATCTTCTTGGCATTAATGAAAAACAAAAATGGTTATTGTGAGTTATCCGTAAAAGATAAACCTATGCTGTCGCGGACTATTTTGTAGAGTTTTTTGAGATATTCAATTTTGTGTACATAAATTTGGTGTATTTGTTATGGTTTAGGCAGCGTAAGCCATTTAAGCGTCAAAATAGGGACTTTATTTCACGTTTTTCACTACAAAAGGTGATTTTTAGGGATGAAGGGGTTGAATATCACAACTCTCTTATAGCCTATGTTCATCCCGGGAATCTTCTGAACATTTTTCAAAAAAAACATCAGATTGGATCAAAGGTATGGCCGCGCATAGAATACGAACAAACAAACAAACCAACAAACAAACATTGATTTTTATATGTAAGATTTCAGCTACTGCGTTCTTTTTAAGAATGTTAATGAGTCAATTTATTACAACTATCGAAGCACAAAAAAACTTTTTAAACAACCTGATATTGCCCATTTTATGTAATTTCTCTTCTTAGATGTGTCTGTGTACTCAATCTACACTAAGACAGTGGCATAGTATTTTTTTTTTACTCATCAATCTCAGAACAAAAACAAATATCTTGTCCCCATACAATTTTGTGTGTTTAGATTTATTGAATGAATGGTGGCACGGAAACTCTTTTTATGAAAATCAGAAGGAAAACTGCCAATTGGTTGGCGAAGGATGAGGTGACAATAATATTATGTATGATTTCAAAGAAGTGAATTGATAGGATTATTATTAATTCAGGATATGTATCAATACAAATACATTTAACGTAAAATTCCGTTTGTGTATTATTCATAACTAGGGCTTGCGAGTTGAGGAAAGAAAATTATTTTTTTTATTTTATGTCTTAAGACGAAGCCAAACATAATATATATACACACGTATGTTATAATTAAATTTTTGACGTTGAGCAATGCAAGCTTAATATGACATGATAAGAAATTTAAATGCTTGGACGGAATTTAAACCCGGACCTCTCGGTTGGTTCACCAGCGTGCTATCCATTACACCATCGGACAAATCCAATACAAACATTTATCTTTCTTATATATATTATATTATCCAATATTACTAGATGTAGCGAGAAATCGATCTTCACTGCCATCTGGTAGCTAACTATAACAAGTAAGCAAAAGAGAATATTTTTACTTTATAGCAGTGAAGCTTTATAGATGTTATAATTAAATTTTTGACATTGAGCAAAGCAAGCTTAATATGACATGATAAGAAAAATAAATGCCTGGACGGGATTTGGACTCGGACCTCTGGGTTGATACCTCAGCGTGCTATCCATTACATCCAGAGGTCCGGGTTCAAATCCCGTCCAGGCATTTATTTTTCTTATCACGTCATATATATACATAAAACTCCTGGCGCGACAGGCCTACAAGGCCCTTAGCCTAGCAGCCGGCTGCTGGCCTCACATCCACATGTGTCAATCACAGAGGTAGATGATAATCATCCAGTGTAGGGGTGACGTGTGGTCAGCATGTCGAGACCCCCAGCCGTTATAGCTGGTATTCTCAACCTGGAGCCGCTACTTATTGTAGCTACCCAAATGCATCACGATGCTGGGTGGGCACCGGTCCCATACTGGCCGAAATACCATGAGAACATTTCTTCCTCCATGGAGACTCGAACCAGCGCAAGTCTCGTAGCTCTGCGCAAAGGCCTCCTGCCTTAACCACTCGGCTACGGCGTGGGATATATATACACATTTTGGGTCATTGTAGGCCAGATGATGCTGGGTTTTATTATCCCTTTTCAACTTGTTTTACTTATTGCTTCTATTTTAGCCTTTTTTTTTATATCTTAACGGTTTTTTTATTTTATATTATATTATTTTATTTATTTATTTTTTTGCAGTTTAACCTTCTTTGACTACATTTGTTCCAGTCGTATAATTCAAGAATCTGCAGAGTAAAGTCTCAATTGCAACTTCCTTTAAAAACACTATCTAGCTTTACTTTCTAAATATTTTTCAAATGCCAAACACTTTTGTTCTATTTAACCCTCACAATGTTACCGTTATTTTTAACACCAGTCCACTGACCGCCTCAACTATTGTATTTCGACTTCAAATTTCCTAATAAGTTGCCACTTTGTGAAAATTACCTCGAGCAGAGGGCGAAGGCAGCGAGGTTGGCTTTATGCACTCGTTAGCAACTGCAACACTTTCTACGTCATTTTTCCAGTTTTTAGGTCTTTTTTGTGATACCTTTAGGTATTTTTAAATGCATTTTATAGATCCTCAACTTCTGAGCCCTAGTGATGACTAATTGATAATTTTTAATTTCCCTCCAGTGAGTCTGAAGATTTTCAGGCTCGTAAAAGATCCTTAAGCCTGAATAAAAAGGCCTCTAAGCAAAATGTACCGAATTGTCCCGTCCAAGTACTACCTTGGTTTCCTAGATGTCACTATGAGGCCGAACGCTGACCACGGGCCACTCCAATGGCATCTATACGAAAACAAGGGAAATTAGTATGGTTCAAGTTCTTCCCTGTAGGGGGAGAGAACCTAAATCTCGTTGAGGGAAACAAGGGCTTACAAAAAAATAATATTATAAAGTTGTAAGGTTGGGAGGACCAATTCAGCACAGTATAATAATAATAATAATAATAATAATAATAATAATAATAATAATAATAATAATAATAAAGTTTTTGCTGCCCTAAATAAATGAAAATTGATGTACTTTTATGTTTAGTTGAATAAGTAAAAGGAAAAATAATTATAAATTTATATTTTTTAGATACCCCATGCTGATTACCCAGCGTTGGCCAAGAATCTACTTATTCCGATCTTCTTGACATAAATGAGCTGAAATATGAAAATTAATGTGTTTTATGTTTAGTTAAATAAGTAAAATGAAACATTTATATCGTAATTATTTTAAGATTCCCCGTGCTGATTACCCGGTGTTGCCCGGGAATCTACTTATATCGATCTTCTTGGCATAAATGAGCTAAAAGACAAAATTTGTTATAGTGAGTAAAATAATACCCGCCATGTGCTGCTATGCTTTCACAGGAATCTACGTATACAGTACAAGATTTTGGTACAGAGGTAACGCATCTGTATTGAAGTCGATGGTCGTCACATCGAACCCTTCTTGTAAGTGTTTCACAAACAATATGTGTTGTAATTGTATTTTGTGTGTAATGAAAAAACAGTACGTTTCCTAAGTTAAATATATTTCTCTTGGTCCTCTCTATAAGGGGAATTTAGACTCACTCTGTATATTAGCTATCCGGCAGACGTTGTCCTGCCCGAACGTTCAGTTCTCGTGTCATGGCCGGACGATAAAAATATAAGTTATTTTTTTTACCATAAAATTCACTAATTAAGACATAATTAGATATTAGTAAATGAGTTCACAAGAAAACCTCTCACAGTCATCTGTTGTGGCTCAAGAAGCATGCATGATGACGTCACATTGTTGTCGCGCGGAATATGTTCATCTACTTAACCCGCCGATCTTCTTGGAATAAATGAGCTGAAATACAAAAATAGTTATCGTGAGTTATTCGTAAAAGAATACTTCCTGCCTGAACGTTTGCTTGCCTGCTATTGGCGGGTTCAGAAAACGTTTTCTCGGTATTCGAATTATTGATAAACCATATACTGGCACTAAGTGACATTTAACATCGAATTTGACATTTAAATCTTTTCGTTTCGTTATTGTGTGATAGACTACTTTCTTCCATAAAATTCACTAATTAAGACGTAATTAGATATTATTAAATAAGTTCGCAAGAAAACTCCTCACTGCCATCTGTTGTGGCTCAAAAAGCGTACTTGATATGTCACATTGTTGCGCGGTAATGCAGTTGGCAAAAAAAATCCTATAACCCGTTCGCAGCGCCACCTACCGAGTCCAATTGTGAATCTAAACCATCCACGATCCGCACAAATACACACACAAATTTTCATCAAAATCGATCCAGTCGTTCAGGCAGTTTTTAATTTCGGATTTCAAGTTAACCTCCACTTCTAATTTTTGGATTTCACTCATTTTTGGACAATGCCTACCATGTTTTATTTTAGAGCAATGCCACATGTGACTGACTGACATTTACAATACACTTTTGCAGCAAAATGGTTGCATAAATATTACATTTGATTGAAATTAGGGATGTTATCTACGTGATATGATAGAGGAATAGTGTGTGGTTAAGACTGTACTTAAATATACAACTTTTGAAAAAAACAGTGTTATTTATTAACTATCAAAGTATGTGTGACTGACTGACTGACATAAATGTCAACTCATCATGCAGCTTAACATGTTCATCTGCATCATTCTCTGAAGTGTGATTCCTAATTCAGTTTTCCAAAATACCGTTTGGAGGACACATTTCAAGTTACATTCTCAATAAAAACGAAACAAAAATCACAATTAAGACCAGAGTTATAACCTAATATGTTATGTGTGACTGACTGACTACATTCTGTGACTGACTGACATATCTGAATTTTATTCATCATCACTCCAGGGATTAGGCAATTGCCCGTTCTGACTTCATAATGCATCAGCCCAACGTCTTCTAGGTCTTCCAACATCACGTCTTCCTCTTTCTTGATAATTTCTTGCTAGCAATGGATATCTCTCCTTACTCATTCCATTTATATGATCAATCCATTTCTGTCTGTAATTCGTGACCTTATCCAATAAAGGGTTGTACTTTCAATTCTTCTCTTATATCCTCATTTCTTATTCTATCAAGTTTTGTACATCCTTTTACTTGTCTTAGGAACCTCATCTCCGCCGTCTGTATTCTATCCTTCTGTTTTTTTCATTGGAGCCCAAGTTTCACATCCATACAATATTGTGGGATCCGCCATAACATTATACATTTTTATCTTGGTTTCTTTTCTAATTTTATGTTTGAATGTTCTCTGTATTGTTCCACACACGTCTGAAATTTATTTATTTTGAAATCGATATCGCTTTCCACATTGTAGCCAACATCACAGCCCAAATATTTGAAACTAGACACCTGTTCTATACTTTGATTTTCTAAAATAATTTTGGATCTCACTGGATCTCTTCCTCTGAAAGCCATGGTCTTCGTTTTCCTTACAGAAATCTTTAGATCGTATAATTTACATATTTCATTTAATGCATGCATTGATTTCTGTAAGTCGTCTTCATTTTTCTGTATTATGATTACATCGTCAGCAAATAGAAGATTATTTATGCACACTTTATTATCAACAAAGTGGGTGATAAACTACATCCTTGTCGTAATCCAGTATTTGTTTTGATTGTATGTGTTCTTTTGAATCCGGTATCTATAATTATATTTGTGTCTTCATATAATTTCTTTATTGTTTCAACAAGGCACAGCGGGTATCTTTTCATTAGTAATATTTCCCATAATTTTTGTCTGTTTACTCGATCAAAGGCCTTATCCAAATCTATAAATCCTATGTGAGTTTCTAAGTTATGTTCTCTTCTCTTTTCTATGAGTTGTTTCAGTGTAAAGACATTGTCTATACATGACCTTCCCTTTCTAAATCCAGTTTGATTTTCATTTATTATTACTTCTGTTATGTTTCTCAATCTATTATTTATTATTTTCGTATATATTTTGTAGCCAGTATTCATTAAGCTAATCCCTCTGTAATTCTCGCAATTTCTCCGGTCTCCTCTTTTAAATATATGCTTCACAATTGCTGTTTTCCAAGTGGTTGGAATCTCATAGGTCTGCCAACATATATTAATTAAATGAAGTATTCGTAGTTTACACAATATTCCACTATATTTGACTAACTCCATATTTATATTATCTAAACCTGTTGCTTTCCTATTCTTATTGGTTTTCAGAGTCATTTCTAATTCATTTATGTCTATTACATCAATATTTCCCACTTTTATTTCTTCCTCGTTGTTCTCTTTTCCTCTAATTTCCTCCTTTTTCCAAAATTTTTCATAATGTTGTATCCATTCTTGTTCTAGGATTATATTCAATCTGGCAGAATCTTTCTCAGTCTGATTTAGATGTTTCACTAATTTATAACCTATTTCTTGTCTTCCATACATATCATGTTCTACTGAGCTTATAAATTTATCCCATGACCCCAGATGGGCTTTTCTTATAATGCTTTTAGCAATTCTCCTTTTCATTTTATATTCTTCGTAAGATTCTTCTGTTTTCAGTCGTAAGTATGTATGATATGCTTTTTGTTTTTAATTCACTGCATTTTGTATATTCGCATTCCAAGTTCTCAAGCCCTTCATATTTCTTATTCTATTTTTCTTTCCTAATATCTCATTTGCTGTTTTATGTATTACATTCGATATTGAATTTTATTAAGACTTTAATATTGTGGAGCTGCAAATATTATACAAATATTACAAAATAATATGAAATTATAATAGATAAGTCCACCGCTGTGGTCTCGAGGTAGCGTGCTGCCTTGTCACGCAGCGGGCCAGGTTTCGATCCCCGGTCGGAACAGTTTTCCTGGGTGAGGTTTTTATCTGGGTTTTTCCTCACCTGTAAGACAAATTTCAGGAAAACTTTAAGGCCCAAACGGTCCCCGAAATCATATGGCCATCATCATCATCATCCTTATCATTATCATCATCACCATCATCCTTCAACAGTGTGGAAAGCAACGGGAAGCTACCATATCTACAGTTTCCTAGTAAAACTGCAAGCATGGCATGGAAATGTATAATTTGCTATGCTATAAAAAGATTAAATAAACAGTGTAATTTATTTAACTTGGTTACCATGTATCATTTTAAATTTCACAAAATAAAGAAAAATATTAACTTCTTAACAACAAAGGGCCTTCTCTATAGTTAAATATGCCTAATATGAGTGTAATTTTATTACATCCATATTAACTGGTTAAAATTTATCTGATGCTGTTAATGAATTGAACCATTGAAATAAATAAAAATGCCGATATGGAATTTGCAGTTTTCGTTCCAGAACACTAAAATTAACTTTCACGCGTCTCAACTTTAAAATATATATACAGTCAATATGCCCATTTCACCAATAAATGTTTAAAATGGTCAACAAGTTTCTACAGCCAAGCTGTCATTCTCAAGACCAGATATTGTATCACCAAGAAGATCAATTGTGTATTAAATCAACTTTAAAGACAAAAAAAAAACAACGAAAAAGTACAATATACAAATTATTAAAATTTATTTTTAAATGTGGAAAATTCTGTTATAATTCTTGTAAAGCAATTGATTACAAATTATATTGCTGACAAGAGTTCTATTTTTAAACTAAACAATTGAAAGAAATCTCTAACAATGCGCGAAATCTTACTTTATGACTGACCGTTCCCAGCTGTCACACATATTACAGCGTTGTCATACGTATTTTCACTCTGTTAGTTTCCAATAACGCTACACCAAATAATAATTATCTTTTACACTACCGGTTATACATACTTAATCACATATACTCCATGCCAATTGTATTTTTTTATACAAGTAACTTCATATGATTTAAAACTGTTGTTGCAATAAACAAGGATGGCTCTTTTTCACAAAGTGAAACTGTGACAACATCGCAGTGTGGATCCCCAATAATACGACACACATGGCATGTCAAAGGTCAAACTAATGCGAGAACCTTTAAAGTTCAAGGACTCCCACACACACATTTAACACGTAAGATCTGCACCCTTGTTTTTAATTCCAGTACACAATACTCTAGTGACATATTGAAGAATCGCATAATGAGGAATTATTTAAATGCCACTAATAAAAATATAATTTTCTTTTACGCACGATACTTGTGAATTTTTCATTTGCGGTACAGCACAATAACATACATATTGAAGAATCGCATAATGAGGCATTATTTAAATGGCTTTCATAAAAATATAATTATCTTTCACACACGAAACTTGCGAATTTTTCGCACTAATTGTTCATTTGAAATTTGTGCATATTCTATAACATACGGCTTCAACACTTTCACATGGTGAACTCCATGAGTTGCCGGAATAGCTGCAAGATGTTGAAATCGCTTTTCTAAAAATCTGTGTAGCAAGCAACTGAGTGCACCGTGCATAGTAGCAATATAAATTTAAAAAAGTCAGTCACGGGATTATAGCGGGAAACATAATTACTTTACATGACAATGTCGTTAATACTTTTTTTTAGGTGTGCACCGATAACGTAGAATCCCAGAGGAAATTTGAATCCATCAATTATCGTATCGTATACAATAATTTTTGTATGTTTCATGTGACTGACAGTAGCTTACCCTTAATAATTATAGGGCACAGTTTAATTATCTAGAATATTATAAGACAATTATTAGTACTACATTTACGACCAGGAAGGACCGAAATATGGTATAACAAAACAGTCAGTGAAACAAAACAAATTTATACAGTGAAATCGTAGAACAAAATTTCGTTTAATTTTGCATGTGTTTTCAGGTTTCGGAATATGTCATGTTCTACTATTAATTTCTTCTTCTTCTTCTTCTTCCTTTCATGTGATAGACCTAGTGGTATGTTACGGTCTCAATCCAACGTTTGAAGGGCCTGCCCAAAGCTGGTAATTTAAGATCTGATGTGGTATTCTTGTTCTGCTCATTCTTCGTACGTGAGATTTCCAGTTGTTTCTGTATTTTTGTACATATTCCATGACTGATTCTGTGTGTAATTAATTCTTTGAGAATCTCAGAATTCCTTTTATGGTCTGTCCTTGAATAGCCCGCAGTACGTCTCATAAATTTCATTTCTGCCGCAGTTAGTCTTTGTTCATCTACACTGCGAATTGTCCAGGCCTCACTGCCGTAACATAATATGGGTCTGGCCAGTGTTTTATAAATTCTAGTTCGTGTGTGTTGCTGTACTGTGTTTGGCTTGAAAATATTATTTATAATTCCTGTTAAATTTTATAATTTTTTGACTAAAATCTTTTTCTTCTTCGCATGTAACTTGGTATCCGAGATAGTTAAATGTGTTGGTTTGTTCTAATATTTTATTATTAATAACAATTTTACTGCGAACTGGGTCTAGGAAAGCCATGACTTTAGATTTTTCTGTTGAGATTTCCATGTTGTAGTTTATTGCAATTTGGTGAAAAGAGTGGACTGAACGTTGTAGGTCATCTTCTGAATTCGCTATAAACACAATGTCATCTGCAAATAATAGGGTGTCTAAATTATATAATCTATTAAGTGGTATGGTTCGAGTCCCCGTGGGGGAAGAAATTTTCTCATGGTATTTCGGCCAGTATGGGACCGGTGCCCACCCAGCATCGTGAGGCATTTGGGTAGCTACAATAAGTAGCGACTCCAGGTTGAGAAAACCAGCTATAACGGCTGGGGGACTCGACATGCTGACCACATGTCACCCCAACACTGGCTGATGATCATCCACCTCTGTGATTGACACATGTGGATATTAGGCCAGCAGCCGGCTGGTAGGCTAAGGGCCATATAGGCCTGTCGCGCCAGGAGTTTTAGTTTTTTTATTAAGTGGTATACTGCCATGTGGTTGTAGTCTCCATTCTTTAATAATTGAGTTCATGTAGGGGCCTATATTATGAAGAGCATTGGTAAAAGTCCACATCCTTGTCTAACTCCTTGATTAATTGGTCTGCATTCCGAGATTTTATTTTCAATCTTAACTTGGATGTAATTATCCTTATAAATATCATATACAGCATTTATCAGTTGGTCCTGGATTCCATCATATTTGAGGATTTCTAATCATTTTTTTCTATTTACTTTGTCAAATGCCTTCTTCAAGTCAATAAACGCCATGTGTGTTTTCAATATTAAACTCTCTGTGTTTTTCTATTAGAATTTTAATAGTGAAGTATCCATCTGTACAGGATCTTCCTTTTCGGAATCCATTTTGCGCTTCATCTAATACATTGTCATAATAATCAGCTAATTTTGATTTGAGCAACTTGGTGTAGATTTTGTAGCCTGAGTCCAAAAGGCTTATTCCTCTGAAGTTATCATAGTTATTTATATCTCCTTTTTTGTGTAGTGGGATTACAACAGCTTGTTGCCAGCTTTTGGCGGAGGGCCCTCATTATAAATTCTATTTAAAAAATTGAGAAATCTTTCATTAAAGGCAGAGCTGGCATACTTAAATAATTCCAGGTTAATACCATCTTCGCCTGGTGTTTTGTTATTTTTGCAGTGGACGAGTATTGTATTTAATTCGTCTAAAGTAAAAGAATTATGTAATTATTGTTAGAAGTTACGAGATTTAAATTTTCGTTTTTTTTTTTTTTTTGCAGCCACAACTTTTTAAAATATTCTATCCAATTTTCTAAAGGAATTGTGTTTAGTTTAACTCTTTCATGTAGCTCTCCATTTAATAGCCTTAGTATTTTATATGTTTTTGGATTTGATCTTGTAATGTCCGTTTCCAATTGGGTAACAAAATTATTCCAATTTTCTCTGTGATATCTTCTAACTTCTCTTTTTGTTATTGCTCTTTTCTGTTTGTAATCTATTTCGCCAGCAAGTGATCTAGTTGATAGATATTTTCGATATGCTTCTCGTTTATCATTAATAATTCTGGCGAGGTTTTCATCCCACTTCCGTAAGCCATGTCTTCTTGTCCATCTCTTTTTTCTTCCTATACTTTCGTTGGCTGCTGTGTTTAACATATATTTTAGATTGGTCCATTCTTCTTCTATAGTGTTGCCAATTTCTACGTTGAGTGAGTTTGATAACCTCTTCTGGTAAAGCCAGCGGATACTAGGATAATTTAATAGTTGCACCATGTAGGTGTATGTGGGTTGTGTTGTAAATTATTTCTTCTTATACCATCTTGGAGGAAATCGTGCTAGAGCAACTAGCAGATGGTGGTCTGATTCATATTTCAAAATCTCGGAATATTCTCGTGTCTAGTATAATATCTGCTAATTTCTTATTTGCTATCACATAATCTATTATTGACCGTTGTCCTCTTGCTTCCCAGGTATATTTATGACTATCAATGTGTTTGAAGTGACTATTCATAACTTTTAAATGATTATACATAGCAAAAACAGTTAATCGTTCTCCATTTTTATTTAGTGTGTTTTCTCCATGTGTGCCTATGCATGTTCCTCTTTTGATGTTGCCAATTCGTGCATTTAAATCTCAAATAAGTAATAAATAATCTGATTTAGGTATTTTATCCATAATACGTTGTAATTTTTTATAGAATTTTACTATTAATTTTAGATTCAAAATAATCCGTATTTCAAACATTAACTTCTAGAAACAGAAAATTTCATCTGTAAAAAAGTATATCTCATCGAAAAAATTACTCCTGCGCGAATTTCAAAATTTTCACATCGGTATGACATTTTCATATAATTACTCTACATTTAAATCCTTCCGCTGAATGCCTTCTAGCTCAAATTGTCACATATGAAGGACCAGTAATTATTTTATGAAACAGCTGAGCCCAACAGTCTACCATATTTCCTAAACCATGTTTATGTTAATACACAGCGGAGTCCAGCAAGCAACTGCCTGCGTCATGCGTATTAGTAATATAAATAAGGGGACAAAAATCAGTCAGTCACGGGACTCCAGCGGGAAAAATTGTGACTTTACAAGAAAATGTCATCAATACTTTTTTGTTAGTTGTGTACCGATAACGTAGAATCCAAGAGGACATTTGAATCCATCAATTATTATGTTGTGTACAGTCATTTTTATCCGTTTTCTGTGACTGACTGACCATAACTTACAGTAACAACTATAGGACACATTTAAGGTATATAGAATATTAGAATGCAATTAATATTGTTTCATTTACGACCAAGGAGGACCAAATCATGGTTTAAAAAAATATTTTGTGGAATAAAACGAATTCATACGACCAAATCATTAAACAAGAAATTGGTAAAATTTTGCGTATTTTTTCAGGTTTGGAATATGACAAGTTCTACCGCTATTATTAGATTAAAATAATGCACATTTGAAACATTTTCTTATAGAATTATAAAATTTGATATTTACAGATATATATTACAACAAAATTATCCCTGCGTCAGTTTCAAAATGTTCACCTCGATATGACATTTTCACGGAATCGCTCTTTAATAGGATAATCCGAGTTTCGTTATGAAACATAAAAAATATGACCGCTAGAGCGATTTTTCAATGTTTACTTCAGATGAACTTCTACACCTACTTCTATCTATTCTATAATAATAATAATTCTGTCCGAGGGCAGATGTTTCACTGCAATCGTAACATTTTCATCCTATGCTTTGCAGCTTTAGTAGGAAAGTACAGGTGTGGTAGCTTCCCGTTGCTTTCCACACCGGTCAAATAATGATAATGAAGATGATGACCGGATGATTTTTGGAGATCTTTGGGCCCTAAGCTTTCTGACATTTGTCTTACAAATTAAGAAAACCCCCGAAAAAAACCTCACCTAGGAGATTGTACCGACCGAGAATCGATCCCGGCCCCACTGTGTGAAAGGCAGCACGCTACCTCGAGATCACAGCGGTGGATGTTTTAAAATGAAATGTTCAGAATTCAGTCCAACACACCGTTGCCTGGACTCTTTGGAAATCTTGGTAATTTTGTCAGAACATAAAAGAGTAATTCCATATGTGACTGACTGACATTTACAATACACTTTTGCTGCAAAATGCTTGCATAAATATTACATTTGGTTGAAATTAGAGGCGTTATATACGTGATATGATAGAGGAAAAGTGTCTGATTAAGATTGTACATAAATATACAATTTCTAAAGAAAAACAATATTATTTATTATCTATAAAAGTATGTGTGACTGACTGACATAAATGTCAACTCATCATGCAGCTTAACATGTTCATCTACACCGTTCTCTGAAATGTGATTCTTAATTCAATTTTCCAAAATACCGTTTGGAGGGCACGTTTCAAGTTATATCTTAAATAAAAATAAACCTAAATCACAATTAATACCGAAGTTATGACCTAATATGTGATGTGTGACTGACTGACATTGTTTTGTGACTGACATTTCTGATTTAATTTATAATTTCAAAATGCAAATATTACACAAATGTAACAAAATACTATGAAACTAGATAAACAGCTTCGGTAACAGAAATTAATAAAGTAGGCCTACTGTAAATACGTTATCAATTCTACGAAAATTATTAAATTTAATTTTGCTGTAAAATAAATGTTAATTTAAATCAATAATATAATTAAATTAACTCGTTTACCATGTACCATTAGGTCGGACGTCCTCGGAAGAGATGGTCTTAGATCTATTAGTGAAGACGGAACAGGCAACTCTTGCCATTTTAAATTATATAAATTATATAAAATAACGAAACTATTAAATACTTAATAACAAAGTGCCTTCTCTACTGTTGAATATACCTACTAAAAGTGTATGCTTATGTGTGTATAAAATATATATATACGTATATAGGCCTACATAGTAACTGTCCACCGCTGTGATCTCGAGGTAGCGTGCTGCCTTGTCACGCAGCGGGCCTGGGTTCAACCCCGGTGGGGGCAGTTTTTCTGGGTGAGGTTTTTATCGGGGTTTTTCCTCACCTGTAAGACAAATGTCAGGAAAACTTTAAGGCCCAAACGGTCCCCGAAATCATATGGCCATCATCATCATAATCATCATCCTACACCGGTGTGGAAAGCAACGGGAAGCTATCACAACTACAATTCCCTAGTAGAGCTGCAAAGCATAGCATGAAAATGCCATGATTGCAGTGAAAGACGTGCCCTCGGGCAGAATTACTATGGATGGATGGATGGATATAGTAACTGATTACAATTTAGTCCGGCGCCTTAGCCGAGTGGTTAAGGCAAGAAGCCTTGGCGCAGATCTATGGGACTTGCCCTGGTTCGAGCCCCCAGGGGAAGACATTTTCTCATTGAATTTTGGCCAGTATGGGACCGATGCCCACCCAGCATCGTGTGGCATTTGGGTAGCTACAATATGTAACGACTCCAGGTCGATAAGACCAACTATAACGGCTGGGGGATCCGACATGCTGACAACATGTCATCCCTACACTGGCTTATGATCGTCTACCTCTGTGATTATAACACATGTGGACATGAGACTAGCAGTAGATTGGTAGACCAAGGGCCTTCTAGGTCTTTCGCGCTTGGAGTGGAGTTTATTACAATTTACCTGATGTAAGATTTAATAGTTTTGATTTCTAGATTGAGCCACTAAATAAAAGACTTAAGCCTTGCAGAATGTATACACATTCTTAATAAGTTACTTATTTCTCAGACTGCATGTACTTTCAAAACAAATTATTGTAAATCGCATTAGTATGCTGTAGTTAGTAAACAATTGCTGACGCAGTGAATTATACTTTTAAACAACAATAAAAACATAACTAATTAGCCCGAATTCTGATGACTCACATCATAACATCGATATATGAGATCGCATTTCTCTCCCTAGTTTTAGCCGCTAACTTGACTTGACTTGACCCATCAATAAAAATAATGTTTCCTGTCACGCATGAAGTCTCACGCTGTAACTGAATGGTTTGAGTCAAGATGTCTCAATAGAGAGTACTAATTCGAGTCCCCATGAGAGAAGCAATTTTCTCATGGAATTTCGCCCACAATGGGATTGTTGCCCGCCCAGAATCGTGAATAATTTGGGCAGCTACAATATTTAGAGGTTGCGTTCGAGAAAACCAGCCATAACGGCTGGAGTATCCGACATGCTGACCACATGTCACGGTATATGTTTGTTAGATGATTGTCCACCTCTGTGATTGATATACTTGGATGTGAGATTAGCAGCCAAGGGCTTTTTAGGCCTGTCACGCCATTCAGTTTTTTTAAACACACGAACTTATGAATTTGTTGCGCTTATTGTTTGACAATTGTGCATACTCTATAACATTCGGGTCAAACGCTTTCACGTTGTATACGCAATGAGTATGTGATAGATGCAAGATATTCAAATTGTTTTTCTAAAAAATTCTTTCCTTCTTCTATATCATTTTGTGACTCCAGTTATCTGGTTGGTTTTACAGCTCACATTACATAATTCTGCACCATTTTGTATATTCTTTCCCGATTTTTCATACATCCGTGCCATCCTTTTGACTTGGCCACCAATCGTATCTATAGCCCCCTTTCCATTGTACAATTCAAAGAAGTTCTGTTTTATGTCAAAATCCAAATATGCAAGTAAGCAGTATCACATTGCTAAATGTATAGGCCTATTTCTATTACCAGCTGCTCCATCTGAAAATTGTTGTTTTCTAATGGCGAGATTTGACGCTTAAGTCATTTCTCTCTGGCTTCCCAGTACAAGCGAACAAGGTCCTTAGAGAAAATTGTTATCATCTCAAGTTTTGGAAGAAACCACTATAGTTCGAAAGGAACACTTTTCTGTAGCAAATATTTATAGCATACTTGCTATGTGTCACATAACCTGACACTAGAACAAAGTATTTCTTCTGAACTTATGTCACCTTCCATCTAAACTATGCAACAGCAGTTAATATTGAGATATGCTAATTTTTCCAATCAACTGCCTGGATTTCATTTTGTTCTTTGTAGATATAATTTTCTGAGAAATCGACAAGTATGGCTGCTTCGTTTACTGCAACCTTTTTTTCCTGAATATATTTAAATGCTTCCGCTAACTGCCTTTTAGCTGAAACTGACACAGAAAAAGGGTCAGTAAATATTTTATGAAACAGCTGAGCCAAACAGTATACTATATTTCCTAAACCATGTTTATGTTAATCCTCAGTGGAGTGCAGCAAGCAAGTGACTACACCATGCGTATTAGCATATATATGATAGGAAAAAAAAAAGTCAGTCACGGGACAGTAACGGGAAAAATAATGACTTTTCAAGAAATTGTCATCAATACTTTTTTGTTAGTTGTGTACCGTTAACGTAGAATCCAAGAGGAAATTATATTCCATCAATTATTATGTTGCGTACAGCAATTTGTATACGTTTTCCGTGACTGACTGACCATAGCTTGCAGTTAACAATTATAGGACAAATTTAAGGCATATAGAACATTAGAATGCAATAATATTATTACATTTACGACTAGGAAGGACTAAAGTATGATTTAACAAAAGAGTTTGTAAAATAAAACGAATTAATACGACCGAATCATTAAACAACAAATTGGTAAAATTTTGCGTGTTTTTACAGGTTTGGAAAATTACAAGTTCTACCACTAATATTAGATTAAAATAATACACTTTTGGAACGTTATTTTATAGAATCAGAAAATTTGATCCTTAAAGATATATATTACGTCAAAAAAATTATTCCTGCGTCAATTTCAAAATGTTCACCGCGGTATGACATTTTCGTGGAATCGCTCAAAAATAAATCTGTCCAGTGGTCTTAGGAGTTAAGTTCCTTGCCTCTGACCCAGAGAGCCGCGGGTTCAAACCCGGCCGGGATCGATGGATTTTTTGGATGAAAAAATCCAAGGGACAAGTCGTCCAGGAGAGACTTTAAGCCGTGAGTACCGAGACTAAATATTTTTTGGCTCGTAAATGTGCCTCATGTCTAAATTAGAGCCTCTGAGTAAAATTGTATCGGCAATGTCTTGGATGCCTTCTAGATCTCTCTTTGACGCGATGTGCAAACCAATGAGACCTTGTCGTCTGCAGGAAAATTCCCACGTGAGGATGTACGGTACAGGCAGAATTGTATTCTAAGGATTCGATTTTTATAGATTGTTTTATTAAGATATTTTAGTGTTTTTCATCTATACGAAAACAAGTGTAACTAAATTAGTATGGTTCAAATTCTTCCCTGTAGGGGGAGAGCGCCTAAATCTCTGTTAAGGGAAACATGGGCTTACAAGAAGATTATTTAATAAGAACAGTTAAGTCTCGTAGACTGCGATAGGCAGGACATGTTGCACGTATGGGGAATGAAAGACTTGCATGGAAGCTTCTTGTAGGAAAGCCAGAGGGAAAACGCCCAGTTGGTAGACCAAAAATGAGGTGGGAGAATAACATTAACTATGATTTGAGGGAAGTAGATTATACAGGGAATGATTGGAAAGCATTAGCTCTGGATAGGGATGTATGGAGAGCTTATGTCCGTGTGGCCATGGATCTACGGGTTCGATAGTGCCAGTGAGTAAGTAAGTAAAATGTTAAATGATTACGATTCATTCCGCTGCATTAGCAAAACGTCTAGAATTTTCGACCCCTCCATATGGCACCCCCACTCTTATTACACGCATTGGGAAGCTGGAAAGAGAAGTGGTGGGGTGTAAGATATGTTCCCTTTTTAAACATAGTTTCCGTGCTTTCGAATGAACGAGTTACTTTCCAAAGAGTTTCGCAAGCATAAAGACAAAACAATTGTCCAGCAATCAAGTTGCGGATTATATTATTTATAACCCATTGTTTTCCGTAGTGTTTTATTTTACATAGTCTCGTGAGAGACGAGGAAGTTACATAATCCATTACATTAACTCGCTTTTTCACGGTCAAAACTAATTTTGTGTAGACTCATGCTTTACATTTAATGTATGAAAATAAAATAAAATTAACATTAATATTTTTGTCTTCTATATAAATATATGCATCGGCCACCGTGGACTAGTGGTTATGCTCCTTGCCTCTGGTCCCGAGGGTCGCGGGTTCAATCCCGGCCGGGGTCGATGGATTTTTTAGGATGGAAAAATTCAAGGAGCAAGTTCTCTGGGAGGGGCTTTAAGCCGTGGGTCCCGAGTCTGAAGATTTTCAGGCTCGTAAAATATCCCTAAGCCTGAATGAAAAGGACTCTAAGCAAAATTTACCGAATTTTCCCGTCCTAGTACTACCTTGGTTTCCTAGATGTCAGCATGAGGCGGAACGCTGCCCACGGACCACTCAAATGACATCTATACGAAAACAAGTGTAACTAAATTAGTGTGGTTCAAATTCTTCCCTGTTAAGGGAAATATGGGCTTGCAAGATACAAGAAGATATAAATATATGCACATACCGGTCCACCGCTGTGGTCTCGGGGTTGCGCGCTGCCTTGTCACGCAGCGGGCCTGGGTTCGATTTCTGGTCGGGACAGGCTCCTGGGTGAGGTTTTTTTCGGGTTTTTTCTTCACCTGTAAGACATAAATCAGGAAGCTTAGGTCCTAACGGTCCCCGAAAATCATCCGGCCATCATAATTATCATCATCATCACCATCATCCCTCACCGGTGTGGAAAGCAACGGGAAGCTACCACACCTATAATTATTTAGTAAAACTGCATAGCATAGCGTGCAAATGCTATGATTGTAGTGAAAGACCTGCCCTCGGTCAGAGTTACTATAGAATAGAATATGCATATACCAATGTTAATTTTTTTTTTTTTCAGTTTTAAAAGTAAAACTATATACACATATCAAGTTCGATTTATTATATTCGTATATTTAATCTACATATAGGGGCCTACGCCTAGAGTTTGTCTCGAATAATAAGTTGACATACATTTTGGAATATGGAAAACCCTAACAAATTATGAATAAGAAGAAGAAGAAGAGGAAGAAGAAGGTTTTAATAAATAATATATTTCTTGAAATGCCTCGTACGCAGCGGGCCCGGGTTCGATAACCGGTCATGACAAGCTTCCTGGATGATATTTTTTCGGGGGATTTCCTCACCTGTAAGACAAATGTCAATGAACTTTAAGCCCCAAACGGTCCCCGAACATAATCTGCCCTTCATATTCATTTTCCTCAGGATATCCTTTTATGGGGAATCTTATTTTCCAAATGCCTCTCACTTCATCTTGTCTAAACATTCGTCGTGTTTAGTATGAATGTGTTTCGTCTTAATGTTGTGATGTCTTGGAGGAGGCCCTGGCATTGAGCTGATCACTCATTTCGAGGAGGCTCCTCCATGTCCTTGTGTGGTCAGAAAGTATGTGTGTGATCTATAGTTTAAAATCCCTCTACGGACAGCTCGTGCCACTGCAAGCCCCGGGTAATGTGTGGCATGTAAAAAGTACCCATAGGGTGGGAGGCTAAACTAAAAAGTTAACCCATTGGCTTCAAGTTTAAATGCTCAATGTATTTCCCCCAAAACTGAATTTAAAACACCGTGAATTATATTGTCTGTTTTCAGACATTCAAAATAAACAAAAGATAACGGTACTTGATATCTCAATAAGGGTGAAGACCGAAACACATTCCTCTACTATTCATAAATGTTAACATAAGATTACCCTCCAAAGGATGTACAAAATATTACGAAATATATAACAGGCAGACTTAAGTGAGTGTACCTCGTCTTCTGAGACGAATGTGTTAATGGATGGTATTTGTTCAGTACATAATCCATCCATCCATAGTAATTCTGCCCAATGGCAGGTCCTTCGCATAGCATTTCTATGCTATGCTTGCAGCTTTACTAGGGAATTGTAGGTGTGGTAGCTTCCCGTTGCTTTCCACACCGGTGAAGGATTATGATGATGGTAATGATAAGGGTGATGATGATGATGGTCATATGATTTCGGGGACCGTTTGGGCCTGACATTTGTCTTACAGGTGAGGAAAAACCCCGATAAAAACCTCACCCAGAAAAACTGCCCCGACCGGGGATCGAACCCGGGCCCGCTGCGTGACAAGGCAGCACGCTACCTCGAGACCTGTGGACCAGTACATAATATCCCCGATTATGTAATCTATTTAAACATGACCGAATTCGTAAATGCAGTCATCAAGCAAAAAGTTTTATGTAAGAATATGGGGCGAACGTTCTTTTTTTTTTTTTCCTGCGTATTGAAATATATAAAAGTAAAAATCCATTTCTGTAAAAAAACCTATCGTGAATAATTTACTTTGGCATAAAGCTTAAAAATTGAAATTCAGTTTTATAGTGTTTTTATAATTTGTATTTTATATAAAATATAAATTATATAAATGCTTTTATGGGCTAAATAAAGTGATCTCTTTCAAAAATAAACGTTATAATTATTTTAATATAATTATCTAAAAGAGGGAATACGGTAACATATTATGCTTACATCAACGTCTTCTATTATAAAAGTTAAAAATGTTATCATCCATACAAGTATAAGGATTGATGGCTGCTATAATCTCAAGGCTAGATTTTCGATCCATTTCTTTGGACGCCACAAAGTTCTCCTCAGGTGGACGGTACTGAAGCATGGCTTTTGGGATTTTATCCATGGTTCAAAATATAAATCGTGAAGAATATATTGCAAATGCACTCACCAATTAACTCAGGATTGTGTTCAAGCTTCCCCTCGTCACAGGTTTATAGTTTCTAAAATCTGGAGATCAGCAAAGATTTCTTCATTAAGAATCAAATTCCTAGTGGTTATATGACGATTAGCGACCAATGAGACCATAAATTCAAAATTTAGGTTAGGCTACTAAAATGTGTTAGCGCCTATAATTTGAGTTCTGATTTGTTTATAAATAATTTTTTTTTTCCTAATATGTACAGCCTTTGAAAAAAAATGATGGCGAACTCTTGATGGTGGAAAATTAAAGTTTTGAAGAGCGATTCACACTAGTAAGTTGTTACGTGTGTATCTCCTTTGAGGTCAAAATCCAGCTGCTAAGTCTTTCTTCATGCAGTAATCGTATCGTTCGTTCAGGTTCGATCCTGGTTAGGATTTTTTTATAACGTCATTAATTTTCATAATCCTACACGTTACCAGGATTCGTTATATAAATAAATTTGTATATATAGGAAAATAAATAAATTAAAGGAAGCAGCTCATAAATATAGAAAATAATTAACGATTGTATCGTCTCATTACTTTGTTTATAAAACACAAAGCATAATGAGATTGTTTATTTCCACTACTAATGCAAAACGCGTCTGATTAATTCAAGTTAATATATAATTTTATCGTACAAGTAAATACTGGGGTATTGCATCGCTTCATACAGACAATTTCTAGCAGGGACGGTTATGTTCTAGTTTTCCATGCATGAGGCCGCGTGTTCGATCTCTCTGTCATGCTAAGTTTCTCTTTCTCTCTCTCTCTCTCTCTCTCTCTCTCTCTCTCTCTCTCTCTCTCTCTCTCTCTCTCTCTCGTCCTTATTTCAATTAATTTGCTTTGTCTTATTTTATTTGTTTTGTTTTATTTATAGCATTTACCGCTCTACTTATTTGTGCGAAATTATTTTCCATTGCACGACACACAACGAAATAGAACGGATTTTAGTTTCTCAAGTAGTTGTAGACTTGATGGTGAACCAAATAGCTGACCTCTGATCATGCGCAGTGGCTTCGTTCTAAGGACTTGAAAATTATCTGTGTGCCATCAATTATTTCAAAGGCTTTACAACCCTGATCTAGGTAAGACAAGTGTATATTCAATGTTTTATTCCATATAGAAAAACACATTTTTAACAGGGTATGTGAATAAATATATATTTTAGTATTATTCAGACGTTAAGTAAATACATATATTTTTTTAAAAATAATGTATCTTTAATAACAGATTTTAGTATTTTTCTCATTCTCTTGAAAACGAAACTTTATCTCAAAACAATTCAATAAGTTTCCCACTTCATTTCTCTTGATTTTTTTAACGTACAACTGTTGCGTAAGTACAAAGTTTACATCAAACATTGACTTCTTTGTTCATGTGACATTGTGCACTGATTGTGAGTTGAGATTTCTTGTTTTTTTGTATAACTTTTAATGGATATTCTATTCCAAAAATAGGAAATAGAAAGAAAAGTATGTGATTATAATAGTACTTTTTCTCCTGAATTCAAATATGATATCGGGTTTTCTCCATCACGCAAGGTTCAGACCCACTAGAAAGTAAGAAATGACGATTTTCTGCTATATTTCGCCTGTGGAGCGTCCCTCTTGATGGCCCAATAATAATCGGCCAGCATATTAGGATTCCATTTGCCTTGATATCTCTTTTCCATAGCTGAAACCATTTGAGTTAGCTCATTTGGGTTTTATTTTACAATGGACAAATGAACGAAAAAACGTTTATTAAAAATAATTATTTAAATCCATTAATTGAGATTGAAATAAAAAAAACTGTGGGTGATGGAGAAATTCCGAATACATATTTGAAAATGCGATAACAAAAAAACTGCATTAAGTACAACTATTGGTACTCATGGGATAAAAATCATGTTGATCAGTAAGGAGATTTATGTTTAGAGAAGAGTTAGAGTATAAAGAAAAGAGAGATCAAATATATAATACGAAATTGGGGGTATAATAAAAAACATTAATGTTGTAGATTTTAAAATCAAGGTACTAAAGCAGTCGGGTAAAACATGCAATTGGCGAGTTCCACTTTTCTAATAAGTTATGTCCTTTCTCGTGTTTTTTTTGTTTAAATGTTTTGAAAATGTTTTTTCAGTTTTAGCACATGTTTAAAAAAATAGCGCGTAAAAATTATTTAAATTTGAGCTTTTATTGCATAAAATTCCGGACACTATATACAATATAGGGGGAATACTGTAGCATAGTTGGTTAAGGCAATTCGCTACAAGCCGGAAGGTCGAGGATTCGAGTCCCGGTGGAGTCTAGATTTTAGAACTAATCTAAACATTCTGGCGGCACCTGGTCCTGGGGTGGATTCAGTCTTTAACGGAAATGAGTACCAAACGCCTGCTCTGCGGATAAAGGCAGCCGTCATGCTGGGCTGATAATCCTGCTGACATCTAGTGCTGATTATCTGAAAAGGTAGGACCTTAACCCCCCCCACTTACCCAAGGGCATACCAAGAACAGTAATGGGATCACTTTGTTTTCCTTTTAGTTTTAAAATAAATTTGTTAATTTTGTTATTTATTGTATTCTTTAAATTGATTATTTAAATTAATATTCTATTAATTTTATTGAATTACGTTCATTCGCCCTTTGATTGATATGATCCGGAAGTTGTGTCATTGGGTATTAAATATAATAAATAGAAGTGGTTTACAAAAAAAATAATAACTTAGGAGATTGGACTGATAAATGGTGTATGCGGTAATAAATCAAATAGGCGTAGAGTGCATTCAGATCCGGCTCCGGACTATTTATTCAATTTAAAACTCAAGCGAAATGCTTTCAGTTCATATCACTCTATTAAGCAATTTTTCTATTAAGCGAATTATGCATGCAGAAAGCGTTTTAAAAATCATTTTCTACGTAGCTGCGTGGCAGTTCGTATCTTACTTCAGCAAAAGGTATCCTTCACTTTAAATTAATTTGCTTTTCAATTACAAATTGTCAAATAGTAATTACATGTTTTCATATTTTGTAAATTAATAACAGTAAACAGTAAAGTATTAAAAAATTAGTTATTGCCAAAATAGATTTCAACTGCCTTTGACAAATATTTTATGTAAAAAGTGTTGCTATAGGAAGCTGTGGGGCTTTTTTAAGAGGCTTTGAGTTAGTTTGGTTTGTTAATTTATTTATTTGTTCAAATTACATTACATTATCATTGATATGTAACGCTAGACATTAAGCATAATCTAAATTAATGTAAATAATTTTATTTTAACTAAAACCCTAACTTACCGGATGGTAAAATAGAGTTCACATTATTGGAGATTCAATAAAAAAATAACAGTAAACTACGGTTATTGACTCTGCTAGCATATATTAAATATGATAGAATATTACGGTAGGCTATAGGCCTAAAAATTTATTTAGAAATACAAAAGTTGAAATGCCCATATTAACAATGTGGTATATAAAGTATAGTGTATATTGAATTTTGCACTAAGTGTCTGAGGAAACATAAACAATAATAGAACTAGTGTAACGATGCTCTGTAAACAACTAGATCGTTAGCGTCGCAATTCAAACCGGGCTCTAAGTTATGCTCAGAGACTTCTTATTTGAGACTTACAGCTCTTATACGTGTCATAAATGTAGACTACGTTACGTGATCCACTACCTTAGGTCTACTTCATTCCGCAGGAATCCATACTCAGGATTTTTATGTTCTGAAAAATCGGTCCACTCCGGTCGGATTTGAATTGATGAATAGTTGTAAAGCTGAAAGAATTAAAATGGATTAAAAAAGCGAGGAACAAAGTTGAAAATTTAAATATCTACGTATACCGGTATATAACTATATAGTTCCCGATTAAAATATTGGATAAAATCCATGTTCCTGTTAGTGGTAGACAAGATCTTAAGGCCTTTACTCTGCCAGATGAAATAAAACTGTAGGAGAAAGTAATGATAACGATATACCTGGCTTATATTTTATGTATTATAATTTTATTATACATTTTATACTCCTGAAAAACACTATAAGTATATTGTCGGAAATATAGACATGGCTGCTAGGGAAGCATGGGAGAAAAAGAAATGGAGAATAACAAAAAATAGTTTTGGAATAAGGAAATTAAGAATGATGTAGATGATAAAAATATTAGCAAATCAAAAGGAGTATATTAGAGGATGTGATGAATTTGAGTGTCTGGGAGTAAAAGTAGATAAAGAGGATAAACAAGAAATTGATATTAAGAACATAATAAATAAAGGTAGTGCAATAACAGCAATGTTGAATGGAGTCTTATGTAACAGACATATAATCAAAAAAAAAAGTTACAAATATATAATTCAATAGTGAGAATTACTATCACATATGGAGCTGAAGTTTGGAAGTTCAACAAAAACTTATGTCGATGGAAATGGATTTCATAAGGAGAGCAGCAAGGTGTTAAAAAAAATACTGTCATACGAGAAAAAATTAATATTAAATATTCAATAATAGACTATATAAGATATAAGCAATTAAATTGGTATGGGCATGCAAGATGAAAGGTCACCCAGAAAAAACATTGGAATGGTGTCCACCTGAAAGAAGAAGAAAAGGAAGATCTCGAAACCCGTGGATGCAAGAAATAAAAACTGGAATGAGAACGAGAGGACTGGAAGGCATGGAGTGGATGGTTAGAGACGAGTGGAGAAATAAAATAAAACTTTAGGCTCAGAAGGATGTGTAAACATTAAAAATCTGTATATAAATGAAATAATTTTATTAATTAGGATTTTTGTAATTTTGGTGCTATAACTACAGTATATGCTTAATTTATTCTTATATTTCATGGTGACAGGCCTAGAAGACCCTTAGTCTACCAGTCGACTGTTGGCAATATATCCACATATGCTATTTACAGAGTTGGACTATCATCCAACCAGTATAAGAGTGACGTGGTCAACATGTCGATATAATTATAGTACTGCCGTATATTAATTTATGAATTATGTTTCTAGATGAACTATAAACATTTGTAAAAATGCAACGTGCTTTTTGCATATAGTGACCATAATAAATAGGAACCCTAAGTTTTTTCTGATGGCGGATTAAGGAAAATGTTTTGTTTCTGTGTGTGTGTGTGTGGTTGGATGGGTAAATTTTGTTGGAATTGAGCTATATTGGGAATACATTTTAGCTAATTGGGCCTTCTCTAGCAAGCAAGTGGAAATATTTGACAAGTTTTAATGGTAGGGAAAGAACTATAGTACCGGTATTATGAAAGTATTTTGTGTAGTGTTGACTATAAATTTGTAAATTATCATTTAATAGCTGATGTTAACATCTGAGGTTTATTTTAATATAGTACTGTATAATGGATATATTTTACCCTTAAAAAGGTTTCACGCTTTTTCACAACTCCGGCGCGGAGGAGTAATATATCTTCACAGTCAACAGAAAGACACTTGTCTAAGCTCTTTGAAACGCCATCTTGTTTCTGGAGGTCGGATACGGAAAGCGGCTTGTGAGGTGTGTTGTGGATATAACCATTTGTGTGTGACTTGTATGTGACTTATGATACAGTGTGTGTAACAAGAAGACACCCAAATCAAATTTATAATAATAAAAGGTAAGAAGTACATTCACATTGTGTTAATAATTTAGGAGAATTTAGTGTTACAGAAGTACATGCATCGCCTTTTTTTAACCGTACAAATGTTCATTATGGCAGTGACCAGTCGGCTAGTGTAAAAGTCAATTTAATATGTGCATTTACTCCTAACTATGTAGCAAAGCTGTCAGCTATATCATATCATTATAATACATAAATAAACATGGGATGACCTTCCATTCATCTTATCTCATTATGTGCTCTGATTTATTGACCGAAGTGTCAGCCTTACATAATCTGAAAAGCCTATGATACTACTGCTATCTAGCCGGCTATAAACAATACTTGTACAATAGCATTTAACTCTTCGTAATATTATGTATAGTGAGATAACTGCTTGCTTAAGTTGGAATGTACGAGGGATACAGATGCTGTATAAAGTTTTTTTTCTTTTTTTTTTCTGGAAGGGGGCGTGGACAAACCAACAGCTCTCTTCAGTTTCACGTATTGACAATGGGTATCAGTCAACGTTCATTTTAATGAGGATAATGTCTACCATTTCTTGTTGTTCGTTCTTCTGAGAGGAAATTCAATATTTGTGCACAGAAGGCTGTAGAATATTCTTATTGTTATACGATTTTAGTTTCTATTTACTTATGGCAGTGGTGCACTAATGTTAATAAACTAAAAATATATAAATAAATAAAATGCTATCTACTTTTTATAAGAATTCAAATTTTACTCCATATAAATAATTAACTAGATAATATAATATTATTTTAAAACGAAACGTTTAATCATTGGTAATGGGCTAATTTATTTTTTTATAGTTTTAATTACAATATTAGATTAAATTCAGAGTAAAATTAATGTAAGCCTAGGCCTAGAGGGAATGCTGTATTTTAGATGAGGCATTTGAATTAATTGTCTTAGCCTAAACAGCAGATGCATATTTTACTCACTTATCTACATCATTTTAATTGTTTTATTTATATATAGATTTTTAATGTTTACACATATTTCTGTGACTAAAGTTTTATTTTCTTTCTGTACTCGTCTCTGTCCATTCACTCCATGCCCTCCAGGCCTCTTGTTCTCATTTCAGTTCTTATTTCTTGCATCCATGAGTTTTTCTTCTTCTTCCAGGTGGACACCATTCCAATGTTTTTCTGGGTAATCTTTCATCTTGCATTCGTCGTACATGCCCAATTTAATTGCATGTATCTTATATAATCTACTATTGAATATCTAATATTTTTCTCGTATGATAGTATCTTTTTTTTTTTTTTTATTTTGAACATCTTGCTACTCTCCTTATGAAATCCATTTCCATCGACATAAGTTTTGTTCTAAGTTTTTGTTGAATTTCCAAACTTCAGCTCTATATGTGACAGTACTTCTCACTATTGAATTATATATTTGTAACACATTTCTTTCTGGTTATATGTCTGTTCCATAAGACTCCATTCATCATTGCTGTTATTGCTGTACCTTTATTTATTATGTTCTTAATATCACTTTCTTGTAAATAAATATATAATTTTAATACATATAATATAAATATAAGCTTACAAACAATAGAAGTGCATTAAATACACAAACTGATGAAGATTTAATATTTTATGAGGAATTGGATGAAGAGATAAGTGGATTATTTAAATTAATACCTTGTGAAACCTGAATGCACATTATTTACATGATGCTCAATGTGAAGTTCATCATTATGTTTCTCATTTCTGTTACAAAACAATCTAATCTTTTGGGAAGAGGTAGCATATTTATGTATATAGAAATGGAATAATGTAACAAATATGGATCTTAAACCGAATATAATTATTCTAACAAGGACTCGCTGCATTTTCCATTAAACTATGAGCTTATCATTAAGTTTAATGAACATAGTAACTGAGAGAAATTAAAAAAAAAATCGGCCGACAATGGTTGTTGAGAAGATATTTTTTTTAGAAAATCATGAAATCTTGAAAATTTTACATCATCTTAATTTATTTGCTTAAAATTCAGTGTATGAGCGTCTTTTAACGTGCGTAACACATTAGATGATGATTATGAAGTTTGGGAAATGTCTTTTTTTTAATTTAATTGAGAAAATATTTTGGTAATTTCCTCAATAACCAACGTCGGCCATCTTTAAAATTTTTCTCAGTTACTAAGTTTATTATGGTTTATCTAATTATGCAATTTATTTCCAAGTTGGAGTTTAACGGAGGTGTAGTGAGTCCTAATAAAATAAACAATTTGTTATGTTCACTAAAATACACTTCAATATTATCAATCTTCTGGTATCCATACACATACTGTGTGTGTGTGTGTGTATATGTAGGCCTATGGCTTGTGCATATATATGGCTGAGCCATACTTGATGAATAAATATAGGAGGAGACCAATGAATGAATCAACCTAATATATATCATAGTATAACATTATTTTTAATCTAAGGAAAAAAACAAATATATATATATATATATATATATATATATATATATATATTACCTGTATAAAAACAGGAAGCTCGCTTTATGATTACATATGTTGAAACTGCATAAGATGGGGTTTCGCTCCTTAGTATCCTCTGGTAATAATACTAATAATACTTTATTTTACCTGATGAATTTAAGACCATAATAAATTTTCTTACACTTCACCTGGGTTAAATTTATACATAGGCCTACAATTATGACTTATCTACAGATGAGAAGGAAAGAATATAATAATAATATATAACATGTCTGAAGAAGGTACAGTGTACCGAAACAGCTGTCACTGAATTATATCTTAATAAATATGAAATCAAATAAAACTAAGTTTTATTTTTATTTAATTAATAAATAAATAATTTGATTAAATAATTGGCTTGATAATGAGAGTAAAAATATAAAAGCATAACAAAAATATACCTAGAGCATGGTTATATTCTGAATTGTCTAAGGAAATATTTAATTAGCTTTTTTTAAACTTTTTGGGTCGGGCGTTATTGATATGAGAGAAGTGAATTCCAGAGTAGGTTAGCTGAAAGACGGAAGGATGAGATGTTCGATGTATAGGTGCGTTTAGAATTAGGTTTTCTCTTGGTCGTGTATTTAAAATAAAAGGAAGGTAATGAATGGAAACGAGTAGAAATATATACGTAGGGGTGTTGAGGTGGACAAAATATTGTATAAGAAGCAGAGGCAATGTGTCTTCCAAATGTATCTAGGTTGTATATATAACGTGCACAAGCATTATGAACGATCTCTGCAGTCTTTATCCGAATGTCGGTTAACAGTAAGTCACAATAATCGAAATTAAGTTGAGACAAGCATTTTTTTTTAATTGAGGAAGGAAGGGAATTTTTCAAACGCTTTAGAGAATAAAAGTGCTTTTTTCAAACGCTTTAGGGAATGAAAGATCGAATTTTTAAAAATAACTTTCTCTTAAATTAACCTGCCTGCTAAGATTTTGGTCGAATATACATCGCAATTTTTACGGAAGATTTAAATGGAATATGAGTTTAATTTAGATTTACGGAAACTGTCGATAAATAATACATCTTGTTTAATAGACTTTAATGACAGGTAATGCTTCTGAGGAAGACATATCGCTGTAAGATAAGGTCTGACCTTCCGTATAAAGATGAAGTTTAACTTTTTAACAAAATAAGACATTCCTTGAAATGTCTATCCAATTATTTTAAACTGGGATCAAACTCGTGACTGTCAGTCTTAATTAAATATTTTTTTGTAAGCCCATGTTTTCCCTTTACAGAGATTTAGGCGCTCTCCCCCTACAAGGAAGAATTTGAACCATACTAATTTAGTTACACTTGTTTTCGTATAGATGTCATTTTGAGTGGTCCGTGATCAGCGTTCCACCTCATACTGCCATCTAGGAAACCAAGGTAGTACTAGGACTGGGAAATTCGGTAAATTTTGCTTAGAGGCCTTTTCATTCAGGCTTAAGGACTCGGGACCCACGGCTTAAAGTCTCTCTCGGAGGACTTGCTCCTTGGATTTTTCCGTCCTAAAAAATCCATGGACACCGGCCGGCCGGGCTTGAACCCACGACCCTCGGGACCAGAGGCAAGGAGCATAACCACTAGTCCACCGCGGCCGACTTTATTAAATATTACAACATCAATAAATCATCTTCAGTTTTCTATGTATCGGAATATATTTGATAGCTTGAACTTGCGAATCTCCAAATGAGATTTTTGTCGGATTAAATGTTAATAGAGTAAGGAATCCATACGTTTTGTGACCGGGGATTTCATTAAATAAGACATAATTTCATTCAATAGCAAGCTTGTTGTTTCGTTAGTCGCTCTTTTCATTTCCCAAGAGAAATGCATAATATTCAACATAACAAAGACAAGCGTTATACAGTGATATAAATCAGTGATTATTAAATATTTATCATGGCTTTGACACGAAGCTAATTAGCTGTATCCACTCGACTTAATGATGTAGTCATGTTTTGCACTACTTAAGTGCAACTCCTCTCTCATTCATCAACTGAATACCGGTAGTTGCAAGGGAACGTTGAATACTGAAAAGTGAGGCATGACCCTCAAATTATGTTTACAGAAAAATCTTATGCACATCTATATAACATTTTACATTGATATTTTTAAATACGAGTAAAACGTTACCGCCTGAGTCAACTTACTTCCATCCATAGTAATTCTGCCCGAGGGCAGGTCTTTCACAGCAATCGTAGCATTTTCATGCTATGGTTTGCAGTTTTACTAGGGAATTATAGGTGTGGTAGCTAGCTTCCCGTTGCTTTCCACACCAGTGAATTATGATGATGAAGATATGATGGCCGGATGATTTTCGGGGACCGTTGGGCCCTAAGCTTCCTGACATTTGTCTTACAGGCGAGGAAAAACCCCGAAAAAAAACCTCACCCAGGAGCCAGTCCCGACCGGGAATCGAACCCGGGCCCGCTGCGTGACAAGGCAGCACGCTACCTCGAGACCACAGCTGTGGACTCAACTCACTTGGTACAATTATTTTATTTTGGATCAAAACTTAAATGTCGATTCAAGCAAACATTTTAATGATATTCTGGTTTAGACTCTCATATTTAATTCATCTCAAGTCATTACCTAAATATTGTATTTATAATAATGAATCTATAACATGATAATATTTCTGGTAAATACGGGCATACATGTATCACAAGTTTGAAGAAGCCTATTTCTGTTAGCTTTGTTACCTAAAAATGCTTCTTAAAGAAAATATTAGTTTCCATGTTGTAGTTTGGGATTTCTGATGCTGTTGTAAAGAAACATGTACCGTATTCTTCACAATACTTCCTTCACCCATAGAAAAGAGCACTCTATGCAAGACAAGAATACACAGTAGTCGTTTATCGCTGTATTATAAGAGTACGTGTTTGTACAGTGGCTCCCCTATGCTTAGGTCATCGTTCATTTGTTACCTCAATGAGTTCGGCTTAAAAGGTTTCCCCCATCTCAGAAATGGACTCATTCATCATCCTAGAGAGGCAGGGGACATATAATAAAAAATAACACAGGACATCTTCATGAATAAGAGGGAAAAATATGTTACATTATCTGTATCCAACATAACATTTCTGATTAGTTATAAAATATAATTTCTAAGGCAAATTAGACGAGGTTAATTATCATGAGTAATCTAACAAGAGGTTGTGATTTTGTCTAATGAAAATCTCAACCTCGCTTTGGATTTGGAGTGACTATTTAGCGAATAATCAACATCAGAAGCTAAAAATAATTATAATGTTTAATATTTACCAAATGTGAGGTTATGTATTCCGATCTTACTTCCGGGCGATTTCCAAGCCGGCTGTATAGCTATAAATAGCATATCTTTACTGTTAAATCTCTTAGGGCTTGGAAAATCAATAACAGATGATTGTATGAGAAATAACTATTAACAATAATGCAGATTCATTATACAACATTTAATATTTTTTTAGAGCAACAGAACTAAGCTTTTTTCTTGGTAATATGGAATCGCTGCTTACTGTTGTTACCCAAATTCCCCATGTTGTTGGGTGGATACCGGTCCCATATTGGTCGAAATTCAAGGCAAATATTTCTTTCGCATGGAAACTTGAACCAGTGCAATTCCCAAATCTCTGCACCAAGGCATGATGCTTTAAACCTCTAGGCTATGGTGCGGAACTTCCCTAGAAGCATTACAAACACATATATCTGTAGTTATGCAATTTCTAGACAGTATAATGAATTATAACTTTTAGAATTATCGCAAAAACACAACATGTGGTAGTATTATCATGAAATGTTACTGCTTCTAAATTGTTATCAAATATGGGACAATCTTTAGTTTTTTCCTCAAATCGTCAAGTTGAAGATATCCAAAGACATTGTTTACATAGATTAATTATCGGTTTAGTGGAGTACGTTTTATCATTGTCTGTAATTTTAGTTATCTAAATTTGTCTCGATTTCTAATTTGAAAGCTTGATTCTCTAACCGCATTCTATTCATACTATAGATGCGACAAATTACATCGATTAATTTAATGCTCACAACGGAATGGTATGAACAGTTATCATAACGTGTACGCCTTAGACGCAATTTGAAAGTACACAAGAAATAATAGAGAATAACCAAGTTTTAGGTGCAATGGATGAGAAATGAAACTAAACACTAAAATAGAAACTCAACTATACACATTGCTCTGGTTTAGCCGAGACAAAACGTGTGCAAGTCGATGTCCTTGTCACTGTCAGACGATAATAAATCATCATAGACAAGTGTATGCACCCCCTCCACAATTAGGTCCTCCTCAAACAATTCCGTCTTTATGTGATCAACTTGGCTTGGCGTTGCCTCTGGTAGGCCGAAGAAATCTGCCAATAGTTTCACTACTATTCCTGGATTCATGATGATCTTCATTGTAATTTTTGTACAAACAAAACTCCCTTTGTAGCTACTTTCTCTACAATGTACATATTGTGATTTTCTAATCAGAGACACTATTTATCCATATTGAGGTAGTGTTCCATGTGTTTGCATTGAATCTTCTGAATTACGAAATCCGGTATTCTATGCCTGATATGAATATATTTTTTCTGTCTTTTTCTTCAGGTTGCACAATGTAGAAAATGTAAGGTACATTATCAAGAAAATAATTGATCTTCGAAATAATGCAAATTAATCACAAACAGGAATAAGATGCACAAGGAAATTAAACATAGGCTCAATTCTGGAAATGCGTGCTATTATGCATTAAGAAACTATTGACTTCCCAACTCCTTTCAAAAAACGGTAAACTGAAAATATATAAAACTATTATTCTACCAGTTATATTATATGGATGCGAAACACGGACTCTTACTTTAAGGGAGGAAAGGAGATTACGAGTATTGGAGAATAAAGTTCTTAGGAGAATTTTTGGAACAAAGAGAGATGAACAGACAGGTGAATGGAGAAGACTGCATAACAGTGAATTACATGGTCTTTGTAGGAAGCGAGATGTAATGAGAACAGTTAAGTCTCATAGACTGCGATGGGCAGGACATGTGGCACGAATGGGGAATGAAAGACGTGCATGGAAGCTTCTTGTAGGAAAACCGAGGGAAAACGCCCAGTTAGCAGACCAAGAATGAGGTGGGAGAATAACATTAACTATGATTTGAGGGAAGTAGATTATACAGGAATGATTGAAAAACATGGCTCAGGATAGGAATATATGGAGAGCTTATGTCCACGTGGCCATAAACCTACGGGTTCGATAGTGCCAGTGAGTTAGTTAGTTTAATAATGCAAAATCTTGATAGGCAAACATCTACAATGTGTAAGATCGTCAGTTACATTGTTATCATAAGGTCATCTAACACATTCAATGCTACAATTTTCATAACGACACTGCAAAAAGGATTTAAAGTAATTCTGCTCTGCTCTTTATATTTTATATAGGTTATATACAGGATGAATCCAAACTCTACCGACAAACTTTCAGAAGATGTTCAGAGATTTTTCTGAGTGTTTTAGTGCAAGGAACCTATGGTCTCCGGTGGCTCATTACCAAGTCATTTCATTGTTTTTACTTTGTGCGAAGTCCTCCTGCCGCTGAAAATTCCATGTGGTTTCAACATGATTGGACAACAGAAAATTTTGCAATGAATGTTAGGGAATAACCCTGATTAACACTTCGGGCAAATATACATAGATCGTGGTAGTCCTGTTCCGTGGTCAGCTCCATCACTGGATCTGTTTCCCTGGTATTCAATTCGAGTAATTCGACCCTCAGAGCAAGATGGCAGCACTGATAAATAATTAAATATGACGTACATCATGCAATAAGTGATTTGTATAGTATGTACTTGGTGCTGTCTACGTGTACAGAGTTTATTTTTTAATAAACCAGGTAAATATATTCCTTTTTTTATTAAACTATAAGGATTTATGCGTTTCTTCATAACAGTATGATTTGAATATGTTATGAGTTTGTGATAAAAGCTCTCTGATATCCTAAAATGCTTATTGAGGGTATTTTTAAGAAACGTATTGGTACTTCTTTTACGAATTGTAAACAAAGTAAACCCTTAAATTGGCAATGTTTCCTATAAGATACATTGGTTTAATTTATTTAACTTTAAAAATAATAAAACAGTAAAAAAAAGAATGAGTGGAAATTATTTAAATTTGTGTTGAATTACACAACGTGCACTAATAACTTAAGAATGGTTCTGTTTTCACTGCTGTCTGATACATTTTAATAACTACCGCGAGAAATATTACTGTTTCGCCAATTTAAGGGTCAAAATATACTGTCAATAATTTCGGAAAACATAAAATATTTTTTTTATTAATCTACATTGTAAAAAATCGAGGTGCTTTATAATGGCTTTGATATTAAAAAGTATACTTACGCGCATTTCTTAATATATTTGTGTGTTTGTGACTTAAATTCTCTCAGCAAATTGTGTCGGAATGGAAAATTTAGTAGTTCCATATTTTTAAATATAATATAAAATAATCTGTAGCATATGATCAGCATTAATGTCCTGAAAAAAGGTAAATATACGTTCTTATCAGTCCGTTATGGCTGAACCAACGCGACGAATAGGAGGAAGGTTGTTTAGACTTAATCTCCAGCAGACTATAGCTCAATGAAAGTTTTGGTTCTCATTTTGTAGGAGGCTTAGTAGGCCCCAGGAGCAATTTGGACGTGAATGAAGATAACCCAACTCCTACACTACCCGGGATGGAATCCGGCCTGTCCATCCTATTGTTAGGCATCTTGCCGCCTGATGTACTCGGTCAATATTAACCCTTAAATTGGCAAAACTTCTTTCTTCTTTTTTTGTGACGGCTACAATGCGGCTTCGAGTGTTCCGATTCTGTTTCCTCTTGACAACTACTTTTTTTTTTCTAACTGTAAGAGGTTCAACTGCTAACCCTTTGCCTACACGGCGGAATTGGCGAAACAATTTCCCGTGGCTTTATTTAAATGTTTCGGACTGCAATGAAAATGAAATCATATTATTGTAGATTATAGCGTAATTTGGCACAAATTTAAGTAATTTCTACTTGTTTATTTTTCTATTGTTTCATAAACAATTTTTTAATGCCCCAAGTTGTCCTTTTGGAGATTTCTGGTCTTCTCTCCTGGCATTGGCGTAATTGTAACACACTTCTGAGGTTGGGGCGCCTGGAAGGCTGGGTTACGTTGCCCCGATATGATAGGTGATGATGATGGTAGTGGTGCGCCAGGAGAATCCTTAATCCTAAGCTTAATCTAAGATGAATATGAATGATGATGATTGCGATGGCCATATTATGTTCGGGGACCGTTTGGACCTTAAAGTTTCCTGACATTTGTTCTGCAGGTGAGGAGAAACCCCAATAAAAACCTCACCCAGGAAACTGTCCCGACCGGGGATCGAACCCGGGCCCGCCACGTGACAAGGCAGCACGCTACCTCGAGACGATAGCGGTGGATAAAATAAAATTATATTATCGTACATTACAGCTTAATTTGGCACAGATTTAAGTAATTTCTACTGGTTTATTTTTCTATTGTTCCATAAACAATATCAAATGAATTAAATCAATGTATCTTATGGGATAAAGTGTCAGTGTAAGGGTTAATATCCTATAAAACTAACTCACTGGCACTATCGAACCCGTAGGTTCATGGACGTGCGGACATAAGCTCTCCATACATCCCTATCCTGAGTCAATGTTTTGTAATCATCCCCTGTATAATCTACTTCCTTCTAGCGCCCCGCTATTGTATAAAGTCCTATCATTCCATGTTCCTAGGAACATGTCCCTGTGTTTGAGCCTTTGATAAGGGTTCCCTGAAGTAGTCTCCGCCCGGAGAACCGAATGGGGGACTATTAGACCTTTGGAAAATTTTACCCCAGTTGAACCAATGTCCGCATTTCTTGACGGTTCTATTTTTACGGTGAAAGATCGTTACTCTTTCGACCAAGGTACTTTCTTCGTCTGGCTTATCACCTTCGACCAGTCCTGCATGGGTAACCCTCGGCGCAATGCTACTGCCGGCATAGCTCTCAGGATCATTTACGCACGCAAGCCACTCCACCACGACAAGGTAAAGATATCATGGAGATATATCCTATAGGCCTAGCAATTAAAAAAGTAAGTTTACTTCTGTCTCGTCCGTAATAGGGTCGTGACTTGTGGTAAGAACCGTTGTAATCAGTGTATGGTACTGAGGAACTTAATATATTAAGAAATTACATAAACCCGCAGAATCACAGTATTGCCAGAAAATGCAATATGGGAATTAATACGAATAAGACTAAATGTTGAACAATGTCAAAAGAACCAGTAAGATGCAAATTAGAAGTAGAAAGAAAAATTATAGAACAAGTATCAGGATTTAATTATACAGGTGTATTAATAACAAACACTAAACATTTAATAAAATAAGTAAAGAAACAAGCTGATAAAGCAGCACAAATATCAGGATATATGAAATATTTAATTTGGCGCAACAAACATATGTCAATAGAAAGCAAAACCCTCATATACAAAACGATAGTTCGATCAGTTACCGTATATGGATCAGCGCTGATACATCAACAACTAAACAAATAATACGCACGTGTGAAATGAAGATCTTAAGAACTGTTGAGGGGAAAACATTATTTGATAAAATACACAACACAGAAATTAGGGACAAATGTCATATTCAAGACATAACCAAATTTATTATAGATAGACTAAATTATTGGATAGGTCATATAGAAAGAATGGAAGACAACCGACTTGCAAAAAAAAGAGCAAAAGAAAATAGACCAATGGACGGTGGAAGAACAAGAGGAAGACCAGCCAAGAGATGTACAGACAGTGGATGCACATCCAATACGTCTTCCTCCGAGGAGTGATTTTGGAAATAAACAGGATGAAAATCTTACAAATTATGAATAAGAAGACAGTATTACCATTGATATACTGTGTTATAATTAAAACGTTGTTTATGTGCGCGGAACGATTTTCATTTCCTGTGACAGAAATATAACTTCCTTCTGATAAGAAATTACCCTTTCTTGTATAATCTTTCCTGTTGAGAAATGCCAGTATTAAATTAAATTATCTAGTATTACATTAAAAATACAACCGGAAAGTAGGATATTGCATCTGTGCTGCATTGTACCTTAAGATCCACAAATATCTAAAACAGTTTCGCAGCGTTAGAAATTTTAATTGTAAAATTTTCAATTTATAACCTTTGTAATCGCCAGATTCTGCACCAGATGTCAGTTAGATTCCAACCCCCTCCGCATGAATGTTAAGAAATCCTGTGGCTCTTGTAGGAATACATCAGTCGGATAGGAACGTTATATATATCGATTTCCTGATACCTTTCGACAGGAGTAGGCTATAAGTCTACATAGGATTTCACATTTTCCCTTCTCTTTAATAATTATCCTTCACATAACCACTAAAACATATTCTCAGTCTATAATTCTTCCTGTGAAAAAAAAATGCAAATCACCTATGTAACGTAGTCTGGGATTCTACCTTTTAACCCTCTTCAAATAAGATATGTATTGTCTTAATATTTAATTTTAGGAAGTTATATTTTGAGGTTATTTTAATTATATTATTTTTGGTCTGGACATCTTACCTCAATATTAATGTTGATTTGTTCTTGGACATGTTTCAAAACAATTCTGTTTTATCGTCAGCTTTCCCAGACTGGTTTTATTTATGTTGCATTATGTTGCACCACCTGGATGTCGATGTCAGCTCCATCCTGTGGTTGGCCAAAGAACCTCCAAACAAGGTCACCCTCCATCGGAATATCAAAATTCATAACTCTGTTTCTGTTCTTCTGAATATAAATTTTTTCCCCGAAAAAATCTCACCCAGGAGCCTTTCCCGATCGGGAATATTTCCATATATATACAGATTTATTTATATAACGAAGCCTGGAACATGTAGGCATAATGCAAATTAACGACGTTAATAAATAATCCATCCATCCATCCATAGTGTCCTTCACTGCAATCATAGCATTTTCATGCTATGCTTGCAGCTTTACTAGGGAATTGTGTAGGTGTGGTAGCTTCCCGTTGCTTTCCACACCGGTGAAGGATGATAATGGTAAGGATGATAATGATAAGGATGATGGCCATATGATTTCGGGGACCGTTTGGGCTTTAAAGTTTTCCTGACATTTGTCTTACAGGTGAGGAAAAACCCCGATAAAGACCTCACCCAGAAAAACTGCCCCGACCGGGGATCGAACCCGGGCCCGCTGCGTGAGAAGACAGCACGCTACCTCGAGACCACAGCGGTGGACAATAAATAATAATAAATAAAAATATATAAAAATATACCTGACCAGAATCGAACGTGGGTCCGCGTGGTTTGGAAAAAGAGCATCTTACCAACTGCTCCATTGAATCGAACGATACGAATACTGCAAGAAGAGAGACTTACGCCATCCATTTTATATTCAAACGTGTCTGAACATGTAACAACGCACTGCTGTGAATCGCTCTTCAAAGCTCTTCACTTTCCACCATCAAGAGTTGCGCCATAATTTTTTTTCAAATGCTGTACATAAAGCACTCGAGAAGAAAGAAATGCAAACTTCAAATAACTAATGTTTGTGGTGCATGGATGGCGATTTCATTAAGGCTCTTCACTGGTCCCTATCCTCAGACAACTGGATCCAATTATACCTAAATTACATCCGAATATTATCCTCCCGCCTATGCTTAGATCTTTCTAATACTCTTTTATCCCCAAGAGTTTCCCAATAAAAAAATTGAAAGTATTTGTATTTTACCCATTCGTGCTGTATGACCTGGTCATATCAATCTCCTGGACTTCTATTCCAAGGTTAGTCTGTAAGTTTGTGCCGACCCAAAGCATATAACTTGCTTTATATAATTCCTTCGAAATTTTATCAACTCTTTCTAATGAATTCTGTCACTATTTTTCATTTCCTAATCTAAACAATAATAATAACAATAATAATAATAATAATAATAATAATGATAAAAATGATAATAATAATGATAAAAATAATAAAAATAGAACTCCTGGAATTAAAGTGTGTCATAATATACAACCCATTCGAGAATTTTGAAAACGACAATTCAAACATGTATAATAGACAATAACAACAAAACGAAATATAGGCCTACGCCAACGTGATACAAGATTTTTACTAGAGAAAACAACCAGGTATGCGAAAATGAAGCCTTCTTTTTTCTTTTTCTTCTTCTTATTCATAATTTATAGGATTTTCATTCTGTTTATTTCCAAAATCGCTCCTCGGAGGAAGACGTATTGGATGTGCATCCATCGTCTATCCATCTCTTGGCTGGTCTTCCTCTTGTTCTTCTCCCGTCCATTGGTCGATCTTCTTTACCTCTTTTTGCAAGTTGGTTGTCTTCCATTCTTCCTATACGACCTTTCCAATATTTTCGTCTATCTCTTATAAATTTGGTTATGTCTTGAATATTACATTTTGTCCTTTATATCTGTGTTGTGTATCTTATCAAATAATGTTTTCCCCCGAATAGTTCTTAATATCTTCATTTCACATGTGCTTATTATTTGTCCAGTTTTTGTTGTATCAGCCCTAGTTTCTGCTCCATATACGATAACTGGTCAAACTATCGTTTTGTATATGAACCTATTACCATATTATTTTGAATTAGAAAGTGAAGTAGGCTTGAAAAATCCTACACTAGAAAGACATTAGAGTCTCGAAATTAAATCTGAATAAAAAAATGTGCTTGCATGCGTGTGTATCCTAGATGTGACAATACCCAAGTTGTTCATGTTTGTGACAATTGAAGAATGATCAATATAATTATATTCATGATGACTATGATGATACACACGCAGGTGGAAAATTTATGTAGCTATGGGCATGGTTGCAGTTTAATGTCCCACTTCACATACTGAAAGTAAAAAAAATAATAAGTAGGCCTATGCATGTGGTACGAAAGAATGTTAGAAAACAGAGTAGATGAGAAAGACACTTTCCTCACTTATAACAATTTATTCAGCCCATGACATTTGGTGAACTTCTGTTATGACCACCTTGTTATTTCTGTAGGCCAACATTGTTTTAAAAAAAGTAATAGAAGAGTATGACTCATTTATAACTTAATTTATTGTTTTTTTATCTAACGTTTAAATTTATCATAGATATTCAAATAACAGACTATTTTGTGATGAAAACTGGTTTACGTAAAGAGCATTGTGGAATTTATTTCTAATTTATTTTCATTATGAACAATAATTTAGTAAGTAAAATGTTATCTATAATGACGATTAAAGATGAATCTTATATTATATATATTAATTAAACTGTGTACAAATGTTTTCTCAAAATACGATACAAGTTTTAAAATTCAATCTAAAGCTGAGGTGAGTAGTATTTTTATTTAGCGACGCAATTTAACTTTAGAATGGCAATTCAAAACTGGGATTGAAAGGACTCAGATCCCTTTTGTTTCAGAATTGAGTCTTTTTAAATGTTATGAAACATGTCACCTTCCCATAGCCTTATTTCATTTCCGAAGGAAGCCATTCTCAGTGTTTTTACACCCTAAAATATTCATCGACCTCAACCCACGTTTGAACCCGTGGACCTCGGAATTAAATGCGACGATGGATAACTACTAGTGCACCAATACTAACATATAGTAAACTTATATTTCTCAACTTATTGAGGGAAAAAATTAAATTGAATTAAACACATTTCAATTAAAGATTTTATTTGGCGCAACACACATATTTTGTCAATAGAAAGCAAAACCCGATATACAAAAACGATAGTTCGACCAGTTGTATATGGAGCAGAAACTAGGACTGATACAACAAAAATTAAACAAATAATAAGCACATGTGAAATGAAGATCTTAAGAACTATTCAGGGTAAAACATTTTTTGATAAAATGCACAACACAGAAATTAGGGACAAATATCATATTCAGGACATAACCAAATGTATTATAGATAGACAAAAATATTGGAAGGGTCATACAGAAAGAATGGAAGACAATCGACTTGCAAAAAGAGCTAAAGGAGATAGACCAATGGACGGGAGAAGAACAAGAGGAAGACCAGCGAAGAGATGAATAGACAGTGAATGTACATCCAATACGTCTTCCTCCGAGAAGTTATTTTCGAAATAAACAGAATGAAAATCCTACAAATTATGATTAATGAGAAGAAGAAATTTCAAAGAAAGACCCTTAGCGCAGTAACTGCTTAAGCTGAGCGAATTCCTCAGCAAGATGGCACTGCGAGCAATGTCCCGCTTTCTCTTATGGTATTGTTTATAAGGAAAGGAAAATATTAATGTTTTCACTGTGAGCCTGAATAGCGAAGATGGTATCACACTAACGTATAGAGTTCCAGCTTGAAAACTCGGTTCAGGGGTTAATTTTTCTTTTAATATCATATATATAACTTTGGCATGGCCATTTTCGGTGTGTACTAGGTAGGTACGCTGAAGATATGCAAAAAAAAAATCTCGATATTTTCGTCAAAACCATCGAAATAGCTTTATTCCTTCGGAATTCGCTTAAACTAAATTATAATAATATTAATAATACGTTTTAAATTAAGGATTTCTCTACAATGTAGTACTTTTCCTACTACCTATTATAAATTTTACTCCTACATAGCACCCTATTCTCTGCGTCACTCTCTGTTAATCCTCCCGACACCACACTCCTTGCACCCATTGTTATTTTGGTCTCCCCTTTCTTGTTTGCCCTCTCTTCAAAATTTAATATAATCTTATGTATCATGTCATCTGACATCCTCTTCACGTGACCAAACCATTTCAGTCTACTTTCTTCTATAACTTGTAGAACATCTTTTTGAACATTATTCCTCTGATTTGTAGTATTCCTAATGTTGTATCTTCTTGAATTTCTAGAGCCCTCCTCCAGAAGTCTATCTCTGTTACCAATAGATAGTGTATGTGCTTGCTCTCTGCTTAATGACCACGTTTCCGCACAATACAATATTATACTCTCCACCAATGAACTATATTCATTTTATTCAGAATGTTTCTAATCCACAACACCAACCTAGACTCATTTTTGAGAACTAGGCTCTTCCTGTCACAAGCCAGGACAAATGGGGAGTGGTAGAAGAGTAACTAGGGTTCATCTGGCCCGGATGATAGTATCCTGTGAGGGCTCTACTAGGATACAGCAACTACTACCTTGCAGGGAGACATTGTTTCGTCAAAGGCTAGAGGAAGAAAACCTTGAACAAATATCACCCGGTCCTCCAGATTGGGTTATAACGATGGGCCAACTCCGCGACTTATGAAAAATATCCAATGTGAATAATAATAATACTAATAATAATAATAATAATAATAATAATAATAATAATAATAATAATAATAATAATAATAATAATAATAATAATAATAATAATAACAATAATAATAATAATAATAATAATAATCTGTCTAAAACCGGTTTAACAATATAAAAACATTTTCCGATGCCAAATGTTCTGTGTGTTCAGTGTTGGCACTACTTAAATTTCTTCTCCAGTCTTGCCTATAACTCCATTGCTCTCCCTAATTTCTTCTTTCTCTGATTGTTGTTTTTATACTCTGAATACCAGGGGGATTTGGTCTCCCGCTCTTCAACTTCTTGGGCAGCAGCCATTCCAACTCTTAATAATAATAATAATAATAATAATAATAATAATAATAATAATAATAATAATAATAATAATAATAATAATAATAGATTCCCTCTGTGGTGTAATATCAGGTCAGGTTAGGAACCCTGGTGTTTAGGATTCTATTCTCAGATATTCCGTACAATTTTTCTTTCGGTATAGAGTTTGGAACAAAGTCCACACGTCTTCGTCAGGACAATTAAGTAGCTAACTGATATTAGAAGTTTCGAAAGTCCGTTAAGAAAATTGAAACTTAGTTTAAACTGCGTCGCGATATACGTGATTCCCTTACTGTTTTTTTTTTTTTTTTGCCAATGACAGCAAGTATTACAGTTGGGCTTAGCTCTTCGAAGCTGTAGCTATTTAATAATAATAATAATAATAATAATAATAATAATAATAGTAATAATAACAACAATAACAGAGTTTAGAATTAGACCATCTACTACACAGTATAAGATCTGAAGCTCAAAAATATGAACTTTCAAATTTTGATCATTTATATTTGTATGCTTGTTGATACTTATTTTTATCTATCCAGTAAGCATATTTTGGCCACAATATATTCAATTAAAAAATCTATGTTGATATACCGGTAGATATTCTATCATTTGCAGTGGACAGTCTTATTGAATTTAGCTTAGTAACTTTAGATATCTTGCAAATAGTTATAAAAAAGTTATATATATATATATATATATATATGTGTGTGTGTGTGTGTGTGTGTGTGTGTGTGTGTGTGTGTGTGTGTGTGTGTGTGTGTGTGTGTGTGTGTGTGTGTGTGTGTGTGTGTGCGCGCGTGCGTGGAGATCATCTCATAAAATTATCTGCAGTTCAAAACTTTTGGAATCAACCTTTATCAAAATTGTACCGAAAAGCAAGAAGCAGAATGTAGTATACTATATATATTATTTTTCTTATTATACCATATTAAGCTTGCATTGCTCAATGTTAAAGATTTAATTATAACATCGATAAAGCGTCACTGCTATAAAGTAAAATAAATATTCTCTTTAATTTGCTTACTTGATATAGTCAGCTACTAGATGGCAGTGAAGACAGTGTTCTCGCGACATCTAGTAATATTGTAGAGAATAATGCATATATAAGAAAAATAAGTGTTTGAATTGGATTCGCCTGGTAGTGTAATGGATATCACACTGAGGTACAGACTCAGAGATCCGGGTTCGAATCCCGTCCAGGCATTTATTTTTCTTATTATACCATATTAAGCTTGCATTGCTCAATGTTAAAGATTTAATTATAACATCGATAAAGCGTCACTGCTATAAAGTAAAATAAATATTCTCTTTAATTTGCTTACTTGATATAGTCAGCTACTAGATGGCAGTGAAGACAGTGTTCTCGCGACATCTAGTAATATTGTAGAGAATAATGCATATATAAGAAAAATAAGTGTTTGAATTGGATTCTCCTGGTAGTGTAATGGATATCACACTGAGGTACAGACTCAGAGATCCGGGTTCGAATCCCGTCCAGGCATTTATTTTTCTTATTATACCATATATATATATATATATATATATATATATATATATATATACACACCACACACACACACATACGCAGACCGTTTGTAGCTGTGTGTAAACATGAAACATTCCTAAAATATTTTCAATCTATGAATAGGTTTCTGTAATATTTTATTATTTATTTGATGGATCTGTACTTCTGAATACTCTGTTTCTCATGCGTTAATGCAGTGTTGCAAGATAATAAAGATGTAATTTTTAACTTACATCCATTGACAACGGTACTTTCCATATTTTAAATTTTTCTTACTAAGCTTTGAAGTCGTTTATTTCTTAACACCATTACAGATTCATATAACGTAATACGTTTTATTTCTCGGCGGCGTGCTTTGTTGCATTTTTAACGACATACCAGATCATTCCGGGTTACTTTGACCAATGGACAGTTCAGAATTAAGATGAACGTTTGCAATGAATTATTAAAGTTTAACACAAAAACAAGTTGATATACTGCACGTTCCCGGATATTAACTGTATGAAATAAAACTGGCCATGCTAGAAAATATTGTTCTTATTGAAGTTGGAGACTATAGCTATAGGTCTATACTAATTAATGAGCCTTGGTAGAAAATGTTTTAATTTAAGATTAGTATTTTTTTAAATTGTACTATATTGATCTTCACTATTAATTCTGGATTAATAATAATAATAATAATAATAATAATAATAATAATAATAATAATAATAATAATAATCCTGTTGGTAGACCAAGAATGAGGTGGGAGAACAACATTAACTATGATTTGAGGGAAGTAGATTATACAGGGAATGATTGGAAATCATTGGCTCAGGATAGGGATGTATGGAGAGCTTATGTCCGCGCGGCCATGAACCTACGGGTTCGATAGTGCCAGTGAGTAAGTAAGTAAGTCTAATAATAATAATAATAATAATAATAATAATAATAATAATGGTCGCCCAGCGGTCGAAATTCGACCACAATTCATTAGTTTTGAGTATGTCGCAATTATGTTATTATGCATTAATCTTCGATTTATTTTAAAAATACGAACGATAGGAAATATGTGGATATAGCTTGGCTAAATTATATTTTAAAAAAATAACGCGTCATTTGACATTTGTATCCTATTTATAACTAACTTACTGGCACTCTCGAAACCGTAGGTTCATGACCGCGCGAACATAAGTCCTCCATATATCTCTATCCTGAGCTAATGTTTTCCAATCATTCCTTGTATAATCTACTTCCCTCAAATCATGGTTAATTTTATTCTTCCACCTCTTTCTTGGTCTACCAACTGACCGTTTTCCCTCTGGTTTTCCTACAAGAAGCTTCCATGCATGTCTTTCATTCTCCATTCGTGCCACATGTCCTACCCATTGCAGACGAGACTTTACTGTTCTAATTATATCTGGCTTCCTATCAAGACCATGTAGTTCATGTTATGTAAGTCTTCTCTATTCACCTGTCTGTTCATCTCTCTTTGGTCCCAAAAATTCCTAAGAACTTTATTCCCAAATACTCGTAACTTCCTTTCCTCCCTTAAAGTAAGTGTCCATATTTTGCATCCATATAATATAACTGGTAGAATAATAGTTTTATATATTTTCAGTTTAACGTTTTTTTTGAAAGAATTTGGGTGTGCACTGTTTATACTATTTAAATTTGCATTTGGCGTATTATTATGTGTCCTCTTTGTCTCTCACTCCAACCAGTCATGTGTCCTCTTTGTCTCTCACTCCAACCAGTCAATGTTCTATGTCGAGGCATAATGGAAGTAGGTGCGAGTATGTAAATATAAAGAAAATATGTAATGAAATTACTGAAATAAAGATTAGCAGGGTTTAATTTAAATTTGGATAATAAGATATACTTTTTTAAATCACTAATAATAAACCACTAATGATAAATATGTGAGAATAAGTCAATTCACATTGCTGCTGCACAATTTTCTTTTTACAACAATGCTCGCCGCTTTCAGTTTGAACGTAAACAAATGAATGAGTTATACAGATAAATTCCTTAGAGATATTTTATTTTATTTTGTTTAATTTAATTTATTTGTAGCACATATTATCCATACATTTTATTTTTCTGCACCCCTTCTCTATATGATCTTTAATTATGGCAAATATTACACTCCTCCGTGCGCGCGATCTGCTTAAAAAGGGGTACACATTTTTTCCTTCACATATTAATATATAGATTAAGTTAAGCTCGATGAGTTAAGACCATAATGCCTTCTCTTCCACTCAATTAGCAAAAAAATATTATATAACTAACTCACTGGCGATATCGAACCCGAAGGTCCATGGTCCGCGGACTTAACCTCTCCATACATCCCTATCCTGAGTTACCGATAGTTTTTATCATTCCCTGAATAATTCATTTCCCTCAAAGCATGGTTAATTTTATTCTCATACCTCATTCTTGATCTACCTACTGGTTGCTTTCCTTCTGAAATTACTAAATGAAGTTTACATGTCCTTCTTTCACTCCCATTTGTGCCATGTGTTATGTTCATCGAAGTCTTCGAACTTTATCTGTTCTTATTATAGCTGGTTTCCCAAAAACCATGTTGCTGTTATGTGGGTTTCTCCATTAATCTGTCTGTTCGTTTCTCTTTAGTAAAAAAAATTATAATCAATTGAGTTGGTGTTTACTTGATGAAAATCCATATGTGTTAATTAAATATGAAAAATATATATGAAAATCAAATAAAACTACGTTTTATTTTTATTTAATTAAAATCATAATCGATTTATTCTCAATACTCGTAATCATTTTTTACTGCCGTAAGATATTATGTTTCGCAGCATATGTATGGTATAACTGAAAGAATGCCTTGGTGCATAGCCATAGGAAATGTGCTGGTTCGAATCTTCACGGAGGAGATATTTTCTCATGCAATTTCGGACAGTATTGGACCGGTGCCCACCCAGTATCACGAAGAATTTGGCGTTGCTACAATAATTTCCGGCTACAGGTTGTGAAAACCAAGTATAACGACTGGGGAAAGGCTGCTAACCATATTCACCCCTTACTAGTTATAAATGGCACATGTGGTTGTAAGACCAAATGTCATGTAGGACCTAAGTGGGGGGGGGGAGAAGGAAGCTTTTGATAGTTCAGGTGTAATTTCTGTAAGAAGAACTTCGTACACCTGACGCGCCATGTAGTTTTTCTTATAAGATTGAAAGTGATATTAGTTTATAAGTACTTAAGTCTATTTAGAAAGAATAACATATTTTAAAAAGAAAATTTATATTAAATAGGTCGCTAAAATGAAGTATGAGAATATGCAAGATATCAGACAATAATCACAAATACGAATGAGATGCACGTAGAAATCAAACATAGGCTCAATTCTGGAAATGCGTGCTATTATGCATTACAGGGACATCCCAACTCCTTTCAAAAAACGTTAAACTGAAAATATATAAAACTATTATTCTACAAGTTATGTTATATGGATGCGGAACATGGTCTCTTACTCTAAGGGAGGAAAGGAGATTACGAGTATTTGAGAATAAAGTTCTTAGGGAAATTTTTGGATCAAAGAGAGATGAACAGACAGGTGAACGCAGAAGATTACATAACAGTGAACAACACGGTCTTCATAGGAAGCCAGATATAATACGGACAGTTAAGTCTCGTCGATTGCCATGGGCAGGACATGTGGCACGAATTGGGAATAAGAAACGTGCATGGAAGCTTCTTGTAGGAAAACTAGAGGGAAGGCACCCAGTTGGTAGAACAAGAATGAGATGGGAGAATAACATTAACTATGATTTGAGCGAAGTAGATTATTCAGGGAATGATTGGAAAACATTATCTCAGGATATGGATATATGGAGAACTTATGTCCGCGCGGCCATGAACCTACGGGTTCGATAGTGCCTGTGTGTTAGTTATCAGAAATAGAAACTTAGTTCCAGAAATGAGTAGATTCGTAAATCTCTGTGAGTTCTACATATTCCCTTTCCTGTTTTGAGAAGATAGGCTTTTATGGTATATAAGAAATTGTAATATAATTTCTCGGAGGCGAGAAGGAGGTATAACAAATAATTTAATAATTCCTTTCTGATGGAGTTCATTAACATTAATCCAGGAAACGCAATAAAGCACAAGGGGGAGACACCTTGTCAATAAACTGATTACAGCAAATTTAAGGTTTCAAATGCGGGTTAATTCAGTGCATTGAGTAACATCACGTTCATAGAAAACTGTTATGTGATCAAGAGATTTAGTGACTTTATAACTTATCCTTTAAATTGAGAATAAACTAAAATCCTGTAAGGGTTGATGTTTGTAATCTAAAGTACTTCGCCGTAAGTATAACATTTACGATGGAAACAATAAAAATAAGACAAGGCCTACACGTTAATAACATAGTACAACCTTGAATGTTTATAGGAATAAATCACTATGAGGTTTAATTTAAGATAAATTAAAATGATTCATATATCTCCTCATATCCAGTCTTCTAAGTAGAACGCGATTTCAAAGCCTTGGCGGCTTCATCTTCAGTACTTTCTTGTCGACTGATGATATGTCGATCAGAAGAATTACTTCTCCTTCTCTCTGTTGGTGGACCGATAAACCTCCAGATCCAATCAGAAACCGCGGGAATTCGAAGTTATAAGTTTTTCTTTCTTGTTGTTTTTTTGAATGTTGACTTTTTCCCAAACCTTGAGTTCTTTTAGTTTTTCTGTTTGTTTAATTAGACTGGCCTTTGATCCAATTAGATGTTTTTCAGACCAAGCATGCGCAGCTACTGCTAACTTTTCCTGTTCACCATTTTTTACATTTCTAAGATGTTCTTTCACCCTTATTTTCAAATTTCTTTTTGATTTTCATATGTAAATTTTGTCAAAATCCCTGCATTTGATCTGATAAATTCCTGATTTGTTTCTTTTTCATTTTTTCATTTTTATTGGTTATCCTATTTGGGTATGAAGCATTTTATGAGAAGTATGAACCATTTTAATTTAATCATAATACAAAGCATTTCACAAACCAGAGAATAGTTAGAGAGACTCGTATGTCGAATGTAATTTCAGAGATTTCCTAGAATTGCGCTGAATTATAGACCAGATGGAAGGAGAGAAGTGGGAAGACAATTGACAAGATGGCCTGAGCAATTTTTTTTAGTCACGGAACGGGCCTTTGAAGGGCTCAATGCTTGTTAGATGTGATGATGATGATGATGATGATGATGGACGAAGTTTATAATTAAGCATTCTCTGTTTCCGCAAGTTTAATAATATAAACTTTTAGTACATTTTGTTTTTATGGGTATTTGAGTATAAAGTTCTTAAGAAAATTTTTGAGTCAAAAAGAGATGAATAGACAGGTAAATGGAGAAAACTACATAGTTGTGAGCTACATGGTATATATAGGAAGCCAGACATAATAAGAACAGTTAAGTCTCGTACACGGCGATGGGCAGGGTATGTGGCACGAATATGGAATGAAAGATGTGCATGGAAGCTTGTTGTAGGAAAACCAGAAGGAAAACGCCCAGTTGGTAGGCCAAGAGTGAGGTGGGAGAATAGCATCCATGATTTGAGGGAAGTAGATTATACATGGGATGAATGGAAAGCATTAACTAAGGATAGGGATGTGTGGAGAGATTATGTCCGTGCAGCCAAGAACCTACTGGTTCGATAGAGCCAGTGAGTTAGTTATTATTTTTAATACATACGTAAATACAAATATTAAATTAGCGCCAAATCAAATTCACTAAGCGTTACCTGATTTTATAATAAAATATTCCCAATATCTCTTCCTAATTAGGCCTATATACCTCATGTTTTATCTTTTTAAAGTAGGCTGTCTTTTAAACAACAACAACCATAATAATAATAATAATAATAATAATAATAATCCATCCATCCAAACATCCATAGTAATTTTGCACGAGGGCAGGTCTTTCACTGCAATCATAAGCATTTTCATGCTATGCTTTGTAGCTTTACTAGGGAATTATAGGTGTTGTAGCTTTCCGTTGCTTTCCACACCGGCGGTGAAGGATGATGATGATAATGGTAAGGATGATGATGATGATGGCCGGATGATTTTCAGGGATCGTTGGGCCCTAAGTTTCCTGACATTTGTCTTACAGGTGAGGAAAAAACCCGAAAAATCTCACTCAGGCGTCTGTCCCGACCGGGAATCGAAACCAGGCCCGCTGCGTTACAAGGCGGCACGCTACCTCGAGACCACAGCAGTGGAAAATAATAATTCGAAAAGCCATTATTGATTGATGATTGCTAAAGCTGTAATATTTATATTATAAAAAATAGAATGCCTGAGATCTCAGTCTTGTACTTTGGATGTGGGGTGTGGAGTACTTTCGAAGCGTATGCCTCATCTTCAGCTTGTAAATCGGTAGGCCTACTGGTTGTTCGTGAGAATTTTGTAGAGCGGGTTTACACAATTCTCACGAACAACCAGTACCGATTTACAAGCTGAAGATGAGGCATATGCTTCGAAAGTACTCCACATCCCACATCCAAATTTGAGGAAGACAAGAGATCTCATGCATTCTATTTTTTTTTGTAAGCCCATGTTTCCCTTAACAGGGATTTAGGTGCTCTCCCCCTACAGGGAAGAATTTGAGCTATACTAATTTAGTTACACTTGTTTTCGTATAGATGTCACTTGAGACAGGAACAAAGATCGGAAGCAGCTGAGATGCGATTTTTAATAAATATAGCAGGATATACTCTGCTGGATAAGAAAAGAAATGAAGATATAAGAAAGGAACTAAATATTTTCAAACTTACAGACCCAATAATTAAATACTGGAAAGAACATATTGATAGAATGCCAGAAGGGAGATTTCCAAAATTATTGCTAAATTATAAACCGCGCGGAAGGAGAAATGTTGGTCGCCCACACAGAAGATGGTCTAAACAATTTTAACAATTCTAGCTTTCATGAAACCGGAACGAGTCAACAGGCTTAATCCCTGGAAGATGATGATGATGTCATTTGAGTGGTCCGTGGTCAGCGTTCCGGCTCATACTGACATCTAGGAAACCAAGGTACTACTAGGACGGGAAAAAGCAGTAAATTTTGCTTAGAGGCCTTTCATTCAGGCTTAAGGGCCTTTTACGAGCCGAAAATCTTTAGATTCGGGACCCACGGCTTAAAGTCCCTCCCGGAGTACTTGCTCTTTGGATTTTTCCATCCTAAAAAATACATCGACCCCGGCCGGGTTTGAACCCGCGAACCTCGAAACTAGAGGCAAGGAGCATAACCACTAGTCCACCGCCACCGATCATTCTATTTTAATATTATAAATATTACATAATAACCTCAACGGTGTTTCGCCTTGAATATTAAAGCTGACTAGCAGATTAGGGCAGCCACACGAGTTACTGTAACGCAATCCCTCAACCTCAATTTCAGTTTCTTCGACTTTTCATGTCCTGTTGCCCTCAAAAGGCTAAATGGACCCGTTTAAGTCGATAGGCCAATACTGAGAGAAAACGTTATGATATAGCTCAAAATCAATCCATGGAATGCTAGTCAAACACACCACGGACTCTGTTTTATAAATCATAATAATAGTGCATTTTAATTAATATATTAGATTAGATTATATTAGATTTATTTAGCCTGATGGAGTTAAGGTCATGTGGCCTTCTCTTCCACTCACCAGAACAAACATATATTACATCAGAACAATCTCAATTAACTCTAATATTAAATACTAAATAAAAATTTTACGCTAGTTAAATGTGCTATAATGCGGATTACGTATTTATATTTTGAACAGAGTGCGATCCATCGGGTATCGAGGTCTACAATCTAGGAACACCATTCCCATGATGCATCACATAGATTCAGATCGATTTACTGCCCTGGTACTAGTTGTTCCTTCCATCTTGACACATAGGGCTGCACTTATCTACTTCCTTTAAGAATAGTTCAACCTGAGGTTTTTCTTTACTGTGATATATACGATATTTCATATGAAATCGGAACTTGGTCAAGAGACGAGGTCCATGAAAGGAGATCAAAATGCATTTTTCTACATTTGAATATTCATAATTCTATTATTCACAATGGTGTGTAGCCTTAATATGCCCGTATATAAAATGAAGATTATATATATATATATATATATATATATATATATTATTTAAAAACAATATATTTTCTTTATGTCTGATATTTTTTAAATTGATAGAATATCACTTAATTCTCAAATCAATGCATTTAACAATATGAGCTTAAACTTCTCATTCTGTGCCTAAAATACTATCCATTCCGTAATATAATTCCACGCATTGTTATATAGCATACTTAAATCTCAGGCCCTTACTATGTATACAAAGAAATTCTATTTTGGAGTTTTGTCATAAGTAATGCCACGAGTGATTCCCAATTTATCTAGAGAATTTGGAAATCAAGATTGGCATTTGTCAGGACTATTTAACGAATAAAATTAAGCTGTTTACTCACAAATCATTATTTAAATATAGTTATTTTAAAATATTTATATATTTAATGTAAACGGCGATGTTTGAAAACAAATTAGAAATGTTTATGTTTCACTTGTTCATCACTGCAACCAGATCATATTATTTATTGCCAAAGGATCGCAATATTGTAAGAATGCATCCTAGTGGAGAAAAAATGAACCAACATTATAGGTTATTAATCAGTTTCTAATGTCTTTTGAAGTAAATATGCAATTATATTTTTCTGGAACGTGAATTCCTGTGAAATAATACGTTTAAGAAAGTGCAAAGTGTTTTTTGTGGTATAATCAATTGCTAAAAATGTTTTATATTATCTCCCGCAAGCATATCTGCTTACATTCTTGCACTATAATACAATCTGGTAGCCACAATCATTCTAGAATTCTTACATCTTAATATATAAATTGTTATATTCAACGTATTTCTGAGAGAGTCAGTCACTGCAAAATAATGGTCTGACCTATTCAAAATATTAAATAGGAGGAACTTGATTTTAAAGTGATAAAATTAAATTGATAAAATCGAAGTGAAAAAACGACTGTGATTGGTTGTAAATCAAAATCCATTGAAATGTGATTGGTCATTGACTCCCATTTGGGGCATGAGTTAAATAGCCACCTGAAAACTATGAGAACAAACCCTTGATTTCCGAATTCTTTACCAAGCTGTTAATCTGCCTATGACGCATTTCTTGTCAGCTATTTTACTATAATAGAAGGTTAAAAGAAATATCTGATACTTTCAAGTTTACTTTCGTAAATGTTTTGTTCTTATTTAGACTGGTTAAAGTTAGAGTGGTGTAAGTCATTTTTCACATGCAGTAAAATGTGGTAAACTTCAATTCAAGGTTCTATGTTAAATCTGAATCCAAGTGACACCCTTAAAGGATAATATTACAGCATTTTTATTCCCGAATTTATCACAGTATTTTTTTATATTATATTAATTCTGGAGGACAAAAAAAAAGACTTACAATAGCGCAGCTTTAATACGTCCGTTTATAAAAGCTTTAACACATTTTAGATTTAAATATTGGGTCAGGTATTTAAAAAATTGGGTCAGGTATCTTAGGTTTATATTTGTTGTGCTTATCAAGTTTTTTTTATGTTCCGTTTTAAAAGGTCATGCGAATCCACATGCTGATTTGGAGCGATTTGTAGTGTAGGTACAAGTGGTAGGATTAATTTTAATCATATTATAAAAGTATGATAATGGGGTTAGGTTCTGATATCTATCTATCTATCTATAATGTCGTAGCCCATTGTTGAGCCATAGCCTCTCCTTTGTTAGAAGATTTACTAGACCAAGTTAATTTTAGTTGAATTATTTGCACATAGATGTCATGAATGTTATGCGGTCAACACACCGACCCAATGAGACATCTAGCAGACAGTTAAGGTATTATTGGATGTTGAGGTAGGCACATTTTGCTTAGAGGCATTTTTATTCAGGCTAAAGGATATTTTAAGAGCCTGAGAATCTTTAGACTCGGGACCCACGGCTTAAAGTCCCTCCCGGAGGACTTGCTCCTTGGATTTTTCCATTCTAAAAATCCATCGACACCGACCAGGTTTGAACCCGCGACCCTTGGGACCAGAGGCTTGAAGTATAAACATTAGCCCACTGCGGCCGACAGGTTCTAATATAGAAGTTCAAAATAAGCATTTCTCTTGAAAAGTAAGGAAAATGAAGATACAAATCTGAGGTTAGATAGCCACGGGATATGAATCTGGGTCTTCCATAATACGAGTGCCAAAAGCTAACATCTCGTTAGGTATAAGGTATTTATTTAGCTCACAAAATGCAGCTGAAAGAAAGAGACAACGATGCACTTCATCGACCTGCAACGTGGGATAGTTACCAAGTTAACTTTCTCAAAAGTAAGCGCCAGCACTTTATCAGGACAGGTGATTAAGTTGCTATCTCTTTTGTCAAGAGCGCTTACATTCTTGTTGGATGACGCATCTTTCCGCTATGTATGTTTTAAATGTTTTAGTTTTATAATGTGAAATTTTCTATGTATGATTGTAAAGCAAGTATTAAGGTTGGAAATAGAGTATCCTCAGAATTTGATATAACAAAAGGATTAAGACAAGGATGCATGATGTCACCAACATTGTTCAAGATATACTTAGAAGATATTAATGAAATGGAATAAGTTATCTAGGGGAATGGGAATCTACATTAATAAATTTACTGCACAATTTATTATTCGCTGATGACCAGTTTATAATAGGACAAGATAAAGAAGATATAGAATATATGATTAGAAAGTTGGTAGATGCATTCGAGGTAGGTGGACTGAAGATAAATTATATTAAAACAGAATATATGGTATCGGAACAAATTCAGAAGACCTACAAATAAATAATATGATAATTAAACGTGTAGAATAATTTAAATATCTTGTATCTATAATAGATAAATCTGGTACTTGTGAAAATATATTATTAACAGGGTAAATTGTGCAAGGAAGGCGATTAGATCCCTGAATGGTCTTTTATGGAGTAGAAATTTGACCAGAAAAAAAAAGAAGAGATTATACAGACAATAATAGAAAGTATACTTACATATGGATCAGAAAGCTGGACAATAAATGAAAAGTTGCAGAAATGAATCTTGCCGACAGAAATGGATGAATTACGGAGAAGTATGAGAATATCCAGGCTACAACATATCCGAAATACATATATCAGACAAGAAACTGTTATCGATAGGATAAAAAAGAGAGCTTTACAGTGGTATGGACAGGTACAACGGATGTCAGAAGACCAGTGGTCTAAACATGTGTTAGATTGGATTGTACCAGGCAGAAGGAAGAGGGGAGATGTAGAAGAACACGGTATGAGGGAATATATGATGCCATGATGAAGAGGGCAAGGGAAGAAGGACAATGGGAAGATAGGAATCTCTGGAAAGTAGGAATCAATGGCAAACTGCTGTAAAGTTGAAAGCTTGTATTAAGTAAGTCAATTTTCTATTAACTATCTGGGGAAAATAACACAATCTTGTCGATAATTCATGGGGGAGCGTAACGATGGAGTTGAATATTCCAGAGATGGAAACTCGCGTTGTATGTTAAAAGACTCATGAACTCAAATAAATATATAGTAAATGAATCTTAATTTCAAATAAAAAATAGAGAAGACACATCACACCCAAGGAAAATTACACAAAATAAGATTTGTGAATGCAATACAAAAATCTATATATTATATTAAATATGTAATCCATCCATAGTAATTCTGCCCGAGGGCAGGTCTTTCACTGCAATCATAGCATTTTCATGCTATGCTTTGCAGCTTTACTAGGGAATTATAAGCGTGGTAGCTTTCCGTTGCTTTTCCACACCGGTGAAAGATGATGATGAAAATGATAAGGATGATGATGATGGCCGGATGATTTTCGGGGACCGTTGGGCCCTAAGCTTTCTGGCATTTGTCTTACAGATGAGGAAAAACCCCGAAATAAACCTTAGCAAGGAGCCTATCCAGACCAGGAATCGAACCCGGGCCCGCTGCGTGATAAGGCAGCACGCTACCTCGAGACCACAGCGGTGGACACATGTATAATAATGAATATTAATCCAACTGAAAATAACTTATGTATTATATATATATATATATATATATATAGTCCACCGCTATGGTCTCCAGGTAGCGTGCTGCCTTGTCACGCAGCGGGCCCGGGTTCGATCCCCGATCGGGACAGTTTTTCTGGGTGAGGTTTTTATTGGGGGTTTTCCTCACCTGTAAGACACATGTCAGGAAAACTTTAAGACCCAAGCTGCTTCTACGGTTGTACAACGGACAACAGAATTTTTTTAAAAGGGTTCAATGGTCGCCAGCTTACGACCAGGAAAGGGCTGATCGCCAATATTATTATTAGTATTGTTGGTTGTAATTTTGAATTATTGTTTTGAATTATAACTTGTTTATGAGTATAAAAATATAGTTCTTTTTTATTATATAAAACTTTCCTCATTAGAGGATTGCCTCAAGGACAAAGTGATACAGGCAATTAATTTTCGAAATTGATGAAATACATTTTGTAGATACATTATTTTTTTTAAAATTGCAATTGAAGTATACATACTATAAAGTAGAAATTTGTAAAGATGGTTTCTTAAAATTGAAATTGATCCTCTAATGGCAGCGATGGCAATTTTAGAAAGATACACTCTGTCCAAATCTAAGAAATTCCAAAATTTAGCTAAGAATCCTGGTATAGTACCTCTTGCCCCGATCATCAATCCTGTGACAGTTATACTATCTAATTGGTATTTATCTTTGTAATACTTTACAATCTCGTGGATAGTGAACTAATTTCAAATGCGGTTCATTAAATCAACATAACTTGCTAATACCCAGCGTGTGCTGGTATGCCTAAATGAATTAAATATCTAGGATTATTTAATTATATGGTATACACTGCGACGAACCAAACATGGCGGTTGCTAGAATAAATTTTTAATTTTAATTTCAGATAAACCACACTTCTTACGGTCGGATTTCGCTGATTTTTTTGGACAATACATACCTCGGTTTATTTTAATAGGATATTCCGAGTTTTATTGTGAAATATCGAAAATTGCGATCGCTAGAGCGATTTTAATTTTTTTGTTTCTGGTGACCTACTGATTTTAGAACATAATTGATAATGGCTAAACACTCGCCGCAACTGAAAACCTGTATATACAAATTTACTCCAAGTTCGGTTGCACGGTTTAGAAGTCTATGAAGAACAGACACACATACATTCGTTTTATATGTAGATAGATAAGATTGGATCATCTTCCATCGGTGTTGAATTGGTTCAATAAATATGGGACACACTGTAGAAATTAGCAGAACTGTGCTTTGGACAGTGACATTTTTAATCATAAAATAAATTAAAATACTGAATAGGAGTTGAAAATAAAATGTACAAATAACAGAAATACAAAATTAAACTGATAGTAAGTACTATTGTGAAGTAGACATGGGGCTTTTTACTCTGAATAAAAAAAATGTGGAGAGATCAAGAGAGATTATGTCCAGCCATTAAAATTATGTTTATTAGAACAATATTATTATAATTTCGAGAGCGGGAACAATTTTTGGAGATCCTCCGTATTCTATTTTGTGCAGTGTACTGGATAATGGAAATGGACAACTAATGATAAATGAGGGATATTTGAGGAAGTGGCTGAATTCAAATACCTAGGAACAATAATCACAAACAGGAATGAGATGCACAAAGAAATTAAACATAGGCTCAATTCTGGAAATGCGTGCTATTATGCATTACAGAGACTCTTGACCCAACTCTTTTCAAAAAAACATTAAACTGAAAATATATAAAACTATTATTCTACCAGTTATATTATATGGATGCGAAACATGGATTCTTACTTTAAGGGAGGAAAGGAGATTACGAGTATTTGAGAATAAAGTTCTTAGGAAAAATTTTGGACCAAAGTGAGATGAACAGACAGGTGAATGGAGAAGACTTACATAACAGTGAAATACATGGTCTTTATAGGATGCCCGATATAATAAGCCCAGTTAAGTCTCGTATCAGGAGATGTGGCACGAATGGGTAATGAAAGACGTGCATGGAAGCTTTTTGTAGGAAAAGCAGAAGGAAAACGCCCAGTTGGTAGACCAAAAATGAGGTGTGAGAATAACATTAAATATGATTTGAGGGAAGTAAATTATACAGGGAATGTTTGGAAAACATTAGCTCAGGATAGGGATGTATGGAGAGCTTTTGTCCGCGCGGCCATGAATCTACGGATTTGATAGTGCCAGTTAGTTAAATTGGAAATTCTGATTATTTTCCTTTGGTTTTGTGCTCGCTTGCAATTTGTATCAATTAAATATATTGGAAACGACAATACCGACAAACATTTAGAGGTTTAAGGGTGCTGGGTTTAATGTTGATGTAAGGACTGTCAGGCATCTTTATTAAATAGTAATTTGATGCCGATGTGACAGACACGTATTACGTTCCTTGAACCGTCATGTGTAGAGGAGGCAAGGAGAAGAAATAACTACCGGACAAATAAAAATACTAGCCAGAACAGGAAGGATAGTACGGACGAGGCCCAATAATTAACACTGAGTCGAAATTTTACGAATATTTTAAGATAATTGTATGAAGAGAAAGAAGAATAAAAACCATCGTGCCATAGTACTCGTTGGATACATCAGCCTGTAATCCTGTAGTCCCTGAAACACTTGGACAGATCATTCGTCACCTGTTTCACAGTTGAACGAACACACAAACGGCTCATTACCTAGAAACCATCGAGAATAAATATGCCGGATTTCATTGTGAATTAAATATGGTTTTGTTTAAGAATAAACATTCCACAGAAATAAAACTGGCATTACATTCCTTTTATGTATTTCACAACATTTACAAGTGACAAATATATTTAATGTCTGACGATCAACATAAATTCATTTTAAGGTTCCGAATACAATGAGTTATTTTATACACTCAGCCAAGATTTCCCAACAAACAACGTTTGTAGGTACTTATCCGACACAGCAAAACATTGACCTGTTTCGTTTGTGCATGATTTGCGAACTAATTGAGGCGTTGACATGGGAAAGATAGTGAGTCATAAAAATCAAATATTACAGGAGAAGGAAAAAGCATTTTTGACACTTTTAAATTTAATATATTTATATAATAGTAAAGTAAAGTGTTCCCACAACAGGCCCGGAGGCCCTTGGGGTAGTAGGAGGTTAAGGCTCCCACTTTTTCTAGACAATCGGCACTTTATGTCAGCCGGGTTGTCAGCCCTGCGTGACGGCCGCCTTTACCCCCAGAACAAGCGTCTGGTACTCATTTCCGTTAGAGGCTGAGTCGACCCCAGGGCCATATAACTGTTAATTACTTCAGTGTTACATTCAGCACATTAGACAACAACAAATTTAAATATGTTTTGTAAAGTTAATATGGGCATTTTGTAACTACTTTGCAAATAAAATGCCTTGTTTAGTAGTGTCACAATTACATTAAAATTAATGTTGAGAAAAGCGTTTTTTTTTTTTTTTTTTTTTTTTTTTTTTTTTTTTTTTTTTTTTGGCTTCCCCTGTAAAATTTGCTATTTATAACTTACTACCTTTCACATGTCACCGCCTCAATTATCCCTCTCATGACCAACCATGAAAACATTTTCACAACAGAGACTTCCTTAAAAGATTATCATATTCAGGCACATCCCGCGTACACTCGCTTCACGTCAGTATGCGACATCGAGAAGTGCAGTACTAGTAAGGCAGGTAAGTGCTTCATTTGCTATTTGTTCCTCACAATACATTGTTAATATTTAATATCTACGTCCGTGCGACGCAGCAACAGTGCTACTATGACTGAAGGTAAACGTTCCGCTGTGTCGAATAATATAGTTACATTATATGTATTCGATTTTTTCTTCGTTTATAGTTTTTATTGTTTATTTGTATATATGTATGTAGAGGTAAAGAGTTTTTTTTGAACATAAGCACATGTTAAACGCCCATACGCACGTTGGTATTTTAAAATTTCCTACCCGAAAGGAATCGAACCCGTGTTGCCGTGTGAAAGATGGGACTTAATTGACAATGCAACCACAATTTGGTAACAACACTGTATTTAGAGATTTTTAATGCTATTGTTTTATAAATTTGAGTTGTCTACAAATGCGATTTTTTTTGTGTAGCGTTCAATAATTTACAGAACAAGTTATAATATTCATTGATTAAACATTTAATTCGGCCTTGACCAATTTTAAATGCATTGGCGATCGGTATTAGCTACTTGAATTGATTAATTAAAATTTGATATTTGTATGATATTTATAAGCATAATTACATCCAAGTTAAGATTGAAAATAAAATCTCTGAATGCAGACTAATCAATCAAGGAGTTAGACTAGGATCTGGTCTTTCACCAATGCTCTTTATAATATACATGAACTCAATTATTAAAGAATGGAGACTACAACCACATGGCAGTATATCACTTAATAGATTATATAATTTAGACACCCTATTATTTGGAGATGACATTGTGTTTATAACGAATTCAGAAGATGACCTACAACGTTCAGTCCAACCAAATTGCAGTAAACTACAACATGGAATTCTCAACAGAGAAATCTAAAGTCATGGCTTTTCTAGGAAAGGACCCAGTTTGCAGTAAAATTATAATTAAAAATAAAATATTAGAACAAACTAACACATTTAACTACCTTGGATACCAAGTTACATATGAAGAGGAAAAATATTTTAGTCAAAAAATAAAAAAAAATTAACAGAGTAACAGGGATTATAAATAATATTTTCAAGCCAAACACAGTACAGCAACACACACGAAGTAGAATTTATAAAACACTGGCCAGACCCATATTATGTTACGGCAGTGAGGCCTGGACAATTCCGCAGTGTAGATAAACACAGACTACCTGCCGGGCACAAAAAAGAAAAATAAACCATAATGCAAGTTACTCAAGAACAGACAATCAAAAGAAATTCTGAGATTCTCAAAGAATTACAAACAGAATCAATTATGTAATATGTGCAAAAATACAGAAACAACTAGAAATCTCAGCAGAACAAGAATACCACGTCAAATCTTAAATTACCAGTCACCAGGCAAGAAAGAGATCATTTGGCAGACCCTTCAAACGTTAGATTGAAACCGTAACAGACCGCTAGGTTTATCACATGAAAGGAAGAAGAAGAAGAAGATGATGAAGAATTAAAATGTGTTAATTTTTCTTTAATTATTATGGTATAAGTACATGATGAAGTTTGCAAATTTTGTACAACTAAATACGTTTACAAACATTGCATTTAATTCGCTTATCTATAATGTAACATGGTGGGGCGTGTTAATTTAAAACTTGCATTCTTTTACATCACTTCCCATACTTGTACATTGCACTGTAAACATATTGAATTGGATATGCGCATTTTCCAAGGTTGACTAGCATAACTCTAGCATTTTATATTACTTTATCAGCTTAACCTTGAACTGATATCAGGAACTTTACCAGCAAACATATGGGTGTATTATATGTTTAAATAAACTTCTGTGACAACTTTATTCATTTTGTTTACGTGACACGAACCTTCATAAACAGTACAAGTTTAAGGTTCGAATTTTCGTTGTTTTAAAGTTCCTTATAAAATGTGAATTCTTCGGTAGGCCCCTACTTATGGACTGGGTGGTTATCATGCTCGCCTTTGCTTGCGAGGTTCGCGGGTTCAAATCCGACAGGGTCCCGTGTAGAGATGCGACATAACCTGAAGTCTGAAAAAAAAAACACTAGCTTCTGGCTTTTGAGCAAATTTTGTCGGCCCTTTCATGCTCAGATTTTAATTGTGACGCTAATGATCTTAGATGTCAAAGAGCGTTGCCAAATTAATAACGATAACAATTTGAATGCTTATATGTCCACCGGTGTGGTCTCGAGGTAGCGTGCTGCCTTGTCAAGCTGCGGGCCCGGGTTTGATCGCCGGTCGGGGCAGTTTTTCTGGGCGAGTTTTTATCGGGTTTTTTCCTCACCTGTAAAACGCCCAAACGGTCCCCGAAATCATACCATCATCCTTATCATCCTTCACCGGTGTGGAAAGCAACGGGAAGCTACCACACCTACAATTCCCTAGTAAAGCTGCAAGCATAGCATGAAAATGCTATGATTGCAGTGAAGGACCTGCCTTCGGGCAGACATACTATGCATGGATATTGCTCGGAAGATGGTAAGTAATCTATAATGAAATCTTAAATAAAGAGTCCAGGGAAAGAAGTAGGTAAGTAACCTTTTGACTAACTGGAGTTTGAGATAACATTAGATTCTCCATGCAAAGGATTATCTTTTGGAAGTTTGAAACAGTAAAAGAAACAGTTTAGTCATGAGTTTATTTACCTTCAAAGTTTGGTATACAGGTAAAGAAGTAGGTATAGTTGTAAAATTCAAAGTGTTTTTTCTCGGTTTCAAGAAAAGTAACTTACATTTTTTTTTTTTTTTCCCCTGTGTCCTTCAAATTATTTTTGCTTTTATATATCAAAAGTACTAAACTTTAGAAATAACCTTCCTGTGCTTAGGGAGAAAAGGAGATTACAAGTGTTTGAGAATAAAGTTCTTAGGACAATTTTTGGACCAAAGAGAGATGAACAGACAGGTGAATGGAGAAGACTACATAACAATGAACTACATGGTCTTTATAGGAGGCCAGATATAATGAGAACAGTTAAGTCTCATAGACTGCAATGGGCAGGACATCTGGCACGAATGGGGAATGAAAGACGTGCATGGAAGCTTCTTGTAGGAAAGCCAGAGAGAAAACACCCAGTTGGTAGAACAAGAATGAGATGGAGGAATATTATTAACCATGATTTGAGGGAAGTAGATTATACAGGGGATGATTGGAAAACATTAGCTCAGGATAGGGATATATGGAGAGCTTACGTCCGCGCGGCCATGAACCTACGGGTTCGATAGTGCCAGTGATTTCATCAAAGAAAGGAAACAATGTATTCGTAAATAGGATATTGGCAAAGGGAATATTAGGTCCCGTAAAGGATGAGAATGGAATAAGCTACAGAACAAGGAGCTCAATAGTTTATATCACCCTAATATTACCAGCTTATAAAGTTTAGGAGTATGAGATGTAACTCGAATGGGTGATAATATAATACAATTTTTATTGGTAATTCCTTGAGGAAAATACAGTAAAACTTGCTCAAAGCGGAATCGCATGGGACCATTTTTTTTTTCCACATTATAAAAATAATAAAATTGATTTAAATTCTTAAATTATAGAGTTCCGCATATGTCTTTTATGTAACTTGGATTAATTTTAGTTCCGCTGTCTTTGAAAAGTGAAGTACAGTTTGTATGAGCGACTTCGGCGGTAACACGCGAAAAAAAAAAACAGTATTGTTTCGTCAGCGTTAAAAATGTCTCTTTGGTGCGTATACTGAAATTAAACTATGCAGTGTCGGTTTCCGCTCACTAACTACACTTTCGTCCACATCTTTTGATTCTCCGCAAATTTGATTTCACACTACATTGTGTCATCTTTTAAAAATGTCCAGCCAACCTGAAGATGCCTTGAAATCGTTATTCCCTAGGAATTTAGCAACAGCTAGAGCTCGACTTTGGAGCATCGTTCTGGAAATTTATCTTCAATCACTTTCACTTTTAGTTTAATGACAATGATACATACGTTTTAGCCATCTTTATTTGGAATTCAGAACGCTACCTGTGAAAGATCGGTCTCAGAACTTAAACTAATTTAAGATTTTACAGTGAAATGGTTATTTTAAGACAGGTATCCGTATTTCGCATTACTAGTGTGTAGTGAGGTCGAAATAAAACTTCAGGTAGAGGTAGAATCTATATTTCACCCGGCGGCAGGATTGATTTTTGGCATAACGGAAATTAAATTAAATGGAAACTAATTTATTTCTCCTTTCCGCTTTATAAACACGTTTTTCGTGAATTCTGTAAAAATATCATTCCGTTTCCGCGTTGGACAGATTCCGTTTTATGCCAAATAAATACACGTAAAATTACTATTAATTCGGCGGGACCAATAAATTTGTTCACATTGAACAATTTCCGCATTATTGACGTTCCGGATTAAACAAGTTTTACTGTATAACTAAGGTTCTGTAAGTATAGGTAGGAGGATGGATTTTTGGGAACTGGAAATCAAACATAAACTGGATCAGTTCGCTGAGGATGTGAACCATGGACAGCATTACTGATTGCGGCATTGAATCTATGAGTTCTATTAGTCATGGAGTTAATTAGTTATAACATATCAGATCAGAAAGCAAGTAAAGGTATTTAGTATATTTTATTTTTATCAAGCGTGGATAGGTGGTAAAATTATCGGAGAAAACCGCATTACAACTCAAGACTGCAGAAAATGGCACCGCTGTAAAATAACTTCTTGTGTCCATGTATTATTTATGTCATTGGAGGAAAATTGTTACGGAAACTAGAACAAAAAAAAATAGTGTACATAATCTGAAATTTTATTATAGAAATACGAGGGTGAATCAAATATAAACTGGAATTGTTTACAATTTTATTGAATTAACAAAAAAAAATACAAAACCACCACCTCATTTTTCTACTTAGTCTCATGTATTTCCAACACACTTTTGCCATCGAGTTGGCAACTTTTTGATGCCGTCCTTGAAGAATGAGGGATGACGTGTAGTCAGCCAGTTGCGCACGAACTCCTCTACCGCTGCATTGTCACCAAACCGCCTTCCTCCCAGGTCTTCTTTCAGTGGCCCAAACAAATGGTAGTCACAGGGTGACAAATCTGGACTGTAAGGAGGATGTTCCAGAGATGTCCAAAGCATTTTCGTCAGTTTTTCTTGTGTCAACCGAGCAGTGTGTGGCCTTGCATTGTCATGCAGCACAATCACATTTCGGATCGGTTTCCGGCGGATTTTCGGAATTTGAGTTCATCACTGATTATGGCTTGACCACTTCCGAAGCTTATTCCAACGTGTGAAGCAATTTCAGAAATTGTTACGCGCCGATCCTCCTCAATAAAGTCCCGTACAGCACGAATGTTGTCTGCAGTGATGCTTGTTCGTTGCCGTCTTTGGTGGGGCTCATTTTCCACTGAATCCCGGCCCGTTAATTTTTTTTTTGCGCCAATCATACACCTGCATCTTCGAAAGGGTTGCTTCCCCGAACTGCGCATGGAGCCTTCTCAAAATTTCAGAAGATTTAGTGCCTTCTTTCGCCAAAAACGTAATAATAATGCGTTGCGCAACAGACGTGTGTACCTCTTGCTCGCTCATGACGTACTGAAGCAAGCGGCCGCTCTTCGGAGTGCGACACATCAAGATCCCTACTCCAGACACCCCCACCAACTTCTCCAAACCGCAACCTTTGCAGTTCGCTACCAGAGCCTCCAGATACAAATTCCGGTTTATATTTGATCCACTCTCGTACATAATCTTGACTATTTAACTCATGCCCCAAATGGTAGTCAGTGACCAATCATGTTTCAATGAATTTTGTTTTACAACCAATCACAGTCGTGTTTAACCTCGATAATTATCGAATTTTGATTACCAAAATAAAGAAAGCTCCTCCTTCTTAATATTCTGAACAGGTCAGAGCATTATTTTGCAGTGACTGACTCTCTAACAAATAAGTTGAATATAGCAAATAATGAACAGATTCCTTCGACCTATACATTTGATAATTGTGTGTTCAATAATTATGTTTTAGACACCGATTTTACTGAGTTTCTTCCGAAAAAATGAATTAATAACCTATATTGTTGGTTATAATATACAGTTTGATGTGTTTCATTTTTTATCCACTGGGGTGCAATCTTACAATATTGTGATCCTCTTTGGCAATAAATTATATGATCAAATTGCAGTGATGGACAAATTAAACATAACCAAACATTTCTCATTTGTTTTCTAACATAGCAGTTTACATTAAATATATAAAGTGATCCCACTACAGGCCTCAGCACGCTGTTGGGATAGTAAGAGGTTAATGCTCCCACTTTTTCTGGACAATCGGCACTTGATGTCAGCCGGGTTGTCAGCCTGCGTGACGGCCGCCTTTACCCCCAGAACAAGCGTCTGGTACTCGTTTCCGTTAGAGGCTGAGTCGACCCCAGGGCCATGGTGCCGCCAGAAGGTTTAGGTCAGTTTTAAAAAAATCCTGACCCCACCGGGACTTGAACCCTCGACCTTCCGGCTTGTAGCGCAGTGTCTTAAACACTACGCTACGGCGTGCCCCCACATTAAATATATAAATATTAAAAAAAACTATATTTAAATGTCCCCGAAATCATATGACCATCATCATCATCCTTATCATTATCATCATCATCATCCTTATCATTATCATCATCATCATCCTTCACCGGTGTGGAAAGCAACGGGAAGCTAGCAAACCTACAGTTCTCTAGTAAAGCTGCAAAGCATAGCATGAAAATGCTATGATTGCAGTGAAAGACCTGTCTGCGTGCAGAATTGCTATGGATGGATGGATATTGAAATAATGATTTGTGAGTAAACAGCTTAATTTTATTCGTTAAATAGTCCTAACAAATGCCACTCTTGATTTCCTCTAGATAAATCACTTGTGGTATTCATTACTAATGAGAAGAGCAAATCAGTTTGTTGTGATGTAATAAGCAATAGAAGCTGCTAGTTTCGTGGGATATTTTAATCGTGTACGTATTTGAGATTAGGGACAATTAGTGGTTTGGCCTTGAACGCCATTCAGATAAATAATATAGTTATATAGTATAGATAGAATAGAACCAAGGACGTTTAGTCTTGTATGAATAGTGTGAGTCATTAAAAAACACGATAATTATATAGCCTTGTGTCTTATTTAGAGTTCGTAGACTCGGATGAGAAATAATTTTATTGATATGCTATCTACGTTTCTCCATTTACGTGTTTTCAAGGCTAAATCAGAATTTATTAGTTTAAAAGTATCAGTGAATAGTGTGTATTGTCTTATATATTCTCCTCCGAGACTCTGACGTTAAGCTGATCACTCATCCGGAAAGGCCCTCCATGTCCTTGTGTAAAATGTAAAGTGATCCCATTACAGGCCTCAGGAGGCCCTTGGGATAGTAGGAAGTTAAGGCTCCCACTTTTTCTGGACAATCGGCACTTGATGTCAGCCCTGCGTGACGGCCGCCTATATCCCAGCACAAACGTCTGGTAATTATTTCCGTTAGAGGCTGAGCTGAGTCGACCCCAGGGCCATAGTGCCGCCAGGTCCTTGTGTAGTTAAAGAAAAGTATGTATGTGATCAAAAGTTTAAAATCTTCTACAGACAGTTTGTGTTCCTTAAGGCCCGGTGGCATACGTCATGCAAAAGATGTGAGAGGTTGAACTAAGACATCGTTTCCCAACCTGTGGTTCGCGAACCCCCAGGGATTCACATATTTCAAGGGGTTTGCCAAATCTTTTCTTTAATGGCGGGTTCCAAGGTTCATTTCTGCCTCATTGTCATAATAATAATAATAATAATAATAATAATAATAATAATAATAATAATAATAATAATAATAATAATAATAATAATAATAGTAATAATAATAATAATAATAATAATATTATTGTTATTAATATTATTATTAATATTAATATTAATATTATTATTAATATTAATATTATTTGCTTGGAAATAAATTTTATTTATGTCTATTGTATATGTATATTTAAAAGTCAGTGATTCACCCAATTCAAATCGTTGTGGAAGGGGTTCTCGAGTCGAAAAAGGTTGGGAACCGCTGAACTAAGGTAAAGAAATAAAGAAAAAATGACTTTTTAGCAAATATAAATTTAGATGCTTCTATGTATAAATGTGTTGTAGGATACAGTCTCGCTTATATTTATCATCCAGTGTTTGTGATACTTGAATCACATACAGTGCATCATATAATGGTTCCAACCTTTCAATGAAATCCTGCTTGAATATGTGAGACATTCACCTTCGAGAATACGAACATAAATTTATTACGCAGCAATCAATTCAGATTCAGAAATGAAAGCGAACTGTGAAAAAATTCAGTGAATTTTTATTACCTTGTATTTAAATTTCAATCTTAATAAAACTCAGACTTCTTTTCAAATAGAATCAAAACACCAGTTTTGAATCCTGCCGATGATGGGACAAGTCCCGAAAGCGCTACAGTTAAATGATAATTAAGTTGAGGAGACGGATCTTTCAAGTGAATATTCTATAATTTTATATTAATTTTCAAATAGAATGTGTAAACTGTAAATTTACTGCCACTGTTTACAGTTAAATTAAAAAAAAAAAAAGAGAGCAAACTTTTCCTTTCCTACTGATGTGCTATATTTAAATTTTATTCAGACTTGAGTTCACTGAAAACAGACAGGTTCACTGCTCCCATGTTCATGGCAAGATGTTGAGAAGTTAGTTTAATTTTAATAATTTATCAAATATATTGGACATTGTAAATTAATTCAGAGGACACCATTCGTTAAATAAAATTATTCTAAAATGTAACGCAAAAAAAAAAAATTGGTAGAACGTGGCAAAAGGAGCTAAAGTTCATAAAAAGGGATTAAAGGTGATAAAAATTGTCAATTTGAGGCATTGGTTACTTTCTTAGAGCTCTAATCTTTCATACAAAAAAAAAGTGCGCATCTAAAAACCGTAAGTCTAGTTATGATATAAGAATAATTGAAGATCAACCCTATATCTTAGTGTTATTAAAAATATATACACATGAAATTTAAATAAGCTTATACATTACTTTTCTGTCGGCATTATTTTGTTCTTATACTAACATAAATTGCTCTTACAAATAAAACCAAGGATCAGATATTGATTGTAGCGCTGGAAGGCTTTATTATTATTATTATTATTAATTATTATTATTATTATTATTATTATTATTATTATTATTATTATTATTATTATTATTATTATTATTATTATTATTATTATTTTGAAATTTCTTTGACTAACAGAGTTAGAATTTTGGGGCTAAAAGTGGATAGTAAATTTCATATTACCATTTTTGGATTTGAAAAGGAATTGAAACTTTCTACTGGAAGATGATTTATTATAATGCCCTTACTTTTTTTTTTAAATCAGAAAAAGAGATATTTTGGTGCTGGAAGATATTATTTTTTGTTTTAGTTCTGAATTTAAAAAAAAATTAATAATTGTGCGCTTAAAGATTATATAAGTTTGTTATTTGTTTTGGAATTTCATTCAAAGAGGGTTTGAAATTTGGAGATTGAATACAATCATATTTTTTCCTCTTAACTTGGATTAGTATTTGAGACAAAGAGAGTTACTGTATGGTTCTGCGGATTTGAAAGCCTATGATGTCAGTCATACATGGTTTTTAATTTTTGATGTTGATAAATACGTTTTATGACGGACATGTCGAAAACTTACCGATAACCCATTAATATGAAGTTACGTACGTCCTCGCCCAACGTTACGTAACTTGAGTGTCCTTAACTAAAACAGTTTCATCATAACTGGGTCGTTGACACTTTAACTGTGGACCTTGCTCTTTGCACGAATTAAGGTTCCTTTAACATTTCTACTTACTCTGTATCCAAGTGACATTTGTTTTGGACAAAAACAATACAAGTGTGAAATTTTACATATGGTACAATTGTTTAAACTGAGCTTCTTGAATCATAAAGTCTCTATTTTAGACGCCACTTGTTTCGATCGAATGTTTGTATGTATATATATATATATATATATATATTCGGTTAATTAATGTCTTTGACATCGTCCGATTCCTAATATCCAATTTTGTCGGTCCATCCAATCTCATGGTTGTAGATGTTTCTCCTTCATGTATAAATATATTCCCTGACTCCTAGAGGTTTTAGGTCTTCCTCTGCCTCGTCTTTCCTCACGTTTCCATTCCAAAACACATTTTGGTAGCCGATCTCTTCCATTCGCTGGACATGTCCGTACCATCTTAATTGCTGAGTTTTAAATAAATACATATATATACTTACTTACTTACTTACTCACTGGCACTATCGAACCCGTAGATTCATGGCCGCGCGCACATAAGCTCTCCATACATCCCTATCTTGGTCTACCAACTGGGCGTTTTCCTTCTGGCTTTCCTACAAGAAGTTTCCATGCACGTCTTTCATTCCCCATACGCGCAACATGTCCTGCCCATCGCAGTCTATGAAACTTAACTGTTCTTATTATATCTGGCTTCCTATAAAGGCCATGTAATTCATTGTTATGTAGTCTTCTCCATTCACCTGTCTGTTCATCTCTCTTTGGTCCAAAAATTTTCCTAAGAACTTTATTCTCAAATACTCGTAATCTCCTTTCCTCCCTTAAAATAAGAGTCCATGTTTCGCACCCAAAATAAATATATATATATATATATATATATATAGTTTTATTTATTTATTTGAAAGTATATCTTACTCTAATTCTTCTGGTGCTACAATGGACGTCTCTTCAATACAAATTCATTAAATTAATTTTATCGGGTCCTATAATAGAGGACATTCAGTAATGAAGGTTGCTTAAGATCCTCAAATTGTGTGCAGCTAAAACATGTTAAGATTTTGTTGTTAAAATGCGAAAATAATATTTCAAATATCGCTGTGAGTCTGTTTAAATTTAATGGTAAGGTGATTGGTAGAGAGTAGCACAGTTTCTCAGAACTATATCTTGTTACATGTCCCTTAAACATTTGAAACATATCCATTCAGAAGTTCGTAAAAATAGCCTGCATGCACTTTATGAGTAGTATTTCTGAGTTGGTTCTGTTGACCAAGAGTTTATCTAGCTCGCCTCTGGTTTCAAGGATTGCAGAAAATGAAGCCATTGGTCTCATGTTGTAGATTACGGCACGTAAAATAAATTCAAGCCTGAGAAAAAGAGTTGTCTGAGCAAAATTTGTCGGCGTTTTCACGTCCACATTTAAATTGTGCTGCTTATGACTTTAGCTGTTAAAGGGCTTCGTTAAATAAAACAACACATTAACATTCCGGGTCGTCTTACTAGAACATTCTGTAGGCGTATTCCTGGTTTTCCAGTTAAAAACATCAATTGTATAGGACTATAATTATATATTTTTGAATAACACTAAGAAATTAGGACTGGAAGTAAATATCAATAAAACTAAATATATGGTCACACGTAGAAATATATAATTGAAATGGACAGCTAATGACAACGGAAATTTTGAGGAAGTGGCTAAATTCAAATAACTAGGAACAATAATCACAAATAGAAATGAGGTGCACAAAGAAATTAAACGTAGGCTCAATTTTGGAAATGCGTGCTATTATGCATGATAGACTTATGATGTCCCAACTGCTTTCAAAAAACAAACTGTAAATATATAAAACTATTATTCTACCAGTTATATGATATGGATGCGAAACATGGACTCTTACTTTAAGGGAGGAATGGAGATGAGTATTTGAGAATAAAGTACATACGAAAATTTTTGGACCAAAGACAGGCGAACAGACAGGTGAATGGAGAAGACTACATAACAATGAACTACATGGTCTTTATAAGAAGCCAGATATAATAAGAACGGTTAGGTCTCGTAGACTGCGAGGGGCAGGACATGTGGCACATATGTGGAGTGAAAGACGTGCATGGAAGCTTCTTGTAGGAAAACCAGAGTGAAAACGCCCAGTTGCTAGACCAAAAATGAGGTGAGAGAATAGCATTGACTATGATTTGAGGGAATTAGATTATACAGCGAATGATTGGAAAACATTAGCTCAGGATAGGGATGTATTGGAGAACTTATTGTCGCGCGGCCATGAACCTACGGTTCGATAGTGCCAGTGAGGAAGTAAGTACAGTAACAAATATATTTACATACAGAATATTGTGTTGGTAGGATATTATTTACGAATATTTAAATTTGGTTCTATATAGTCTACCCCTCTTTTCCCATATGTTGTTCCAAATATATATCCTTTTGTAGTAACTTATATATTCAAGTTGTACCGGTTTTTACCTGTTTCATATGCAACAGCTTGACACAAGTATGGTTTAAGTTAGGGTTAGTACATTTTTAATAGTTGACACTAGTAAGTTACTTAATACTAATACTAATACTCATAATAATAATAATAATAATAATAATAATAATAATAATAATAATAATAATAATAATAATAATAATAATAATAATAATAATAATAATAATAATAATAATTAATAATAATAATAATACTTCCATGGCGCCACAGGCCTAGAGGCACTTAGCCTACCAGCTGGCGCTGGTCTCACATCCACTTGTGTCAATCACAGAGGTAGATGATCATCTAGCCGTGTAGGGGTGACATATGATCAGCATGTCGAGTCCCCCAGCCGTTATAGCTCGTCTTCTCAACCTGGAACCGCTACTTATTGTAACTACCCAAATGCCTCACGATGCTGGGTGGGCACCGGTCCCGTACTGGCCGAAATACCATGAGAAAATGTAATTCCCCATGGAGACTCAAACCGGCGCAAGTCCCATAGCTCTGGCCAACGCTTCCTACCTTAACCACTCCGCTACGTTACTTATAGTAGGTATTTATACAAAGTTACATTTGACTTTGCACAAAAGTATGATGATATATTTATGAAGTTTTAATAAATATAATCCGGTTGTGCATAAGAAGTCCACTGTCTCTCTGATTAATATCCTGTGAGGGTTCCTTCAATTGCACTATAAGTTACTATTTCAAGAAAATAAAAATAAATTTATAACCAACTCACCGCGCGGACATAAGCCCCAACACATCCTGAGCTATTGTTTTCCAATCATTAATCTACTTTCCTCAAATAGTTGTTAATATTATTTCCCACCTTAATCTTGGTCTACCAACTGGGTATTTTCCTTGTGGTTTTTCTACAAGAAGCTTCTATGCCCTTCTTTCATTCCCCATTCGTGCCACATGTCCTGCCCAACGCAGTCTACAATATTTAACTGTTCTTATTAATCTGTTTTCATATAAATATCATGTAGCTCACTGTTATGTAATCTTCTAAATTCACCTGTCTGATTATCTCTCTTTGGTCCAAAAAGAGAGATGATCAGACAGGCGAATGGAGGAGACTAGATTACGGTGAGGTACATGAACTGTATAGGAAAGCAGATATAATAAGGCAGGATGGAAGACTACCAAAGGCTGTTTATGCATGGAAAATTGAAAGAAGGAGTAGAAAAGGAAGACCAAAAACAACCTGGAAGAATTACATTCAAAATTCAATGAGGAAATTTGGTGTAATAGATGAAGACATAGAGCATAGAGAACAATGGAGAACCTTAATTAAGGGAAATTTGTGAATGTTTGTTGCAAACTGATAGTCTACAAGTTCGTAGTCGCATTATATATATATATATATATAAAATTCATGTTAATTACTAATATTGGTTGGAGAAAACCCTCAATGATGAATATATATATATATATATATATCTCCACCCATAGTAATTCTGACCGAAGGCAGGTCCTTCACTGCAATCATAGCATTTTCATGCTATGCTTGCAGCTTTACTATAGTTCTTTTGCTCTGTTAAGAGAATCTTCCCGCGCAAATATTTGAAGGGATTAGGGACGGGGGGTGAAGGCCAGCATCAGGTATAAGAAGGGTAGGAATTTTTTTGTTTCTTTCTTTCGAAGGTATTGTACACTTTTGCATTGCATTTAGTGGTGAGTTGTATTAATTGTCCTGCGTGAAGTTTTTTTTTTTCAACGATGAGTGTTAATATATTTTAGAAACTTCGACTAGTTGCTCTCACTGTCCGACTGGCCGTGCAGCAACCGTTTGAAAATATATGCGGGAAAATTCTCTTAATTGAGCAAACGGACTATAGGGAATTGTAGGTGTGGTAGCTTCCCGTTGCTTTCCACACCGGTGAAGGATGATAATGATAAGGATGATGATGATGATGATGGCCATATGATTTCGGGAACCGTTTGAGCCTTAAAGTTTTCCTGACATTTGTCTTACAGGTGAGAAAATACCCCGATAAAAACCTCGCCCAGAAAAACTGCCCCGACCGGGGATCGAACCCGGGCCCGCTGCGTGACAAGGCAGCACGCTACCTCGAGACCACAGCGGTGGACATACATATTTATAATAACAGTTAAGCGTGTTTATATAATTTTATTTTACAATATTAATAATTACATTATTTCCGATAGAGTTTAAATAATTTGAACTAGATTGTGGATTGCTAATGTAGTAAATGTTCCTCAAGATGTTCCAACGTAGTGCTACACATGTAGTTTACACATTTCGAAATGTAATAAGATTTAATATGTAGTTAGCATTTTTATTTAACGATACATTGTAACATATCGGGTCATTAGCGTAGCAATTTAAACATGGGCGTGAAAGGACCAACAGATTTTGCTCCGAGGCCTGTCATTCAATCTTGTTATTTTATTTGCTGTGAATATACCACACGGGCCACATGACTTTCACTTCCTTTCTGATGGAAGACATAAGAGAGCGTTTAACGCCTTTAAATCCTTTGACCCAGGCCGGGTTTGAACTTGTGGAAACAAGTTCATTGGGACCGACTCTTAGTATTTAAAATTAATATAATGTATAGATGGCTTATAACTTCAGAGAAGGAAAGTGATGAAATCCGATGTAGAGGCAAATAGACTATTCCTGTAGGTAGAGCACTAAGGGGACCAGCGGATCTAATCGATGGGTGCATGGCTACTACAGTCCGCTTGCTTTCTTAACATGTGATGTGGAAGGAATGTTAGATTAATCCAGCATCTGGTGCACAAGTTGGAGATTAGAAAGATCGAAAATTGAAAAATCTTACAATTACAATTTCTATCACACTTTTATTTTAATAGTGAAAGCACCAGGGATACACTATTATTACGTCTTCATTAGCAATCAAACTGACTGTAAATAAACATAATTAAATAAGTAATAAACATAAAACAAATTATCGTCCAACCATAACATTTTTGCAGGAAAAGTTCATGCAGATATCATTAACTAGGCCTAACCGAATTTAATTATGTTCTCTATTATCTAGTTTAAATTAATTACTAAAATATACAGTAGAAATTAAGTAGTTTTCATTTATGAATGAAATGTACTAAAATAGCTGCCTTAAACACTAGGGCTTATGAAATTTGCCCAGTATCGTGGAAATAAGAAATTAACAATTCGTGCAACTAGAGTAAAAAAAGAAACGGATTAAATAGTTTGCGTTCCATTTGTCATCATCATGATGATCATCATCATCCAAGGATTAAGCCTGTTGGCTCTTTCCGGTTTCATGAAAGCTAGAATTGTTAAAATTGTTCAGACCATCTTCTATGTGAGCGTCCAACATTTCTCCTTCCGTGCGGTTTATAATTTAGCAATAATTTTGGAAATCTTTCTTCTGGCATTCTATCAATATGTTCTTTCCAATCGTTCCTGTATTTAATTATTCGGTCTTGTTTCTTTACATATTTTACAATTCCATTTTCATCAGATATCCATAGTACAGTAATTAAAAATTACATAGGCCTATACATAAATTGAGGACACATTCTCACTTCACATATTCGATTAATTTTTTACACTAGTAGTAAAAAAAATCTCTAAATTGAGATGTATCTTTATTCTGATGTTATAAAGTTTTTTTAACGGTTGTCATATGAGAATTTTGTGAAAAATTTGTTCGGGCATGCATCACAAATCACAATATATACGTGGTCAAGAACATATGCAACTTCTTCGGAGATTTGGAAAAGTCCATAATATATTATATATTCTGCTGAGAATGGACCTAGTTTCGAAAGGTCTACTGTTAAAAAATAAACAAGTTGAGGCCCACTGTACCTTACTTTATTTTAAAAGTATATATATATATATATATATATATATATATATGTTGGTATATTATATAAAATGGAGCGTGACCCTGTATGAATAAGAGAGATCCGATTGTTCCCATTACTGCCGGCCCTGAAGCACGACTGTTACTCAGCCGCACCTTATATCACAACACTTTTTGACAGTTTCAGTTTAAAAGCAATACGCTGCGGTTCAGTATCTGCGTCTCAGCAACTCATCGGAAAATTACATAATTCTGAAAATGTTTTGTATATGGACATTCAATAATGCGAATTCAAATGTCACAAATTCAGATATTGTAAGTATTCAATAACTTTATGAAAGCAAATATTTAGAAAGTATCTTGTATTAAATAATTAACTCACTGGCACTATGGAATCTGAATCTTCATGACCACGCGGACATAACGTCTCCTTGCATCCTTATCCTGAGCTAATGTTTTCTTGTATAATTTTCCTCCCTCAAATCACGGTCAATGATAAAGTGCATTAGTTTATAAAATTTATAGTGGGTTCATAACTTTGAATTGCGCTCTCATTCCCCATTCGTGCCACATGTTCTAAATATCGCAGTCTACGAGTCTTTAACTGTTATTATATCTGGTTTACCATAAAGATCACGTAGTTCACTGTTATGTAGTCTTCTCTATACATAAGAATATTATATTTATATTGTCTGTGGGATTCTATGAGAGAGTGCTCAATCTGAAACTGAAGGGACGTTTTATACAGGTTCTGAAAAATTGTGTTAGTTATATTTTTGTGTTGGGTTTTTGAAATGTTTGTTTTAGATGTCGTTATTAATATATTATTATTATTATTATTATTATTATTTTATTATTATTTTTTTATTTCTATTATTATTATTATTATTATTATTATTTTATTATTATTTTTATTAATATTATTATTATTTTTATTAATATTATTATTATTATTATTATTATTATTATTATTCAGGATTGTTTCTGTTATTTACACAGGTATCCTCAACCAAAAATATACATATTTTGCTTCCACACTTCCTGATTTAATGTGTTCATTTTTCTCCATTAGGTTGCATTCTTATAATATTGCGATCCTATTTGGCAATAAATAGTATGATCAAGTTGCAGTGATGAACAAATGAAACATGACCAAACATTTCTCTTTCTTTTTTTCAAACATCGCCGTTTACATTAAATATATAAATATTTTAAAATAACTATATTTAAATAATGATTTGTGAGTAAACAGCTTAATTTTATTCCTTAGATAGTCCTAACAAATGCCACTCTTGATTTTCCAAATCCTCTAGATAAATTCACTCGTGTCATTACTTATGATAATTTCTGACCAAAGAGTGACAAGCAGACAAGTGAATAGAGAAGGCTATGTAATCTACATGACCTCTATGGAAAACCAGATGTAATAAGAAGAGTTAAGACTGTAATGTAGGATGTGTGGCACGATTTGGAAATGAAAGAGGGACATGGAAACTTTGTAGGAAGACCAGAGTGAAAGTGCCCAGTAGGAAGGCCAAGAATGAGGTGGAAGGATAATATTGATTATGATTTTAGGGAGGTGAATTATACATGGGATGATTGTAAAACATTGGCGAAAATTATGAATGTATGGAGAGCTCATGTCCTCGCGGACATGAACTTCCGGGTTCTTTTGTTCCAGTGAGTGAGTTAGATAATATAGTGCTTCTTTCTGCAATGCTTTGTAATGGTCATCTAGTTACACAGTAAATGCATATTCTTAATGCAATGTGTCTTTTGCAGCTGCCACGTTGTCCATGATTCGCGTTTTATTCGTTATTTTATATAATGGAAACTGAAAGCTAATCAGAAATGAGGGAAATTTTGAGGAAGTGTCTGAATTCAAATACCTAGGAACAATAATTACAAATGGGAATGATATGCGCAAAGAAATTAACATAGGTTCAATTTTGGAAATGCGTGCTATTATGCATTACAGAGACTCTTGACATCCCAACTCCTTTCAAAAAGTTGAACTGAAAAAATATATAACCGTTATTCTACCAGTTATATTATATGGTGCGAAACTTGGACTCTTACTTTAAGGGAGGAAAGGAGATTACGAGTATTTGAGAATAAAGTTCTTAGGACAATTTTTGGACCAAAGATAGATGAACAGACGGAAGAATGGAGAAGACTACATAACATTGAACTACATGGTCTTTATAGGAAGCCAGATATAATAAGAACAGTTAAGTCTGGTAGACTGCGATGGGCAGAACATGTGGTACGTATTGGGAATGAAGGACGGCATGGAAGCTTCTTGTAGGAAAACCAGAGAGAAAACGCCCAGTTGGTAGACCAAGAATGAGGTGTGAGTATAACATTAACTATAAATAGTAAATATTTAGTCTTGAAAATGACAGCTTCGCTGTTGAAACATGTTGACTCTTTTAGTTTTTAATTGGTGAATTGGGTATATTGACTACATGTTTTACGATTTTATCACCAAGAAGATAATTAGTTTATTAAACATTAACCATGATTTGAGGGAAGTAGATTATACAGGGAGTGATTGGAAAACATTAGCTCAGGATAGGGATGTATAGAGAGCTTATGTCCGCGTGGCCACGAACCTACGGGTTCGATAGTGCCAGTGATTTAGTTTTATGATGTACTTAATGACGCTCTTTAACACCTCGGTATATTAGCGTCGCAATTCAAATGTGAACGTGAATGAGCCAACAAATTTTGTTCAGAGCCTTTTTCCTCAGGCTAGAAGTTATTTTACAAGCCGTAAATCTACAATACTGGACACATGGCCTTAATTCCATTCCCATGGAACCCATAGGCCTACTCACGATTTTTACGCCTGAAAAAATAAAGACGTCGATCTCGGCAGGGTTTGAACCCGCGAATCTTGGAACTAGAAGCAAGCATGATAACACTAGTTCACTAAGGATCGGTTTCACCAACATACGAGTAGGTAACTATATTACGCCAATTTAAGCTATGCATTATACACGGAGAAAACTGGCGTAATACAGTTACATCTGTTGGTGAAATTGATCCTAGGACTGACAATTTTACTAGTTATTTCTAATTTTCATTAATCTTATTTTACAAATATATAATATTTGTACTGAAGTGTACCGTATAGAATCATCAAAAACTCCCTAACAACCAACAATATCGTGGACAGATCCTGGGAAGCCAGGGAAAAGATGATGAACCTTTTATAATCTTTATTGTTATTGTTTGTTTTCCCCAGTCATTGTTGACTAATGAGAGATTTCAAACGTCACTGCATTTGAATAAATAAATAAGAATCATCAAATACCATTTTTACAGATTTATTATGTTTATCTGCTAACATCTGAAATAAATATAGTCTCTAAAATTTCGAAACATTTGGCATGCGTGCTATATTAACTCCTTCCCTGCAACCAATAGCAATCGATAGATTAATGATATTATTTCTTATATGAGTGTATTGACCCCAGTTGTGCGAGATTGGGTAAGGGGGCATTCCCCTCTGAGTATCACTGTTGGCAACCGTGCGCATATAAGTAGGTTATACTTTCACTATCATCTATTCATAGTAAAGACTATGTCTTTAACGTACGTTGTTGAATGAGATGCAATCAACTTGCTAGTAACATGTAGGTGAAGTATTTTGGAGGGGAGGAAATCGAGAAGGTCGTTGGCCTACCAAGTACTGTTATGTCAAAAGAAAACAATTATGTGACATTTCTAATTTCAGCAGTACCTATAGTGGTATAAATGGTTCTATGCAAATTAAGAGAGTTAGGTAGAACATTTTTTTTTTTTTGTTTTGTTTCCGTCTTTGATCCGAGGCTTGATCCTTGGGACTGCGAGCAATGTATAAGATACACCTTGAACCTGCCAAGAGATGGAGTGATTTTGGAAATAAACAGGATGAAAATCCTACAAATTAAGTGTAAGAAGAAGAAGAAGAAGGTAGAACATTGAGATTATTATTTTTTGGATTGATTTCAGTGTGTTTATAAACCTACTAAGGCGAGTTTGATGCGTATTGTGCATTATAGCGATGAGACTGTGTGGCGAGTTAGTGAACTGTGAGTTCTTACGTCACTATGTGCATATCAGCATCAGAACAAAACATACAACGCCCTCCTCCCGATCGGTCTCATCGCTTGGATGCACAGTACATACTTATTTAATGCAGCTACATGAAATACAATTCATTCACATAAACGTGTAAAAATATAAAATAATGGATACAATTTAAAAGAATCAACACATATTTGACAGTTTTTATAGGAAATATTAATTTTGTGCACTCTAAGTACAACTTTCATGTTATCAGTAACGTAGAATTCTTGTCATATATGAAGACCATATTTTAAAAATGATGGAGTTTCGCAATAAAAATATTGAGTCAATTGATTTCTCGTATATATAGGCTAATTATGTAATGATAAGGTATTGGGTGTATTCAACTTTCTGGATGCAACTAGCCTTCCCAATGCTTCTTTGGTCTGCCAACATTTCTTCTTTCTATCGTTGTCCAGTCCGGGACCTTGTATAGTATTCTCGATTGTATTCTTGTCATTAGATCATATAACAATTTATTTTGTACTAGCTAATACCCGATGTGCACTGCTATGCCTAATAAATGAAATGCGTTTTTATGTTTAGTTAAATAAATCAATAAAAATAATTATACATTTATAAAAATCGGAAGCAATTGAAATGAGATTTCTAAGAAATATGGCAGGATATACTCTGTTGGATAAAAAAACGAAATGAATATGTAAGAAAGGAACTAAATATTTTCAATCTTACAGATTGAATAGTTAAATATAGGAACGCCTGGAAAGAACATGTTGATAGAATGCCAGAAGAAAGATTTCCAAAATTATTGCTGAAATATAAACCACACGGAAGGAGAAATGTTGGACGCCCACACAGATCTGTCTGAAAAATTCTAACAATTTTAGCTTTCATAAAACCGGAATGAGTCAACGGCTTAATCCTTGGATGATGAAGAAGAAGAAGAATTATAAATTTATATCGTAATTATTTTTATATACCTCTTTCTGATTACGCGGCGTTGCTCGGGAATCTATTTATCTCGATATTCTTGGCATCATTGAACTGAAAGCAAAAATGGTTATTGTGAGTTATGCTGTCGAGGAGGTTTTTGAGATATGCAATTCTGTGTACGTTAATTTGGTGTATTTGTTATAGTTTAAGCAGCGTAAGCCATTTACGCTTCCAAAAAGATACTTTTTTAGTGCGCCGCGCCGATGCCTTTTTTTTTAGCTCCGGCTCTATAGTACATACGGTAATATGTTGTATACATTATTTGTTCAGAAAAATCCTCTAAATGATGGTAAAAACCCAATTCAAATCGGTCAAGTAGTTTTTGACTCCATAAAGGGCAGACAAACAGACTCGCACTCATGTACATATACATACATATATATATATATATATATATATATATATATATATATATATATATACGTGTGTGTGTGTGTCAGTGGCTGTGGTTCTGTTCTGTACATAGATTGTTGTCATATGTCTTCATTTTCTTGGTCATTAAATTTATATTTTTTTTTTCAAGGGCGGGACTGGAGCCATGGAAATCGGATATTCATGAAGTTGTTGTCAATGCCCGATGATTTGGCATGCAGCAACTGCTCACTCATTCAGCTTAGAAAATCGCACACGTATCACTTCAGTTCAGAGTTTATTTTTTTATAATATACACATACAGAGCAGTGCAGTGCTGTACAGCTATGAAATACAGTATCCCACCAACACGTGTTCACTTGTGAAACAAATGTGAAGCGTTTGTTTAAAATTTCAGTTAAATCTGGGCGATATATTTTTTTTTCTACTGCAGAGTCTCATAATATTTTACCGGCCGCTCAGACCGCGCTTTTAGAGAGAGATACCGCACGAGGGTCGGGGACCATTCTCGGCCTTGTTGAAACACGCTATAATGTATAATGTATAATAATATAGAATGAGAGAAATTCTACGAAAACAGAAGTAAAGCTCCAGTGGATACTATGAAGTAGATTGATGAAGTAAAAAGAGGACTTAAAATTGGCAGGAATTACTAAAGAAGATATCCCAAACAGAGATATATTATATTTAGAATTAAGGTGAATAAGTGGCAAGTTGACCAAGAGGACAAACCGAAGAAAAAAACTGGAACAACTTGGACAGATGATAGAAAACAAGCTCATGGCAAAAGAATGAAAGAAATTGGGGCTCAAAGGAAACGCCTCTAAGTACTTTGCGTAGTCCTACATGAGCTCATCCGCAATCAAAAAAAAAAATATAGAATGAGAAGTGCTGAATTTAGCCTATGCATATTGATCGTTGCTATGGTTCCACATCTGGCGAAACTTGCTACTAGTATTATTCTAAAATATGCCTCTTATAAATGTTTATGACCTAGTTAGAAATAATATCTAAAAAAAACAAGTTTGTTATTTATTTAATTAATTAGGATTTTTTAACTTAGATGCCATGATGAAGGGTATTTATCTGATTTTAGCATTGACCCAAGTATATTTTATGTATTCAACCGTTAGTTTCAGGAGATTTTTCTTAGTCGTTTTGATTTTATAAACAAATTTGTTTCGTCGCTGTGCGGTTAATTATTTGAAGGGTACAAGAAACCAGTAAGTAACTGTTGACTATTTGTACTTATCAAGTTGTCGATAGGTACATTTTGGTTTACAAGGTTTTTGTAAAGCGGTATGACGAACTTCCGGTTGCCATGTTGTATCAGCATTCTTTGAATAAACGTGTACCAGAGTGGTCGTGTTATTTACAGTCTCCGGGTAGAGGCTCGATATTTCCTCTTCAGATCGGATCTTTTATGATCTAATCATCAGGTCCACGCGGGGGCTTTAAGCATATATTTGGTGCTTCTTAGAGACCAATATATTTAGGAAGTTTTGCATAACTTCAATTCAAGCCACGTGCTTCAACGCAACTTCGTGTGAGTGATTTGAATACACCACATGTCCATCTACATCATGTGCACCAAGAAGTTCGTCTTCCAGCTAATAGTCTCCATTTGTAAGAACTTGTAAGTACTGTAATAAAATTAGTGTTAACAAAAGTTTGAGTCCGGCAAATTTCTTTAGTAATTCTAAGTACCCCATCTTCAGGTCCGCTTAAGTGCTTGAGCGGCCGAACTCTAACAGCGATTAGAACTTACCAGCTGTGTAACTACAGTTGAGTGCAGCAAGCAAGGTGATGTTGTGTGCAACTATATAACATCGCCGTCGACCACACATGGTCCTCCGGGCCGGATATCGAGAAGCATTTGGGCTTAACTGTACGGATCTCATGAAACATTTGGTCCAAACGGTCAGTATTAACACTAGTGATCTATTATAGTGAATATAAAACATTACTGTGGTGATTATATTCAAAGAGAGCTGGAAGAACTGAAAATTACGAAAGTTGAGCACGTGGTGTTTAGTGCATATGTACTGAGGCGGTCACGTGATAGTAGGCAGCCATATTGAAATATTAGTAGACAATGCGAATAGCGCAGCTTCTATATTTAGGAACTTTGCGAATTAAATGAGCGACAAGAAGTCTTCATTAGTGTTCAAAAGTGAGAAGTGGAAAAAATACATCATTTAGACCTCAGTTTCTTACTCCTTAAGTAAAAATAAGGGACGATCGTAATTTCCAAGATGGCGGCGAGAAATCAAGTGATTCTTCTACAGCATTTAACAAGGAAGGTTAAACAGCAAGAGTGACCTACGGTGCTGCAGTTGTGCCAACATAAATCTGGTGTTTGGAACATTATATTTACATGCATTGTGTTCCATACCAACCGTCTTGGACACTTCAAGGAAGTATAATTAGTACATTACACTAATGGCAATTATTAGTCAAATTAATTATTTTCTATGGTCTTTTGTTCAAGAAAATAATTAAAACACTTCATGGGGGTTGTGTTTAAAGTAAAGATTGCTGAATATAAAAGTGTTAGTCACATTTTCAGTAAAGATAATGAATTTCAGTAGAAATAAATCATTAGTGATTATTTATGGGAAACAATTGCCATTAGTAAGTTACATGTTAAGAAAGGTGGAAATCTAAAGGTACGTTAATACAATTGTTATATATATATTGTGTATGTTTTCTGAAAACTATTTTGTGTTGGGCACATATTTTGTTTAATTAGGGTTAAATATTATTTTATTTAACTATATTTGTAAGTGTTAGATTATCGAGTTTATGTACGTAATTCAAATCCAGTAACAATGGCTCTCGATAGCGAATCAAAAGCAGTTGCAAAGCGAAGCATGCTTAAGCGTTCACTTACACAGCTAGAAAAATATTTGCAAAGGGAAAATTTATCTATAGCTGAATTATCAATCAAACAAGATAGATTAACTGATGTAGGGATTCAGTTCACAGAAGTTAAGAACTATTTAGAGCTGGAAATAGGTTGTGAAAATTCTGAAGCTCATGCCGAGGAGCATGATAATTTTGAAGAAAGATTTGATAAACTTTCTATAAAATTTAGGGAACTCATGAATGTTTTTGAAAGACCAAGATCTCCTACAGGGTCTCATGTATCTGAAACATCAAATAGGAGTAATAGTTTAAAATTACCAGCTATAAACTTACCTAAATTTAAGGGTGAACTTACTAAGTATTTAAGTTTCCGAAATACTTTTATGAGTCTTGTTGCAAATAATGATAGTTTAGACAATGTGCAAAAGCTACATTACTTAATCTCTTCTCTTGAGGGAGAACCAAGGGACTTATTAGACAACCTGCAAATATGTCCTCAGAACTACGAAGTAGCATGGTCGTTGATTGAATCACGCTACTATAATAATAGATTAATTTTAGGTCAGCACGTTAAGCAGCTGTTAGACTTAAATAGTTGTAATTCTGGTTCATTTGTAGATTATAGGAAATTAGTCAACGCTGTTAAGGAAAATGTAGCAGCTATTGAAAATTTAGAATCAAATGTGCCCTTGGGAGAATTACTTGTACAAGAAATTGTCTTGAATAAAATAAAATCAAACCATCGCAGTGAATGGGAAGGTAAATTCTCAGCTGATGAGATACCAAAATTGGATGATTTGATAGACTACCTTGAAAGGAAATGTCAAACATTAGAATTATCAGATTGTAAGAAATTTTCAACAGCTGACAGTCATAGCAAACCTAAGCTGAAGTCGTTGCTTGCTGCCAGCAACAATAATTCTAATAAATGTCTTTATTGTAATGTACATAATCATGTCATTGATAATTGTAGAAAATTTAAGGGTTCATCATTTAAGGAAAGAAGGGAGTTTGTTCAAAGGAACAACATGTGTTTTTTATGTCTGGCAAAGGGACATAGAAGTAGTGATTGTAAACAGAAGCCTTGCAGTAAATGTAATAAGAGGACTCATCAATTATTACACTATCACAACAGTAATATTGATGGCCCTAGTAATGCAGATTCAAATTATAAGGTAAATTCAAGGGAGAAAGAACTTACTATAGCTGAAGCTTCTCAATCAATTTCTACTGCCGCAATGAAAGTATTAAGCGGCCTAGGCAGCAATGTACTGTTGAGTACTGCTTGTGTTGGAGTGAGGACGAATGGTGGGGAAGTGATCCCAGTTCGTGTTCTTTTAGATTCTGCGAGTCAGCTTTCATTTGTTTTTCTGCTGAATTAGTTAAAAGGCTAGGTATTAAAACTAAAGCTTGTAGCCTTCCCGTAATAGGTATAGGGAATATTAATGCTTGTCCAGTAATTCAATATGTGATTTACAACTTTTATCTAGGGTTTCTGACTTTGTATTAAATGTCAATTGTGCTGTGGTAAAATCCATAACCACACAACTGCCGGCTCAGAAAATTGAAATATCTGACTGGAGAATTCCAGATCATATTTGTCTTAGCGATGAAAGGTTTAATGAACCTTCTGAGGTTTCAATACTGCTAGGCGCAGATGTGTATTATGATGTTGTACTAACAAATGTGTTATCTAGGAAAGGATTTTCGACGTTGATTGAGAGCCGCTTTGGTTATATTCTTTCAGGGAAATTTCCTGATTCTTTGCCTCGAGAGTAAGATAAAGAAACCTCGTAATGTTAATTTAGCAAAACTAGATTCTTTGCATTCCAAACTACAAGAATTTTGGACGTTGGAGGAGTTGAATAGTTCAGTGCTAACTCCTGAAGAAAAGGCATGTGAATTGCACTTTTCTGAGAACGTTTCCAGAAGTGAAACTGGAAAATTTATGGTAAAGCTTCCTATTAAAGAAGAAGCTCCTGTGGTGGCCTTGTCAAGGAACAATGCTATCAAAAGATTGAAGCACATGGAAGGGAAATTAAATAAAAACCCTAAACATAAAAGTGACTATGTAACTTTTATGAAAGAGTATATGAGTCTAGGTCATATGGAGTTGGTCCATATAGAAAATGAAAATGATCAATCATTAAAATATTACCTACCTCATCACTATGTAATAAAGGAAGACAGTACCACTACTAAGCTTCGAGTAGTATTCGACGCTAGTTGTCCTTCCTCTAATGGGGTCTCTTTGAACTCTATGTTAATGACAGGTCCAGTCTTACAACCTGACTTGTTATCTATTGTTCTTAGGTTTAGAACCTACTTTGTTGCATTGTCAGCTGACATTGCAAAAATGTATAGGTGTGTGGAAGTTCATCCTGCAGACAGGGATCTTCAAAGAATTGTCTGGAGAGATTCTCCTGATGATGAAATTAAGGATTATAGGTTGACGACTGTAACATATGGTTGTACTCCATCCTCGTATCTTGCTACAAGATGCCTTGTAGAACTTGCAAACGAATGTCAACGAACTCAGCCTCAAATGGCTGAAGTAATTCGTTCATGGTTTTATGTTGACGACTTGCTGACGGGGGAAAGTTCCATTGAAGGGGCTCAGAAACTCCAAGAGCAATTAAGTAGTATATTGGATGGTGCACACTTTCATTTGCGGAAGTGGTCATCCAATGAAATAAATGTTTTGTCTAATGTTCCGTCAGAGGACTTAGAACGTTCTTCTCTTTTGGAATTAACCAAAGAAGATTCCGTAAAAACATTGGGTATTGTATGGCATCCTGCTAGTGATGTTTTCAAAATAAATATCAATCTCAAGGCAAACTTAGGAGTTGTCACAAAAAGAAGTATACTGTCTTGTGTAGCTTCTATATATTTGATCCATTGGGACTACTTGCATGGGTGGTAATCAAATGTAAAATGTTGTTACAACAGTTATGGCAATTAAATATGAATTGGGATGATCCATTGGATTCTTCTCTAACTGTCTATGAAAATTGGACTAAGCTTCATAGAAATCTTCATGTTCTTAACGAAATAAAGGTGCCAAGAAAGGTATTACCCTTTCAGAATGCTAAAAGGGTTGAAATTCATGGCTTTTCAGATGCTTCTGAAGGCGCTTATGGAGCTTGTGTTCATGTGAAATCCATTTCCATGGAAAATGAAGTTTACGTAGGTCTATTAACTGCTAAGTCAAGAGTAGCTCCTTTGAAAACGCAGTCTATTGCTAGGCTTGAGCTTTGTGCGGCTTTATTGTTGTCTAGAATAATGAGTAAGGTTTTGGAATCATTAAATCTGCTGTGTTTCAATTTTGTAACATATTAAGTATTATTTTGTTTTGTTGTTCTTATGTATACATGTTCTATGCAATTGTAGTGTTGAGAGTACTCAAGGTGGGGAATATGTTGACTATTTGTACTTATCAAGTTGTCGATAGGTACATTTTGGTTTACAAGGTTTTTGTAAAGCGGTATGACGAACTTCCGGTTGCCATGTTGTATCAGCATTCTTTGAATAAACGTGTACCAGAGTGGTCGTGTTATTTACAGTCTCCGGGTAGAGGCTCGATATTTCCTCTTCAGATCGGATCTTTTAGGATCTAATCATCAGGTCCACGCGGGGGCCTTAAGCATATATTTGGTGCTTCTTAGAGACCAATATATTTAGAAATTTAAGCATAACTTCAATTCACGCCACGTGCTTCAACGCAACTTCGTGTGAGTGATTTGAATACACCACGTGTCCATCTACATCATGTGCACCAAGAAGTTCGTCTTCCAGCTAATAGTCTCCATTTGTAAGAACTTGTAAGTACTGTAATAAAATTAGTGTTAACAAAAGTTTGAGTCCGGCAAATTTCTTTAGTAATTCTAAGTACCCCATCTTCAGGTCCGCTTAAGTGCTTGAGCGGCCGAACTCTAACAGCGATTAGAACTTACCAGCTGTGTAACTACAGTTGAGTGCAGCAAGCAAGGTGATGTTGTGTGCAACTATATAACATCGCCGAAGAAAACAGTAACTTTTTCCTTGAAACCTGGAAAACGTACATTTAGTTGTACAACATCCATATTACCTTACCTGTATGCCAAACGTTGGAGGTAAATAAACCCATGACTAAACTATATATTTTACTGTTTAACATTTCTAAATGATAGTGTTTTCCATGGATTCTCAAATTTAATTTCGAAAAAAATGTGACTTATCTGATTATTTCCCTGTACCCTTCATATTTGTGACAAAAGTATAAATCGAATAGGAAATGTGGTTTGAAATTCTCTAACCAATGCAAATATACCATAGAATATTGTTTATTTACTGTAGAACGTCCAGTCACACTATTTTCATTTGAATTAACGGCAAGTATGTTTTTCATTCTATTAATGTTTAAATATTAATTAGACGCAGGATACTGTTATTTGGGAAAATACCGCTTCTCAGCTTAAAACATTTACACAAACAGTTAGCATGTTGCAGGGAGAGAGTGAGGTCACTGTTTAAAAACAGATTATTACACCGGCACCATTTTATCTTGTATTACACATATGAGCCCCACGTCTCTATTCAAATACAACTTATGTGTTCAAACGATAATTCAGGTATGTTTTCATTCAATTTTCAGATGTTTGAACACTTTAGATCATACCACGTCTAAAATATTCGAGTGTACGGTATACCTATATCTATATAATTATTATATGTTATTGTTTATTGTTAATACAATAGAACAGATAGCACACTTTAACTATCTTGGTTCAGATATAACATATAGCTATGGTTGGGATGTACATAATAAATTAAACTGATATCAAATGATGTGTGCCACCATAAGAAGAACCCCCCGAAAGACTCGAATAGAAACTCAGCTAAGGTTTCATAAAAGTATGGCTTTTTCCGTTCTTGTATATGGATCTGAATCTTGGGCACTTAGAAAAAAAAATCTCACACATTCAAGCCACTGAAATGAAATTTTTAAGATCCGTATAAGGATGTATTAAATAAAAATAAGGATGTACACGCATGGATAGATTACATAATGAATAAATAAGAAATGAACTGGAGATATGTTCAATAATCGATAAACTAGAAGAGCACAAATATCGATGGAAAGAACATTTAGACAGAATGGACAATACGATCAACACCTACAAACCGCACGGAAGAAGATCTTTGGAACGGCGAAGGAAACGATGGACTTGAGATCGGAACAGATCGCATTGACCTAATCCTGGAAAGGAAGAAGAAGAAGAAGTATTGTTAATTGATTTTTATTAAATTGAATACTCTAAATTGTGAATTGTTAGTTCAAAATGGTTTCAGGTATTAGGCCTATATATATTGTAAAGCCGGAAATAAAATATACTGGAGAATGTTTTATTCCAAATCTTATACCAGATACTAAACTCATACGTCGCATAGAAATTCATTAGCAGGTATTAATACCAATGAATTTATATGCGACGGATGGATTTAATTTTGTTTGGTTGGAACACCCTGTAGTAGTAAGACAATATGTAGGGCAGTGTCTAATGTCTTTACTCTAAAGTAAGAGCTGCAAAGAAGGGCGGAACTCGCGGAATGCGGTTTAACTATGTGGAGGAACTAGCTCTGCTTGTAGAACCACTTGTACACTTCTGCACATTATTATTGCATCCTATGCATCGTTGAATCTCTTTCACTGTAGTGGAATAGCAGGTTAAATCATCGGAATTATAGATGTGGCAAAGTTTCATAATCCTGCCAAATTTTAGGTACTTCTATTATACATTTTTTGTGTGAATATAATTTTGCGTGTCTTAATTTTTTACTGGTTTTATCTAATACTGAGAAAATTTAAAACTGTAAGTCCATATGTAATTTCCAGATTTATACAAGGTGTGTCCACCGCTGTGGTCTCGAGGTAGCGTGCTGCCTTGTCAAGCAGCGGGCCCGGGTTCGATTCCCGACTGGGACAGGCTCCTGGGTGAGGTTCTTTTCGGGGTTTTTCCTTACCTGCAAGAGAAATGTCAGGAGCTTAGGGCCCAACGGTCCCCGAAAATCATCCGGCCATCATCATCATCCTCCTCCTACTCCTTCATTGGTGTGGAAAGCAACGGGAAGCTACCACACCTATAATTCCCAAGTAAAGCTGCAAATCACAGCATGAAAATCCTATGTTTGCAGTGAAAGACCTGTCATCGGGCAAAATTACTATGGAATGGAATATATGGAAAATAAATTAATTAAAGGAAACAGCTTATATATATATATATATATATATATATATATAATAGAAAATTAATAACGATTGTAACGTCTCTTTACTTTGTTTACAAAACATATGACATAATACAATTATTTATTTCCATTACTAATATAAAATGCGTCTGATTAATTTAAATTAAGTTAATATCTAATTTTATTATACAAGTAAGTCCTGAAATACTGCATCGCTTCATACAGACAATACCTAGGAGAGATGGTTGTGGTCTAGTGAAAGGAGCTTCTGTTTCACGTGCATGAGGTCCCGTGTTCGATCCTGCTGTCATGTTTTTTTCCCCCTCTCTCTCTCTCTCGTCCTTATTTCAATTAATTTTCTTTCTTTTGTTTCATTTCTTTTGCTTTGTTTTATTTTCTTTATTTACTGCACTACTTATTTACACGGAATTGTTTTCCATTGCACGACACACAAGGAAATAGAACGGATTTAGTTTCTCAAATAGTTGTATACTTGTGAACCAAATAGCTGATCTCTGATCATGCGCAGTGGCTTCGTTCTGAGACTTGAAAATTATCTGTGCGCCATCAATTATTTCAAAGGGTGTACATGAGATTTATAGGAAAACAGATATAATAAGGCAGCATGGAAGACTACCAAAGGCTGTTTATGCATGGAAAATTGAAACAAGGAGAAGAAAAGGAAGACCAAAAACAACCTGGAAGAATAATACTCAAAATTCAATGAGGAAATTTGGTGTAACAGATGAAGACATAAAGGACAGAGAACAATGGAGACTTTAATTAAGGGAAATTTGTGAATGTTCATTGTAAACTGATAGTCTATAAGTTCGTAGTCATTTATATATATATATATATATATATATATATATATATGTGTGTGTGTGTGTGTGTGTGTATGTATGTATTTTGAAAATTCATGTTAATTCGTAAAATTGGCTGGAGAAAACCCTCAATGATGAGGAATATATATATATATATATATATATATATATATATATATATATATATATAAACAGTTAAGCATCCTTATATAATTTTATTTTACAATATTAATAATTACATTATTTCTGATAGAGTTTAAATAATTTAAACTAGATTGTGGATTAGTAACATAGTAAATGTTCCTCAAGATGTTCCAACGTAATACTATATCGCCATCCTTCATCGGTGTGGAAAGCAACGGGAAGCTACCACACCCATAATTCTCAAGTAAAGCTGCAAATCATAGCATGAAAATCCTATGGTTGCAGTGAAAGACCTGCCCTCGGGCAGAATTACTATGGATGGATACAAGGTGTAAATGAATGAAATCAAAGAAAAACTTATGGTTGTTGGAGGTTGTAGATAAACAATTTGGAAAAAAGTTACCTAGAGTCTCAGAGAAATATTATTGAGTAAATCAAGATGTTAGCTTTATTTAGGCCCTGCATTTAATACTGTGACGCATCGTAATAACGGCGTTCGAATTTCGCGGGCGAAGGCGAGAATAGTGATCTCTCATTGGTAGAAATAGATTCGTGAGTCGCTGACTAGCGAGTCGAAAGACCCGCGCCAGATCACCTAGACCTCCGTTCCGAATATTTTATGAAGCCTCCACTTCCCCTTCCAGGAAAGATCGGTGGCCAGAAGCTTCCGTACTGGAAAATTCTTGATCGGAGGCCTAGAAATGCCCTTCCCCGCCCTATATAATCTGTTGCGAGGGCAGGAAGCTAGTCAGTTGTTTAGTGACAGCGATATAGTGAGCTGTGAAAGAGAAGGAATTTCCATGGGTCGACTCAGCCTCTAAGGGAAATGAGTGTCATATGCTGGTTCTGGGGGTAAAGGCGGCCGTCACGCAGTGCTGACATTCCGGCTGAAATCAAGTGTCGATTGTCTAGAAATGTTGGAGCCTTAACCTCCTACTACTCCAAGGGACTCCTATGGGCAGCAGTGTGATGACTTTTCCACTTATACAATAAATTGACATCTAATCTTCCTCATAGTATCATTTCCTTCTTATCTTCCTCCATCATAGTTTAACCTCTCACCTTATATGGACATTTACATGCCCTCGTCGCCGGGCCTGACAGTGGCACGACCTGTTGAGAAAGGGATTTTAAATTTTGGATCACACACATACTTTTTTTGACCACACAAGTATGTAGATGGCCTCTCCGAACGAGTGATAAGTTCAATCGAGGGCCACCTCCGAGACAAACCAACATTTTAAGACTAAACACACCATTCATTCACACATTGATATTAGACACGAATATGATAATGATGATTTTGATGGTCAAATGATGTTCGGGGATCATTTGGGTCTTCATTATTATTATTATTATTATTATTATTATTATTATTATTATTATTATTATTATTATTATATTCTCTTTCGTCCAAAACATTTCCTAAGAACTTTATTCTTAAATGCTCGTAATGTTTTCTCCTTCCTTAAAGTAAGAATTCATGTTTCGCATTCAAATAATGTAATTGGAAGAATAACAGTTTCATACATTTTCGGATTTAATTTTTTAGAGAGTCCCTGTAACGCATGAAAGCACGCATTTCCATAATTGAGCCTATTTTTAATTGTTTTCTGTGCTTTATTCTGTTTGCAAGTATTGTTCCTATGTATTTGAATGCAGACATTTCTTCAAAATTTCTGTCATCTGTAATTAACTGTCCATCACCATTATATGATGTAATTCTGTCAGAGACCATATATGTAGTGATGTTTACTTCCAACCTCAATGTCTTGGTGTTACTCAATAGAGTGTGCGTGTTGGTCCTTAGTATCCCCTCGTTATCGGCTAATAACACTGAACAACAAAAAAATAACCTTTTTTTTTTGTCTCAGAAAGAAAAATTTGTGATTCTGATAGCATTTTTTTCTCCTGAATTCAAATATGATATCGGTTTTTCTCCATCACGCAAGGTTTCCGAGAGACAAGAATTTATAATTTCAAACACTATAATATTTTCTACATTCGTAACTACACAATATTCGAACATTCTGACTCACTAGAAAGTAAGAACTGACGATTTTCTGCTATATTTCGCCTGTGGAGCATCCCTCTTGATAGTCCAATAATAATCGGTCAGCATATTAGGATTCCATTTGCCTTGCTATCTCTTTTCCACAGCTGAGATCTCCTGAGTTAGCTCATTTGGTCTTATTTTGCAATGGACAATTGGACGAAAAGACGTTTATTAAAAAATAATTATTTAAATCCATTAACTGAAATAAAAAAACTGTGGGTGATGGGTAAATTGCGAATACATATTTGAAAACACGATAAAAAAACTGCATTAAGTACGACTATTGGTACTCATGAGACAAAAATCATGTTGACCAGTGTTATACATCATCAGCATACACTAACAGTTTATTAATACCATTAAGTTGTAGACCTTCTTCAGCCTCTTCATGCTTTGTTACAAAATTGAATAGGGGAGATTGTGAATCTCCTAGCTTTAATCCATTGTGAATTGAATAGTTGCCCCGAAAAGAGATCTAACCCACAAAATTCGAAAATTGAGTTTTCAGTGGATTACTGATCTATCCGGAGAGTATCACGGCACGGTGCATGTAAAAGTATCCATACTCTCTTCCAGACCTGTTTTATTTATTTTCATAGTTGACTTTCAAGCGAATGGTAATCAATATGTAACAAAATGACGAAAGCAGTTAGTCAAGTCATTAATAGCAGTGCAGAAAACAATTTATCGCACATGTGCAAATTCATTCCACCGCAGTTCTGTGAATTCTATCAGAATCTTAGAGAAATTGAGTGAAAATAAGACACAAAGAATGTAATGAAATAACATTAAATGGAAAATAAATACTGAAAACTGATCAAGTTAGAAACATTCCTAACTGAATCAGTGTTCAATATGTATGTTATATATCTTATTGTAGCATTTTTAGTTAACTATATGTTAGAACATTTTTCAACTCTATAGAGATAATTTTTGCACTCAATTATGTATTAAATTGTTAATATTTAGTTATTAGCATGCTATTTTGCTGTCAAATTGGCTATATATAAATCCAGTAGTATGAGAGATTAAGATGTATATGATATAATAAAGGTAATAGCCTCAAAATGAACATTATATATATATATATATATATATAATTTTTTTTTTTTTTTTCGTTTCCCAACAATTTTTAGTTTTCCCAACAATTTTTAGTTTGTAGGTTAGATTTCTTTTCGGGGCAACTATTCAAATACGCACCCTACCCTTTGTATCATTTAAACACATTCGAATAAAGTAAAGTGATCCCACTACAGGCCTCAGGAGGTCCTTGGGGTAGTAGGAGGTTAAGGCTCCCACTTTTTCTAGACAATCGGCACTTGATGTCAGCCGGGTTGTCAGTCCTGCGTGACGGCCGCCTTTACCCCAGAACAAGCGTCCGGTACTCATTTCCGTTAGAGGCCATAGTGCCGCCAGAAGGTTTTGGTCAGTTTAAAAATCCTGACCCCACCGGGATTTGAACCATCGACCTTCGGCTTGTAGCTCAGCGCCTTAACCACTACGCTACGGCGTGCCCCCACACATTCGAATATCTACCAAAATTAGAATATATTAAGACCTATTATCTATATGTGAACTAAAGATATTGATCAAAGTAGTAGTAGTATGTGATGCTGTATGAGTCTTGAAAATAAGTAATACCAAATCGTTAGCCCTCAGGAATAAAAAAAAAAAGTACATGATCATGTGGCCTATAGTATGTGGAGACGTCTAAAGATGTCGTTGCGAGGTCAGTTATACGTGTCCACAAATAGTATAGTATCATACTTTAAACTACTACTACGTCGCTTTGGATAATCGTATCTAAATGAAATTGGTGACAATCATAAGAGAAACTCAAAAAGTTTTGTGCATGTTAACAATGTCAACAATGGAGAATAATGGACAACAATACAGAAACTAAACTAAATTTAATCATGTTTTTTTCTGGTCGATAGGGGTTCATTGTTGGATATTTAGTGGACAGCTATGTCTGCTGTGGGGGCCACATTCAATGTCTATGAGATACAGCAAAAACTGTTTGAGTTTCTCTTTTGATTCCACAAATTTCATTTAGATACGATTATCCAAAGCGACGTAGTAGTAGTTTAAAGTATGATACTGTATTTGTGGACACGGTGTATAAATGGCTATAGAGTTCAGTGGTAAATAATCTCCGTGCAGAATAACTGAAATATCTATCCTCCTCACTTGACATATCTTCATGTGATTTCGACCTGTGTCAAAAGCATATAAATAATTAAACACTGGAGTAACAAACTGCGAAACATGAAACATCCCGTTTCACACATTCTGGGTGGATGCTATTCTGTTCTTCCTGCATTGCTAAAGCAGCGTTTGGCGAATGCTCTAAGATGTTCATTTTCGCATCTGTTTTGTTTTCATAATACTCATGTAGTCGGCTAATAAAGAAAAGCTGTTCTTTATGAATGTTCGCTCCCTTTCATAGCTTGTTCTTGATCCATATAATATGCATTATTCATATATTTCATGGTGACATATACTTCCCTTTTCCATTTGCATATTTCAGAGTTTTGTACTGGCTCCACATTCTGGCTACCTAAACTAACTCAGTGGCACTATCGAACCCATAGGTTCATGGCCGCGCGTGCATACGCTCTCCATACATCCCTATCCTGATATAATGCTTTCCAATCATTCCGTGTATAATCTACTTCTCTCAAATTATTTTCCATATTCTGGCATAAAAGAAAATATACTAATTATACAAAATTAATATATATATATATATATATATATAATCATGACTGTCGACCGCTGTGGTCTCGATGTAGCGTGCTGCCTTGTCACGCAGCGGGGCCTGGGTTCGATCCCCGGTCGGGACAGTTTTTCTGGGTGAGGTTTTTATCGGGATTTTTCCTCACCTGTAAGACAAATGTCAGGAAAACCTTAAGGGCCAAACGGTCCCCGAAATCATATGGCCATCATCATCATTATGATCATCCCTCATCGGTGTGGAAAGCAACGGGAAGTTACCACACCTACAATTCCCTAGTAAAGCTGCAAGCATAGCATATGAATGCTATGATTGCAGTGAAGGACCTGCCTTCGGGCAGAATTACTATGGATGTATGGATGGATATCCATGACTGTTGTTTCTAATCTTATACTACTTCTTCTTGTAAGCCCATGTTTCCCTTAACAGAGATTTAGGCGCTCTCCCCCTACAGGGAAGAATTTGAACCATACTAATTTAGTTACACTTGTTTTTGTATAGATGTCATTTGAGTGGTCCGTGGTCAGCGTTCCGCCTCATACTGACATCTAGGAAACCAAGGTAGTACTAGGATGGGAAAATTCAGTAAATTTTGCTTAGAGGCATTTTTATTCAGGCTTAGGATCTTTTAAGAGCCTGAAAATATTCAGACTTAAAGTCCCTCAAGGAGGACTTGCTCCTTGGATTTTTCCATCCTGAAAAAATCCATCGACCCTGGCCAGGTTTGAACCCGCAGCCCTCGGGACCAGAGGCAAGGAGCATAACCACTAGTCCACCGCAGCCGATAAAAATATTTACCTTACCTCATATTTTGTCTTTATAGACTGGTTTCGGAATAATTATTTCATCTTCAGTATTTTCATAACCATTGTTCTGTTGTGGTGATACTTTTAGAAATTGATGCAATAGTAAAATTGCATAAAATGTTTGGTTACCATTAGAAACTGAATTTTGAATTATGTTAATATTTAGATGTTGGGTTAATATTTTATGTGTATGTCTTTTTTTAATGCTAATATACCATATTAATAATCTTATACTACAGTTAATAGACTAATAGCTCTAGAAATGGATTATTTACGAAGAAGTGCCAGAAAGTCTAAATTAGAACGTGTCACAAATAAGGAAATTAGAAACAAAATGGAAGCAGAAGAAAGCATAATTGAAAGAATTGAGGAAAGGGAATTAAAGTGGTTAGGACATGTTTTAAGAATGGAAGATGAGCGATGCGAAGCAACTATATGAATGGCATCCTAACAGAAAGAAGAAAAGAGGAAGACCAAGGTTAACATGGAAGGAAAACATGAAGACAGTAATGCAAGCTAGAGGGCTAAGCATCGAAGATGCCCAAGACCGTAGGCTTTGGAGGTTTGGCACGGGAAGACGGCAGCAGCTGTAAAAACCCGAAGATAGATAGATAGATACTACAGTTAAAATTTTCTTAACCTATGGGCTCCGACCTACTTGTGCGTCCTGAGGAAGCGAGCTTCAGTGGATCGCAAAATTCTCCAATGTGATAAAGGTGCCTGGAAAAGTGTTGTACTGCAAGGTAGAATTTATTGCAACAATTCAACTTTTTTACATTTTCTTTTACCTTACGCTTTTTTATGTTTAATGACAGCCTTGATCCAATAATGAGTAATGTTTCCTCCCCTCGTGTCGCGAGAACACTTGACTCACTTGAACTCAACATGCACCAACTTATGCCCAATCACTTTTCTTCGGCGAGTAAATGTTATCATGTTCTCAATTAGAGTAAGTTTGATTATTTAATAACATGCTGTACAGTATTTACGTGATTAGTGCATATTAATTTAACTTGTGAATCGCCTGAAGATTAATATACTTCAAGGCCTCTCTTTATCTCTGCACCATATAAGAACATCTCCCTTCTTCTTCTTCTTCTCTTCACGGGCTAGGCAAATTGCCTGTTCCGCCTCACAGTTGTTCTGACCATATTTTCACTAGCCTTCCTACATTCCTTGAACCTCTTGGCTTGTAGTTGTTGAATGCTGCTCTTGGTAATCTTGTTACATTCATTCTTTCCACATGTGTAAACCATTTCTCTCTATATTTTCTGATTTTCTCATCCAATGGATATATATTTAACTCTGTTCTTATATCTTCATTCCTTATCCGATCCAATCTTGTGCAGCCTTTTGTTCTTCTAAGGAAGCTCATTTCTGCGAAAAAAAAATAAAATTCGTTTTATGTTCATTGTATGTATACATTTGTGTTGATATAACAAGATATATGCTTTGCAAAAGAAAATTATTGTAAACTGTGCAATCAATTCCGCCAATGTGCATTGGACCATCGAGTATAACGACAGTATTAACATAAGAATAGTGTGCATCTATATGTTTGCATGTATATACCTTTGCGTGCTATACCTTTCCGATAAAGCGAAAGCCAAGACTAGAAATAAGAGTACTTAAGGAAAAATACCATTTATTTCAATTATTATGCAAGGTGAAGAATTCTTATGTAATTGAAATGAAAAATATGTTCTTTGTTTTGGGGGTAGAGAAATAATATTGGAAGTAAAAAAGATAAATACAATACAACAGCGTTATTTTTTAGATATGTATTTCAAATTTGTCAGTTAATCGTAACATGACTTGCTTTATTTTACTGAAATACGTTCAAAAATGAATAATTGTTCTTATTCGTAGAAACTCATTGCAGTTTATTCCGTATTTTAAAAGTTAAGGAAGTAAAGATGATAAATATTTACAGTACCTTGCTGTGAACGAGACTAGCTCATAAAAGTGGAAACAAAATTTGCACGTTAGTATGTAGTGTTTGTTTTCATCGACGCTATGATGTCATTTCTGTATTGATAACTGTTATCAAAAAAGAACGTTCTTATCTACAGTCACATGCACTACGCAGTAAACATAAAGACGAGCCTCTTTTATTTATATATTCTGACCAATTGCATCTCTCCTACGAGTTTTAATCATTGCCTTGGAGATTTAACGGGGCACTGTAATCAAATGCTATTATGATACTATGTTAGGTCATATACCTTATATATTCCAGTCAGTAACTGATTCATATCATACTTCTAGGTCATTTACAGATAATAGTATATTTTAATTATCCTGTTCAGTTCTACCTGTCAATATTTTAATTTAATAAATTCTTCAATAATAGTATATTATGATGCGAGGTTGGGAAGTGATTTTTACAGAATCGAGGAAAATATTTAAAAACCGGGCGACAGTGAGGTTTTTAATTTCCGAGATTCTGTAAAACACTTGACAAACGTGCGTTGTACATTATTTTTTGCGCGATGGTGTTTTCAAAATAATAAATAATAGTAAAATAGTAACATCTTTGTAGGAAATATTTGCGTTCATTATAAACAATTGACTAATGTTAAGAGTGTCTGCAATGTTTATTAGTTGAAACTAGAGGAGACCATAAGACCAATTTGTGATAAAATAGTGACAAGTTGTTACGCGTGAGCGTCTGTTAAGCCCCTGCGTATTGGTAGCGTTAAGTTCCCTATTGTTTAAGTTGACTTAGGCCCGAGCGGTTGGCCTTGGTTTTGGAGGAGGAGTACTACAATTAAACATATTAAACCACAGTAAACGAAAAATAACATTATTTATTAAAATAAATACCAAACATAAAGAAAATCAACTCAAAAAAACACTGTTATAAAAGTCAGCTGGAATCGCCACATTGTCAAACGTCAAAAATATTCAGATACTAAAATGCTAATAGAGAGAGATATCCATTATTTTAAAAATGTTCAACTTTGTTTATTATTTGAATGAAGTTCCTCGGACCATTTGGTCCTTATTTAATTCTAAGTCTTAAAATGACCAAAGAAATGACAGATAAAAATACGTTACCCATGTAGACGCCACCGGCCCGCTGGGCCCTCCTGAGGGGACCGCAATCAGTCCCGCTCCTTCTCTTGTCCATTCCAGACACTCTTATTTATACATATCGAATCATAAGAAGATACTATCATACCAGTCCTAGCTATTATGATGTCATCTTTAGTAACAATTACACATCTAAGGTCAGGATGATGCAACTTGGATTTGACAAGGCATCACCATCCCTACTTTGACCCTTGATAACGATATTTGGTTATTATGAAATGTTTAATAATTGATTACAAATTTCTAAACTACAAGTTTTTCTTAACAAGAATTATTAACTATATTAATATGGGTATATTATTAAATGTCCATCTTTTGTCTTTATTTTTTATGATATCTGTAATTAGGCCCTGTTGTATTTGTAATACAAGTGCGTATTTATTGTTTTATATTGCTTCAAATAAAGTTCAGTTCATTTAAAATGCAGTAATTTGTTTCGTATAATGTATATTAACACTACCTTTTGGATATTTTTTTTTGTATATACATTGTATGTAGTATACATAGAGGGCAGTGGTTTCACTTCCTACACGCATGTTTACTTACTTACTTACTTACTTGCTCACTGGCACTATCGAACCCGTAGGTTCATGGCCGTGCGGACATAAGTTCTCCATACATCCCTATCCTGTGCTAATGCTTTCCAATCATTCCCTGTATAATCTACTTCCTTCAAATCATAGTTAATGTTGTTCTCCCACCTCATTCTTGGTCTACCAACTGGGCGTTTTCCCTCTGGCTTTCCTATAAGAAGCTTTCATGCACGTCTGTCATTTCCCATACGTGCAACATGTCCTGCCCATCGCAGTCTACGAGACTTAACTGTTCTTATTATATCTGGCTTCCTATAAAGACCATATAGTTCATTGTTATGTAGTCTTCTCCATTCACCTGTCTGTTCATCTCTCTTTGGTCCAAAAAATTTCCTAAGAACCTTATTCTCAAATACTCGTAATCTCCTTTCCTCCCTTAAAGTAAGAGTCCATGTTTCGCACCCATATAATATAACTGGTAGAATAATAGTTTTATATATTTTCAGCTTAACGTTTTTCGAAAGGAGTTGGGACATCAAAAGTCTCTGCAATGCATAATAGCATGCATTTACAGAATTGAGCCTATGTTTAATTTCTTTGTGCATCTCATTTCTATTTGTGATTATTGTTCCTAGGTATTTGAATTCAGCCACTTCCTCGAAATTTCCCTCATTTGTCATTAGCTGTCCATTTCCATTATGTACTAAACTTCTATGTGTGACCATATATTTAGTTTTACTGATATTTACTTCCAGTCCCAATTTCTTAGTGTTACACACGCGTGTTTGCAATATGTAATATTACAGTATAGTTATTTAGGTTGGCAATCCCGAAATGTAGGAAGTTGAACTTTCAATCATGGTCACCTTTGCTGTAAGTACGACAAAACGCTTATCGCGCGCAAAAATAATATTTTAATTATCCTGTTCAGGTCTATCTGTCAATGTTTTAATTCAATATATTCTTCAAAAAATATATTTGTCTTTTATCATTTTCTGGGATAGCGAAGAATATGCGTGATGTACAAAGCTGGTAAACAACAGCTTAATAATAATAATAATAATAATAATAATAATAATAATAATAATAATAATAATAATAATAATAAATACAATGTAGAAAGAGCAAAATACGTGTATAGAACGAAATGTAATTTAAAAATCCATGAAAAATAAGTAGATTCTGAAGAATAATGCAATGACTTTCTCCCTTTTTCAGAAAAATGTTCGTCGTGTAAATTATGTCAAACACTAGGGATAAAACGAATGTATCCAAAATAATAATAGGAAACGAAGGGTATGTTAATTAATTCTAAAGAGTATAAAGACTGGTATTGAATTTAATTCACTAGGGCGGATTAGTTACATGGGTGAGTGTAGTAAATGCATACAAGCTGAGAGGATTAAAGCTGGATGAAGTTAGATTCATGTTTTATCGAAAGTGACAAAAAAGCTATATTTTCATACAATCAAAGTTGTAAATATACAAAACATGTGTATGGACGTGAATGACTAAACATTACTTGTAGAGAAATTTAAATGAAGCGAGAGGAGAATTTTAAAGGAAAATGTAAAGTCCAATTAGATAGGCCTGTTAAAATATATGAAGAATCAATAGTAACGTTTGAAGAAAATATCGCCATCAGAACCCAAATATTGTGACATGTATTAAAGTTAGAAGATAGAAATAGAAGACACAAGTATCGAGAAGAACACGTTAACGTAAAAACTAGAATAGGGAAGATTTTTCCAATAATGATTAATAATCAAGAATCAATAAACGTTGTATTAAAATAATAGAAGTAGACGTTGAATGAGATTGATGAAATATTGTGAAATAGTTTTAAAGAATTCTGCAGTGAGAATATGACGGGTGGGTTATTATTCTGGAGGAGCCACTAATTAAATAACAAGAGCTACATGTCTAAGAAGAAAAGGAAAAAAGAGGGGAAAAAAAGAAATAAAAATATGACGATGATGATTGTGACAATTTATATGACAGAAGAATAAGTATTGTGATATAAGTAATGTAAAATCATCATCGTCATAGTACATTCACGAATTTAGGCCATTTGTTGACCTGTTTTGGCCTCGGGAGGAACACCTTCCAAAAATCTTTTGAGTGGACGTCCTAGCCTTCTTCTTCCTTCAGGCTGATAGCTTAATTTTGAGTATCCTGTGATCTTCCATTCGATGAACATGTTGCATCCATCTTGACCTGTAATCAGAAATGTTGTTTTCTAAAGGTTCCATGTGTAATTCTTCTAAGATATCTAACAGAATCGATCTCAAAATAAAATCACTTATAAAATGTATAACGAAATGAAAAGAAATAGACGTGTTTGGTATCAAATAAATCGTAAAAACATAAGAAATAAGAATACGATAATATGACAATCATAAATATAATATTTATATAAACCTAAATTGATTTTTTATATTAATAAAAATTAATAACATATTAGGCGAATATAATACGTCGACAACTCTATTACATGTATGAGTGAATAAGGGATCTATAACATGCGCACAGATAAAATAATCTGCAGTACCAGTGCTTTACGTGTACAATAAACGGACCATGTACTATATAAGAATAGGTATTCATATCAATTATCATAAGTGATGCAACGAGAGATTTCCAAATTATCGATAAATTCACGACTTACGAAGTGACGAGTGAATATATATATATATATATATATATATATATATATATATATAGGTAATCTGGAAATCAAGAGTGGCATTTGTTAGGACTATTAAACGAATAAAATTACGCTATATACTCACAAATCATTATTTAAATATAGTTATTTAAAAATATGTATTTATTTAATGTAAACGGCGATGTTTGAAACACATGAGAAGCGATGTTTGAAAACAGATGAGAAACGATTGTTACGCTTGTTCATCACTGCAACCAGATCATATTATTTAATGCCAAATGTTCGCAACATTTTAAGAATGCATCCTGGTGGAGAAATTTATAACTAACATTATAGGTATTAATTTCTGATGTCCTATGATGTAAATATGTCAATTATATTTTTCTGCAACGTTATTTCCTGAAAAATAATTCGTTTAAGAATGTGCAAACAGTGGTTAATCTTTTTTGTGGTATAATCAATTGCTACAAATGTTCTCATATTATCTCTCGCAAGCAGTATCTGCTGACATTCGTGCACTATATATACAATCTGGTTGGTAGCCGTATTTCTTAGAGAGTCAATCACTGCAAAATAATGATATGACCTATTCAGAATGTTAAAAAAGGAGGAGCTTTCTTTAATATGATAGACTTATTTGATAAATTCGAGGTGAAACACGACTGTGATTGGTTGTAATTTAAAAACTCATTGAAATGTGCTTGATCATTGAATCCTATTTGGGGCATGCGTTTAAATCTAATATATAAAAATGAATGTTTGTTTGTTTGTATGTTTGTTTGTTCGTATTTTATGCGCGGCCACACCGTTCGTCCTATTTTGATGGGGCTTTTTGCAAAATGTGCAGGAGATTCCCGGGATGAACATAGGCTATAAGAGAGTTGTGATATTCAACCTCTTCACCCCTAAAAATCGTCCTTTGTTGTGAAAAACGTGAAATAAAGTCCCTATTTTGAAGTTTAAATGGCTTACGCTGCCTAAACCATAACAAATGCACCAAATTAATGTACACATAATTGAATATCTAAAAAAAAACTCTACAAAAAAGTCCGCGTCAGCATATGTTTATCTTTTACGGTGCAGCCGGAAAAGGCAGGAGGGTCTCTTCAGGGCGTATTTTAGATTAAGCTTATTTCTGAGTTCTACTGGTGTGAAGGACAAGGAATTCGATAATCAGTAACAGTGAGTTGTGTAGTTAATTAAAAAGGGTTTAGTTTGTTAACCTCTTATGAACAACACAATACACAACAAATTAATAATATATTGAAGACTACTTGAGCAAATCTAGACTTCCCTAGTAGTCTATAAAATCCATTAATTTAATTTTGATGATATTACGAAAATATTGTTATGAAATAGGTCCTGTAATGGAATTCCAACTTAGCAATTGCTTGATAACTGAGGAAAACCCCTGCCATGTTGGTCGCATCAGGATTTGAACCCGTACTATCCCGAATACGAGATTCATACGCTATCGTCTGAGCCAACTCGTTCGCTGACTTATACTTCATTTAGAGTATTAAAGTAATATTTTTGGTTGTCCATGTTCTCGTCTTGTGAGATCTTATATGTTCACAATATCTTAATTTTTAGGTCGTCCTCTACTTATCTCTTACTTTTATTCATGCAAATTCTGACATCTGATACTATAACACAATTTCCTGCTTGCGATATAGATTAACAAAAAGTAACATTGGAAAACCACTCAAGCGAACACTTTAGAGTTCTTTCGCCTTTGTTCGTCCTTGACCGCCTTCATCGGTAAAGCGCAAGCGAGAGGCACAATCGCGGAATTAATTTCAATTCCTTCGCTTGCAAATTGAAAGCCAAAGTTACTTTACAACAGGTTTGTGACGCTTGCAAATTCCAGACAGTGCACTTGTAGTATACTGTCTGACCTGCTCTTCTGGTTTTGTTTTTAATATATTCTTTTGCGACTCTTACAGTATATAAATACATCTAAACTTACATCATTTTATTCTCGTAGGTTGTACTTTTACTTGCATGTACAGAACAGCGGTCTCGCATTACAGTCAAAATAAGTTCATGTTAAAAAACAGATTGAACTGCAAATTAAATTAATTCTGTACTTAATTTCCTTCTCAACCGTTCGAAAAGTAGATACATTAATAATAGGCCTATATTTCGATACAAGTCTGGTAGACAATATTTTACGCACGAGTTAAAATGTTTATGGCCGAGTTGATAGACGAATACGTAAAAATCTCCCATACTGGTATCGTACTATATTTTATTTCATACTATGTTGAATTTATTCTTCTTCGTCACGGTTTAGGCTTTTTGATAGCCTATTCCGGCTCCAAATTGCTGCTCTTTCCATCTTTTCTTTGGTCTTCCGAAACTTTTTCTTCCTCTTGGTGAATAGTTGTATGCTGCTTTTGGTATTCTGTTCTCAGTCATCCTTGCTAAGTGTTCTTTCCAGTTTATTCTATATTTCACTATTGTTGTGTTTAAATCCTCTACTTTTAGTTGTTGTCTTATTTCTGTGTTGTGGTTTTTTCTTTCTGTTCTTTGATACCCTGCTATTGGTCTGTGGAATTTCATTTCAGCAGTTTGGATTCTGGCAGATTGTTGTGTTGTCACTTTCCATGTTTCGGATCCGTAAGTAATGACAGGAACTGCCATTGTCTTGTATAATTTCATTATAGAGTCTTTTCGGGCTTTATTTTTCAAAGTTATTTTTAGTGTTCCTGTTATATAATTAAACTTGTTTACTTTGTTATTTATATGTTTCGGTTGTGTATGATATTTCGCAACCTAGGAAGTTATATTTTGTCACTTATTCTATTGGTTTATTTTGTAATAAACCAACTTTAAGTAAAGCAATAACTTTATGTAAATAAAACACCAGGTGTACTATTTTGTGTTATCTTCAGGTCCCCCATTCAGACTGTCATATCAAATATACATATAGGCCTATAGACTGTCATATTGTATTATTTGCAGTCATGTATTTGAGCGTAAAGCTGCAAATCATAGCATGAAAATGCTATGATTGCAGTGAAAGACCTGCCCTCGGGCAGAATTACTATGGATGGATGTATTTGAGTAAGCGTTGATTGAATTATTTGCAATGTCGGAAAAATAACATATTAATATATTTTAACAAAAATATTATATTGACCAGATCTTTAAATTATTTCAACAATTCTGGTGACGTCAAGTTAATTACCGGTATTACAGACGGCGCGCGACATTAAATTTTTTCCTCAGGAAGTATTGTTAATATGAAGTGTGTGAGCTGTTTTGTATACATTTAAAGTGTTATAGTAACGGGTCGTGAACTGTTTTAATTGTAAGCAACACTATTAAAGATGACAGGTCTACATTACAATTCGTTCGGCACCAAGTTTGAACGGGGACGTTTCGATTACGGGTCTCAAGCAGTAAACGCCTGTGCCTGTCCTATCGGAAATTCTTTTTTATTTTATATTATTTTCCTAATATTTACATTTTAATTATACAATCTTATCTGAATGTTTCATTCTTTTTAAAATATAAATTGTAGACTTTGTTAAAGCTAAGATTTCCACGGTAGTTTATTTTTTTTAAACTAAAAATGAAGAAACCGATTTTAATATTTACTCAAGTTTTTATTCTTATTTTCTAATATTGTTAGAAATATTAAATTAACATTTAGCATTCTTATTAATATTAAACCCAGTTTCAATAGCGAACTTTCATTAACTTATTAATATTGAGATATTAATGTGTGTATGAAATTAACTGGGGTAATGTAGCTATGTTGTCAGAAATAAATAAATCCGGGTGGGGTGAGGATTTTGTAAACTGGCCTTAACCTTCCGGCAGCACTGTGGCCCCGAGATCGACTCAACCTCTAATGTTCTGAGGGTAAATGCGGCCGTCACGCAGTTCTGACAACTCGACTGACATATCTTGCCAATTGTTCAGAAAGATGGGAGCCTTAACTTTCTACTTCCTTAAGGGCCTCCTATGATCTGCAATGAGATTACTTTATGTCTAGTCTATGGGTGTGAAACATAGCCACTTACATTAAAGGAATAAAACAAACTAAAATATTCGTAAATAGGCTCTTGAGGAGAATTTTCTTTCCCATAAATGATCAGAATGCAGGAAGCTTCACAATCAGTAATTCGCCATTTCTTCTTCTTCTTCTTCCTCCTCGGCTTTCCCCCACTTACAGGTTTGCTGTCTTCAGTTTTCATTTATTTCTATCAATCCAATCTCCTTCTTCCGAATTCCTATCATCCATTATAGTTCTGACATAGGTTTTCCATATTTTATTCTTGGTCTGCCACATTTATTTCTTCCAGGGGGTGACCATTGATATATATTTTTTGGATATCTTTCATTTTCCATTCTTTGTACATGGCCATACCATTTTAGAGTTTGATTTTCAATCCTCTTAACAACAGATGTGGTAACATTAATTTCTCTCCAAAGGAATTCATTTCTTATTTTATCGTGTGTTGTATTTTGAAGTCTTCTTATAAGATAATCAAATGCAACTGTTCTAATTTTATTCTTTTGTAATTCCGTCAAAGACCATGTTTTACTTTCATGTGACAAAATATTCTGTATTATGTTCTTATAAATTTTCATTTTAGTTTCCTTTATAATATTTTTGTTCCAAATTATTACATAGTATTCATCATTTACGGTAGCATATATTTGTCCCAAAAATTGTTGGGTTGTAGAGGTTTGATATGGGCAAGTGGTGTAGCTCGAATCAATGAGAGTAGTAGTGCTTTCAAATTAATGACACTAGGAAGGCTCAGACGCAGATGTGAGGATAATATTCGGAGGCTGTTATAGGGAATTGTGCATGGAAGATATGAACTAGATCGAGTTGGCTGAGAACAGGAATCAATGGAACGTCTTAGAGAATGCGGTACATATTTAACTTGCGAGTTTCAGAAGACAAGAAATTAGATTATATATAATGTGATTTTTACTTATTATAACTAATTAACTCATTGGCACTATAGAACCCGTAGGTTCATGGCCGCGCGAAATATAAGCTCTTTATACATCTCTATCCTGAGCTAAGGTATTCAAATCAACCCTTGTATAATTTACCTCCCTCAAATCATGATTAATGTTATTCTCCCACTTCATTCTTGGCTTATCTATTAAGCCTTTTGTCTCTGGTTTTCGTACAAGGAGTTTCCATGTCCTCTTTCATTCCCCATTCGTGCCACATGTCCTGCTCGTCGTAACTGTTCTTATTACATTTGGTTTGCCTTAAAGTCATCTACCTCACTATTATGTAGTTTTCTCCATTCACCTGTCTTTTTTGTCTAACTTTAGACCAAGCATTTTTCTAGGAAATTTATTTTCAAATAGGCCTACTCTTACTGTTTTCTCCTTCATTAAAGTACCGGTAAGATTCCATATTTCGCTTTCACAATAACATAAATGTAAAAATAACAGTTTTATGTATTTTTAGTTTAACATTTTTGGGAGAAGTTTGGATGGCAAGAATCATTGTAATGCTTAATGGCATGAATCTCCAGAATTGGCCCTATGTTTAATGTATTTCTGCATCTCATTCCTATTAATGATTATTGTTCCTAGGTATTTGAATTCAGCCACTTCTTCAACTTCATTAACTGTCCGTTTGCATTATGTAGGCCTATATATTGCATTTCTATGGGTAACTATAGGCCTATATTTAATCTTATTTAGGCCTATGTTTGCTTCCAGTTTCAATTACTTAGTGTTCTAGTAACACTTGGCCCTTAGTATCTCCTGGCTATCGACTAATAGTGATATATTTTAATAAATTAATATATTTATATTACTTCAACTTTTTTGACAAAATAACCAACTCCAACATCAAAATATGAAGTTACATGCTGATAGTGCGCACATCAAACTATTAAATGACAGGATGTTCATGTTCAGTTTTGTGATTGTAATTGTGGTGAAGCCTGTTCCTGTGTTTCGTATAATGCAATATGTCATCTGACTTGATAATCCCCACAATTAATTTTGCAGTCATCACAACTCATCATTATTTTAAACCATGACACAATCAATCCATTAATTCACATCTTGTAAGAAAATCCCAGCCTTGTGCAATATGTGTATAAAGTAATACGCTGTATTCTGGATTAACTCTAAATGTAAGTTCGGTTCACACGCTCTATAATAATATAAATTCTATCTGTATCTATTTGATTTATTTAATTACTTTTGTTTAACTTCAAACAATGAGTTTGTTCAAGCGGTAGCGTTTCAGACTCGTTCAGACCCCGGTGCTAACCAATTTTAATGAGATTTTTTTCCCTGGTTTTTATCAGTCGTCAAAGCAAAATGCTAGATTGTAATTTCATTAACAGAATCCATTTCATCATACTCATCATTTCAATGTATCATTAATAATTATTATAAGTAAAACCATGAGTGATTTCCATTTTATCTAGAGGATTTAAAATCAAGAGTGGCATTTGTTAGGACTATTTAACGAATAAAATTAAGTCGTTTACTCACAAATTATTATTTAAATATAGTTATTGTAAAATATTTATATATTTAATGTAAACGGTGATGTAAGAAAACAAATGAGAAATGTTTGGTTATGTTTCATTTGTTCATCACGGCAACTTGATCATACTATTTATTGCCAAATAGAATCGCAGTATTTCAAGAATGCACCCTAGTGGAAACAGTATATTATAATCGATATTATAGGTTATTAATTCATTTTTTCGGAAACTCAGTAAAATCAGTATTTAAAAACACAATTATTGAAGACACAATTATCAATCTGTTCATTATTTGCTATATTCAACGTATTTGTCAGAGAGTCAGTCACAGCAAAATACTGCTCTGACTGTTCATAATATTAAAAAGGAGGAGCTTTCTTAATTTTGGTAATCAAAATTAGATTTTTATCGAGGTGAAATACGAATGTGATTGGTTGTAAAACAAAATTCATTGAAACGAGATTGGTCATTGACGCCCATTTGGGACATGAGTTAAAAAGTCTATAATAAACATTAAAAGACTTGATACGACCTTAGATATTAAAGCGTTTATAAATAAGTAAATAAAAAACTATATAATGCAAGATATATGTAAAGATTATGTTTAACCATATTTTCTTATAAAACAATTGATTTTTAGTTTTTTTCATAAAACGTGTAAATGTTGTGTAATACTAAAAATATTTAAATGTATGTTACTCTATCAGTCCGCCGCATTAGCTCAGATGGTAGCATGCTTACTTCCTGACTAGTGGGCGGGCGCAGGTTAAATTCCGGGCGGGATTGGAAATTTTATTATAAGATTTTCAATCTTACGACTAGGAGGAGTTATAATGTACAATCTTTATTCGCTTATCGTACACGAGATGCCCGGATTATATTACAAATTTTCCACAGTACAAATGTTGAAAAGACATATGGTATCGTGGATTCGTTTGGTCAGATGAGACGTTAGCGATTTTCGGTGTTGAGTTTCACCTTTTCCCTTGTCTTCATCATCCGTCATATAACATACTTGTACTACACACAATCATGTACTCACCTTACACTCGTCGGTGTACATAATACAGTGTAACGTGATCTGCCGGAGAGGCGAGTAAATGGAAAATATGCCATATTAATGATATCTGTCCGTCTAGAGAGGAACCCGAAGCACGAGAAGTGCATTGAGTGGCATAGGAATGTACACACACACACACACACACACACACACACACACACACTGTCAAATTGTGTCGGGACATCCATACAATCCTGCTGAAATGTTAAAATAATTTGAAAATGTGGTTTTTATATCAGAATAAATAAACAGAAATCTAATAAAATTTGATATCTTCAGAATTGTGGAGTCCACCGCTGTGGTCTCGAGGTAACGTGCTGCCTTGTCACGCAGCGGGCCCGGGTTCGATCCCCGGTCGGGGCAGTTTTTCTGGGTGAGGTTTTTTATCGGGGTTTTTCCTCACGTATAAGACAAATGTCAGGAAAACTTTAAAACCCAAACGGTCCCCGACATCATATGGCCATCATCATCCTTATCATTATCATTTTCATCATCATCATCATCATTCTTCACCGGTGTGGAAAGCAACAGGAAACTACCACACCTATAATCCCTAGTAAAACTGCAAGCATAGCATGGAAATGCTATGATTGTAGTGAAGGACCTGCCTTCGGGCAGAATTACTAATGGATGGAGATATGTGGACCTTATATTGAAAATATTTTTCAGGAGTAAGTTATAATCTAATATCCATCCATCCATAGTAATTCTGCCCGAAGGCAGGTCCTTCACTGCAATCATAGCATTTCCATGCTATGCTTGCAGCTTTACTAGAGAATTGTAGGTGTGGCAGCTTCCCGTTGCTTTCCACACCGGTGAAGGATGATGATAATGATAAGGATGATGATGATGGCTATATGGTTTCGGGGACCGTTTGGGCCTTAAAGTTTTCCTGACATTTGTCTTACAGGTGAGGAAAAACCCTGATAAAAACCTGGGCCCGCTGCGTGACAAGGTAGCACGCTACCTCGAGACCACAGCGGTGGATAATCTAATATAAAAACATGACAATTAACGAATTAACTGTAGAGAATATATTTTTTTTCTATGGTAATTTTTATTTCTGTAGGAAGTTATTCATTCAAACATTCGGATGCGTGGTTCAACTCTCGGCAATGTCGGTGAGTTGTAAGTTTTAAAATTTAGAACGTACCAAGGACATCCTCCTGAATATCGCTTTTCTAGCAGTTATTGGCATTAGAAAAGCCTCAACTAAGAACGCGTTTTTCAGGAGATGCCAGCTATATGTTCTATGTTTGTTAGTATCTTGTGTGTTTTGGCGTTATATTCATACATCAGATCACATTTGTGTTCAGTTGGAGTTCACATCGAATATCTTTTGTCGCAAGATATTAATTCTACAATTCATGCATCCTTATATTTCTTATATTCTTACAAAGTATCAACTCTCAAAAAGTTAGGCCTGTATATTCTTAATCAATGTCTGTATTTAAAGATAGATGAAAATCCAAAGTCACAGTTCCCAAAGTAGAATGTTTTCAGGAGAGAATATTATACGTATATATCCCATACGTTTCTCATTCAGAAATGGGCGCTCCCCTAGTGGTAGTTTCTTGATCATGCAAATTTAGTTATGCTTATTTCCCTACATATGTGATTTACATGTGGTCAGCACATCGTCTAAGTGAAGCATCTAGTAAGAGACAAAATTAGCAGGTAAAATTCGAGAGAATATTGGCAATTTAAAATTAATATCCGTTATGCTAATAAGCCTCTGACATGTAAGGGGCTTCATCGCATCTCATCCTCGATCCGGCCCTGAGTCGGACATGAGTTAAGAGGCTTTTACGCTAATAATAAAATACTGTAATATATGCTGCAATTTTTAGATACTAGTGATCATGTAGTATTTACAGTGGAGTGGCTTTCGTAAAATATTCATTATTAAATGTATGAAATGGACTATCTCTGTAAGTAATGAAAGCAAAAAAAAAAAAATTAACTTCAGCCTCTTCACTGCTAAAGTGGAATTACGACAAATAAATGTTTATTTTTGTGTTTAGCGGAATTTTTTAAGGCAAAAAGAAAATTCTTGTGCCTCGAAATTAGGGGTTTTTACATAAACCAAAAACTAAATTTGAAAGTTAATACTTCGTTTTTGTTATATGATTTATTAAAGTAACAAAATGATTTACATTTTACAAAAAAATGGTTTATCATTATGATACAATATGTTTCTATTAGGGTGTTACAATTTGTACAGTTCTGCCACCTAACTTTCTAACAATTGGAAATAAGCTAAAAATACGACCAAGAAGCACAGTTATGTGACATCAATATAAAACCAGTCATACGATTTTGAGTTATTTATAGAGTGAGAAAATGTTGAAAGCTCTCATGCATCATATGGTATACAAAGCGAATGAAGAGGTTATGCTACATTGTGTGTTTTGGTCGTGCATTGCAATTGATTTTTTTAATTTTTTTTCTTAGCTAGTAGTTCATTCTTTGACAAATAAGGGCGAAGGGATTTATTATCGTATTGCATTGAAACATAAAAACTCCTGAGGGGATTAATAGTAAATTGTTATCCATTCAGTGCTGTGAATGTTAATTTGGGTTGTGTGAAAATCAATGTTCACTCCACTCACTTATTAATTAATTAACTAACTAACTAACTAGTACTATTGAACCCGTAGGTTCATGGCCGCGCGGACTTAAGCTCTCCATACATCCCTATCCTGAGCTAATATTTTCCAATCATCCCCTGTATAATCTACTTTCCTCAAATCATAGTTAATTTTATTCTCCCACCTAATTTTTGGTCTACCAACTGGGCGTTTTCCCTCTGGTTTTCCTATAAGAAGTTTCAATGCACGTCTTTCATTCCCCATTCATGCCACACACAGTATATTTTTAAAAGCACAGTTCAAATTAATGAGACTATTTAACTAATGCCCCAAATGGGAGTCAATGACCAATCACATTTCAATATTTTTTTATTTACAACCAATCACAGTCGTGTTTCGCCTAGAATTTACCAACTAAAGTTTATCATATTAAAGAAAGCACCTCATTTTTAACATTCTAAATAGGTCATAGCATAATTTTGCAGTGGCTGACTCTCTAAGAAATACGGCTACCAGATTGTATATATAGTGCATGAATGTCAGCACATAGCGCATGCGGGAGTTAATATAAAAACATTTGTAGCAATTGATTATACCACCAAGAAAAGAAACCACTGTTTGAACTTTCTTAAATGTATTTTTTCCTAGGTAATAACATTCCAGAAAAATATAATTGTCATATTTATATCAGAGGACAGCAGAAATGAATTAATATACAGTTTGATGTATTTCATTTTTTCTCCACTGGACTGTATTCTTACAATATTGCGTTCATTTGGCAATAAATAATATGATCTGGTTGTAGTGACGAACAAAAGAAGCAAATTAAGCGTACCAATCATGTTTCATTTGTTTTCAAATATCGCCGTTTACATTAAATATATAAATATTTTAAAATAACTATATTTAAATAATGATTTGTGAGTAAACAGCTTAATTTTTTTCGTTAAATAGTCCTAACAAATGCCACTCTTGGTTTCCAAATTCTCTAGATAAATTCACGACTCACTTCGTGAGTCGTGAATTTATCGATAATTTGGAAATCACTCGTGACATTACTTATGACAAATTAATAGTGAAATATACAGACATGGTAATATATAAAGGTAATGTCGACATTTTTATTTTTATGATTTTCAAGTAAAATGATGATAACGATATTAACGTCTATGTTAATTGAGTTCTTGGTGGTGGTGGTGAGGGTATGAGTATTTTTCTTTACGTACAAACTGGCTAAGGAAATTCTATCTTGAATATCATAATCTGGGAATAGTGTCGGTCGGAGAGTTTTTTTTTTAACTTCAAGGGTTTCTCTACACATCCTTCCTTCGCCATGGGATCTCATGAGTTCTTTATATTTGAACATATTTACTTAACTAACTCACTGACTATCGAACCCGTTAGTTCATGGCCGCGTGGACATAAACTCTCCATTCATCACTATCCTGAGCTAATGTTTTCCAATCATCCCTGTATAATCTACTTCCCTCAAATCATGGATAGTTATTCTCCCACCTCATTCTTGGTCTACCACCTGGGCGTTTTCCTTCTGGTTTTCCTACCAGAAGCTTCCATGCACCTCTTTTATCTCCCATTCGTGCCCATCGCAGCCTAACTGCGACTTAACTGTTCTTCTTATACGTATCGTGTAGCTCACTATTATGTTCGGGGTGAATCATAAATATGGCTATACGTTTGATCGCGTTGTGTGATGAAAATATTACCATTACAGGAAGTATGAAATTACCGTTGGAAAGGCAATTATTCAAATTACAACAATGGAATAAAACAAAACAGTGTAGAACTTACGCCATTAGTCAAAATGGCGTTGAGTATGCAACAGCAAATTACAATTGTTGCATGGGCAATAACGTATGCTAATGATCGTGAGGCCGCAAGACGGACATCTCAAGACGTCGACATGCTGAAATTAGTGATTGAAGAAGAAATTAGAGCTATTCCTCTAAACATGTATCATAACGCAATGAATATCTTCCCAAAGCTTTGCCAATTACGCTTAGATACAAACGGCGAACGGTTAGCAATAAAGTGACTTGCTTAGTGTTATTGCAAGTGATTTATTTTGTTCTATTGTTGTAATTTGAAGGATTCCCTTTCCTATGATAACACCACATTTCCTTTAATAATAATATTTTCGTCACAAAATGCGATCAAACGTATAGCCATATTTCTGAATCACCCTGTAGATTTCTCCGAACAAATTTACTTACGATGCTTAATTGCCAGGAAGGCCTAAGTTTGAGGTATTGATGTTTCTCTATTAAGCCTAGATAACATTTCTGCCATAGGACAAGGGAGACACAACTCTTTCGGAGAGCAAGTTAAACTCTTGATTTCCTGCCACATGGTTATTGGCACGTTAAATAATCTTCAAATCAAAAAAACATATCACATGAAGGATTCCCAGGAGTAAGAGTTCACTCCTAGGGGCTGTGGTTTCCATCAAATAGTGACAGACAAGCAAACAAAATGTTCTAGATAATTTTGGTAAAAGGACGAATCCACCGATATATAGCCAAAATCCTTAAATTAATCTGCAGAAAGGTAATGATTGTCTGTAACTCGAGTCTAGATAGTTAGATATCAGTCAGGCACATTTCTCGAGTATCGATTAATAAAAATATACCAATCCCCATTCATTTTCGAAAACGAGATGCATTAGCATTATACTGCATACATTACATATCAGTAGTTATATAAAAATATACAAATAAAAGACTTGCATAAGGGACAAATTATAACTTGGAAAATAATAAGTAAAATCGGATAGATTATACAGGAGAATAATTGTACTTGTTACATTTCCACACAATTGTTTTAAAGATACGTCATTGGCGCATTATGTTTTACAATTTCTCGATATTTGGTTCAATTACAATTTAATTTGTCGTAAATATTACTCAGTTTTAAAACTATTCAGTAAAAACAATCTGATTTGATTCTGCAATGAAATATTATTTATTGAATAATCATTTGTGTAATATGCAGTAATGATAAAATGGTTTTCTATGTTGTTTTCTTACCCTAGGATGTGCCGAGTGTTGGATTTATTATGTTACCATTAGTTAAGCCATTCCTTGTAACGTAGGAAATAAAAAGTGTGTTCTTTTTATATGGACGAAGAATATATAATGAAATATTAAAATGTTAACGAGCTTTCCTACTTAGAGTCTATCTACTTCCTGTCTTAGACCCATGAGATACTCGATTAATTTAGCTGTTGTCTGAAACAGTATTTAATTTGAATTACAAAAATATTTGTAAAGTAACCTACAATTATAAACTGTGGATTGTATCAGATATTTTATTTTTAGAAATGAAAATTGCGGAGAGTTTATTTATAAGAATGAAAATTGTGACGCAATTTTAGAGCTAACCCATATTCGAGCGTTCTGCTGCGTAGGGGAAAGCTCTCTGTAATCAAACTTCCTCTGTTCTTACTCAATCAGTTCAGGAGTAAAGTTAATTTTCGAAATTCAATTTCCTTCTTCATTTCTCTTTTATGTTTCATTGTGATATAAATTTTACTTTCGTCAAACGAAAATGGCGTCGAGGACAAAACATGGTGGTGAAGAGGCGCCTGGATTTGTGCGCATGTGATGTAACCCGACGTACTGGTGGATAAAAGCGTAAATATTGATCGTATGGCCGCCTTGGACTTGGTAATAGTCGTATTCCTCCGCCTCTGGTATTCGTGCCTGTTGGCGACACTCGGATATTGACTCAGGTCAGAAACGGAAGTACAAAAGGATATTGGCACTAAGTGGGAGAAGTAAATCGGGACCAGACTTCACAATTTTATTACGCAACTAAGGTTTGTTTTGGTTTTACATAATACTTGTAAGATCGTGAGTTATTTTGGGGGCTAGAATATATTTTAATTTTGCATGTTGCATGAATTGCATGATCAGTGACCTAGATGAGGGAATAACCTGGCCGTACGCATGTCCTAGCGAAAGCTTTCTTCTTGGAATGTTCTGTTCTTTTACAGAAGTTTAACAGGTTTGCCACGAAAAAATATGACAATTTTATTATTGATGTTTAAGTTATCATGTTTGCTAAATTAAAAAAAAAAACACCATTAGAAACAAAATTCAAAAATATGTAATATTTTTTTTATCAATTATGTATGTGTGTGTGTGTGTGTGTATATATATATATATATATATATATATATTTGTGAAGTTTGCAGGCGATTCAAATGGAACATTTAAGTTTTAGATATTGTCATAAGTCGTTCTGTAATGCTTAAATGCGGTCTGTGTGATGGTCCCTTAATGTGTTTCAATTTCGAATTTTTGTCTCAACTCAGTTCACTGCACTGACAGTGGAGTGACTATTTTTAAAGCTAAGAATTTGAAAATTCCGTATTATGTATATGGATGTCTCTTCGTAAGTTAAAATAATAGGTATGTGGGAAAGGAAGTAAATACAAAATGGCTTAGATGCAAGTTCATGGTTGTTGCATATAATAGCATTAGTTGTCAAGTGCTATGGCATGTTATCGGGAAACTACTTTTTAAACTCACAGGACCAGTTTAAGATATTGCGGGTTTAACTAATTTTGATGAATAAATCACAATTGCTTGAATTATTTATCTTACTATTGTAGTTCATACTAGAGATATTTATAATATTCACACCTCTTTGCGTTTAAAAACACTTGGCAAATATATCGTTGTCTAGCACACTCCAATATATATTATTTTTCCCCCTTCTCGTGAACAATTTGCCAATAGCGTAATTATGTGTTTTTTATGTATTATATTGTTTTAAATGAGTTACTAATATTACACTATATTTCTAATTTTGACGGCCATTTTGTAGATTAACAATGCAGACTTTGGTCCATTATACCTTTTAATGTAAATACCTCTTTCCATACTACATGTACTTTACTGTTTGGGATTATTTCAAAATAAACAAAAATTTTATTGTTGCCAAATGACGTTCCCACACATTGTCGATGTAATTTAGAATTTGCATTTGTTGCTAATAGGCTAAACAGTTCTCTGAGTTGTAAAACATGTTTTCCCTTTTCTTCAACAATTTCCCAACTGGATCTTACCCTGTTCTAAATAAAAACAACCCAATAACACATAGTGATTTTATATTAATTATTAATATAATTGTTACATCTAAAGGCTCTTGGCTTCTAAATTGACAATAAAACTACCGCAATTCATCCTAATTATTGGTAATTTCCAAATAACCAATCTCTCTAGTTGTACAATTATTGAAGCCAAGATTTTTCTGTTTAATTTCGTAAACAGTCTGGTTTGTCTTACTTCTGCAGAACTTACGTCGTATGCAATCCTTTTTGTCTTATTTGAATATTCGGCACATTTCATCACCTTTCTTGTCATCAGGTCAGTGTAACCCCGCCTTCTAGGCGCTCCAGCCTCAGAAGTGGGCTATAAGTACGCCATGCCAGGAGACAATACTAAAAATGTCGCAATGACAACCTGATGACATCGATTTTAAAAATCATTAAATTCTACTACAAATATATAATTCAATAGTGAGAAGCACTATCACATATGGAGCTAAAGTTTGGAAGTTCAACAAAAACTTATGTCGATGGAAATGGATTTCTTGAAGAGAGCAGCAAGATATTCAAAATAAGAAAAAATAAGAAATACTGTCATACGAGAAAAAATGAAGGCTCAAGTATAGAAACACCCTTGATTTTTCAGTTTATTGTGAATTATAACTCTCTTCTGTATTTAGTAACATTTTAAAATATTTTTAAATATTTAAAACAATTTTTATAACTTAATTTTAGAATTTTTAAGTATTTATTCAAATACACATATTGTGATCGTGACTTGCTATTTTCTCCAGAGAATATATTATATAGTTGGAAGCAGTGGGTTATCGGTGGTTGCGATTATTAAGGAGTGAAAAAAAAAAAGCATTGATGGGATCCACCCTAGGTTAGGGTAATTGAATTAGGTTAAGGCTGAGTTAGTTGGTTAGCTTTTAGGTTCGTTACATTTTAAATGTTTCTAAGTACATAAAACAAAAACAAACAAAAAAAAGATAATCCAAACAATGATAACACTGGGGAACAGTGATTTTGGTGCCTTAATGTTTTCACCTATTTATGGGTATATTTGGGTCACTGATTCCAAAGATGATTTCAGTTTCGTCCTATCAGCTCTAGTTTTTGAGATAGGAGTTTATTCAAATTATATACCAGTTCAAAAATACTGGTCCACATATACAACTATATTACTCGCATACAATTAAATACAAAAGAACAAATACTTTCTTTTTCATGAAACAACTGTATCTATATAACTACCATAATTTATTTACACATTAGTCTCGTTAGAATCATTAATTTTCCTCCATCAGGTCGCAGAATCCCCGTTTCTGTGATTTCCTCCGATGCAATGATCTTGGACATTCTCGGTGGATGCTCCAACAGTAGTCCGCCATCATATGTATATCCCACCGTCCACGATACCTTTCTTCCATTGTACTTAATTCCTGGTGAAAACGCTCACCCTGTTCCTCACTTACATCTCCAAGATTGTCTGGAAATCGATCCAAATGACTGTGTAGGTAGTGTAATTTGATGCTCATGTTACAACCTAGTGCACAAAAAGCAGTGAGCATATTCTCCACTAGTTCATCACTATTAGGAGACTTATAGTTTCCAAGGAAATTCTTCACTACCATACAGAACGAAGACCATGCGGCTGCTTCAGTATCATTCATTGAGTCTTGAAATTGATGGTCATTAATAAGTTGGCGGATTTGTGGTCCATCCAATATACCTGCTTTTATTTTTTCCTTACTCAGTGCAGGAAATTTTGTACATATGTAGCCAAAACATGTTCCATCTCTATTCAACGCCTTGATGAACTGTTTCATTAAACCAAGTTTAATATGCAGTGGTGGCAAGATGATGTTGTTTCTGTCAACCAAAGGTTCTGCAACGATGTTTTTTTCTCCAACGGTCATGCTTTCTCTAAGAGGCCAATGCCTTCTCACCCAATGTTGATCTTTGGCTCTAGAGTCCCATAAACATATAAAGCATGGGTATTTGGTGTACCCACCTTGTTGTCCTAGAAGAAAATTCACCATCTTGAGATCGACACACATTACCCATTGGTGATCACGGTAAGAGATCTTCTCTAGCACTGTAGCTATTGTATGTTGATTTTCACGCATAGAAACTGAGTGACCAATTGGGATTGACCTGTATATGTTCCCATTATGCAAAAGAACACATTTTAGGCTGCGTTTGGAGCTATCTATAAATAACCGCCATTCACTTGGTGTGTATTTTCTTACACCCAGCTTCATTAACAGTCCTTCAACATTCATACAAAAAACAAATTGATTTTCTACTGTGAAGAATGGCAGGAAGTCTGTTTCTCTTTTGCGATAGACTGTGACCTTTGTTCCCGGTAACAGACATTGTTTCTCTGCCAGCCTGGAAGCTAAACAACTCAGATGACTTCTTTGGAAGACTTAGATCCCTTATGAGGTCGTTCAGTTCCGCTTGACTAAAACCGGATGAAACTGATGAAGGTCCTGGGAAATCGCTGTCATTTCCCTCAGAATAGCTTTCAGTTGAATCATCCTCTTCTTCTGGTGACTCTGGAAGACTGGTAAAAATTGGAACAGGTATCTCCTCTGAATGTGGAACAGGGCGTCTTGCGGAGCGTAGATTGGGATATACCCATCTATTCCGGTTTTTGCTATTGATGCCCTTTACATTGACTGAACAAAAATAGCAGTCATCACTATGGTTAATTTGTTCTCGCCAGATCATTGGTTCCCCAAATTTCAAGCATTTCCGTTTCCCATTTGTCCATTGTCGTAGATGCTCTGTGCACGTTTTACATACAATGTGAGGTGCCCAAGGCTTATCTTGATCTCCCAGTTGTACTTTGAAATAGGCCAAATAAGCTCTTCTTACAAAGTCAGTTATAGGTTTTCTTTGTTGAGTGAATGTGTACTCCCCACAGATGAAACAAAACACATCAGGATTATTCACACATTTTCTTCGTGTTGAAGCCATGTCAGTCTAGAAAAAGGATAAACAATTGTCAAATTAGTAAAATTACATATGCAAACGGCAACAACAACATGAATATAACTTGGATTAAATCAATTAGTATTATGCAAACAATCGATTTACAATGGTGGTACATAAGAGCAGTATCATCAATATCTTGCAAACTAGAGCTGCTGCAACAAAATGGATGACATTTTTGGAATCAGCAGTGCCGAAATACCCAGAATCAGGTGAAAAATTTCAGGCACCAAGAAAAAAATATTTTTTTGTTCCCCAGTGTAATACATATGTGATTCGATGGTGGGTTATCGCTGGCTCTATAAACTCTGGCGCATGCGCACTGTTGTTCTATAGGAATTTGAAAATATATCAGGTAAGTTAAAGTAGACTTTTTCCAAAATGAATATTAGATATTCAATAGTGGATTATATAAGATATAAGCAATTAGATTGGTATGGGCACGTACGACAAATGCAAGAAGAAAGGTTACCCACGAAAACATTGGAATGGTGTCCACCTGGAAGAAGGTGGAAAGGAAGACCTCGAAACTCGTGGATGCAAGAAATGAGAACAAGAGACTGGAGGACATGGAGTGGATGGATAGAGACTAGTGGAGAAGAAAATAAAGCTTTAGGCTCAGAGAGATGTGTAAACATAAAAATTCTGTATATAAATAAATTATATTCTACTAAAACTAAACTCCATGGTACAATAGGCCTGGCCCTTAGCCTACCAGCTGGCTGCTGTCATCACACCCAAATGTATCATTTACTCAGGTGAAAGATCAGTTTGTACAGGAATGACATGTGGTCAGCACGTCCAGTCTCCCAAACGTTATAGCTTGGTTTTCTCAATCTGGAGCCACTATTCATTGCAGCTATCCGAATTCCTCACGATGTTGGATGGGCACTGGTCCCATAATGGCCGAAATTCCATCAGAAAATGTCTTCCCATACGTGGACTCGAACCAGCGTAAGTCCCGTAGCTCCGTACCAAGGTAAGGTGACTTATACTGCTCGGCTAAGGCGCAGGATATTGTATGGTACACATATTTTTATCTAAAATTTATTTGGCGTTTACTTGATGAAAATCCATTTTTATGTTAATTTAATAAAAATAAAACTGTTAAAGACAATCGGCACTTGATGTCAGCCGGATTGTCAGCCCTGCATGACGGCCGCCTTTACCCCCAGAACACGTCTGATACTCATTTCCGTTAGAGGCTGAGTCGACCCCAGGGCCATAGTGCCGCCAGAAGATTTTGGTTAGTTAAAAAAAAATCCTTACACCACCGGGACTTGAACCCTCGACCTTCCGATTTGTAGCGCAGTGCCTTAACCACTATGCTACAGCGTGTCCTAAGATTTTCATATTTATTTGAATACAAATTCGTTTCAGCTGTTTCAGTACTCTGTACCTTATTCAGACGAATACCTTGATTACAAATTTATTTTTCTTATAATACTGTTTATACAATACAGTACATAACAACAGTAACTATGCAACTGAATGTAAACAGAGTTTAATAATTAAATTTATAACAAGAGAATGTTTGTTAAATTTTGTTTGTTTACATTCAGTTGCATAGTTACAGAAATGTACTGCGTTGTTATTTATAATAACATAATTAATTTGTAATCATGGTATTCTCTGAAGAAGGTACAAAGTAGTGAAACATCTATAACGAATTTGTATTTAAATAAATATGAAAATCGTATAAAACTTTAACAGTTTTATTTTTATTTCATTAATATATATTTATTCTTTTGTAATGTCTCTATTCTTATAAAAACTCATTTGAACGATTCCTAATATCCGCATTAAATTTTGTATTTCAAAGTTCTTAAATAAATGCAGTCTGAAGTATTAAATTATATAACCTTAGTTAAATATTTTAGTTTGATTAACGTTATTAATGTTAATTATTTTAATAAGAATGTAGTATGTTATACCTGTTGTGTTTGCTTGTTTCTATCAGAAAAGCCTATAGCTTATCTCTGACACAAATTCCTTCTAATTCAAGTTATAAAATTCTACAGAATAGATTGTTTACCTTCATTAACTTTACTAAATTAAATTCAGCATCATAATCATCAACATCAAGGATTAGACCCGCTTGTCTGTTCAGATCTCATGTTGGAGTTGGTCTATAATACATCTTTTACTGGGTCTTCCAACATTTCTTCGTCCTAGTGGTTTGTAATGAAGAATCTGTTTCGGAATTCTATTGTTATCCATTCTATTGATGTGGTCCATCCACTCACCTCTGTATTGTGTAATTCTATCTAATAGTTTGAATATATTCAGTTCTCTTCGTATATCCTCACTTCGCCTTCGATCCATTATTTCATAGCCAGCCACACTCCTCAGAAACCTCATGACGTTTCTATTCTTCGTTCCTGGTTTTTGGTTAAGACCCAGTGTTCCGATCCATATAGTAGTGTTGGAATCGCCATTGTTTTATAACATTTTAAGTGTCTCCTTTCTAGTTCCTTTGAGACTTCGTTTTATGGTGTCACACATATAATTAAATTTATTTATTAATTAAATAAAAATAAAACGTAGTTTTATTTGATTTTCATATTTATTATATAATTCAGTGACAGCTGTTTCGGTACACTGTACCTTCTTCAGACATGTTAACAAATTATGAAATTTATTTATATTATTTAAATTTAGAAATAAACATTTTTAAGTCACTCAAGGTTATGAAATCCAGTATCCCATGTAGAAAGGAACTACATATTTGTTTTAAGTAAAGTTCTTTATCTGATTCCATAAATATGTTATAATTATTAAGCAAAACACATTATTTTTGCGCGATATTGCGTTTTGTCGTACTTACAGCAATGACGACCATGATTGAAAGTTCAACTTCCTACATTTTCGGGTTTGCCAACCTAAATAACTATACTGTAATAAAATAACTATACTGTAATATTACATATTACAAACACGCGTGTAGGAAGTAAAACCATACCCTCTATGTATACTACATACAATGTTTATACAAAAAAATATACAAATGGTAGTGTTGATATGGGGGCACGCCGTAGCGTAGTGGTTAAGGCACTGCGCTACAAGCCGGAAGGTCGAGGGTTCAAGTCCCGGTGGGGTCAGGATTTTTAAACTGACCCAAACCTTCTGGCGGCACTATGGCCCTGGGGTCGACTCAGCCTCTAACGGAAATGAGTACCAGACGCTTGTTCTGGGGGTAAAGGCGGCCGTCACGCAGGGCTGACAACCCGGCTGACATCAAGTGCCAATTGTCAAGAAAAAGTGGGAGCCTTAACCTCCCACTACCCCAAGGGCCTCCTGAGGCCTGTAGTGGGAATACTTTACTTTTACTTTACTTAGTGTTGATATACATTATACGAAAAAAATCACTGCATTTTAAATGAACTGAACTTTATTTGAAACAATATAAAACAATAAATACGTACTTGCTGCCATTTTAACACTAATTGGTCTTACGGCCTCCTGTTATTTTATCACTAATTGGTCTCACGGCCTCCTGTTGTTTCAACTAACAAATATTGCCCACACTATTAACGTTAGTCAATCATTTATAATGAAAACAAATATTCCAACAATGATATTATTTTACTAACTCACTGGCACTATGGAACCCGTAGGTGCATGGCCGCGCGGACATAAGCTCTCCATATATCCCTATCCCGAGCCAATGTTTTTCCAATCATCCCCTGTATAATCTACTTCCCTAAAATCATAGTTAATGTTATTCTCCCACCTCATTTTTGGTCTACCAACTGGTCGTTTTCCCTCTGGTGTTCCTACAAGAAGCTTCCATGCACGTCTTTCATTCCCCAGTCGTGCCACATGTCCTGCCCATCACAGTCTACGAAACTTAACTGTTCTCATTATATCTGGCTTCCTATAAAGAACATGTAATTCACTGTTATGAATTTTATTTTACTACTATTGATTATTTTGAAAACACCATTGCGAAAAAATAATGTGCAACGCAATTTTGTGAAGTGTTTTACAGAATCTCGGAAATTTAAAACCTCGCTATCGTTCTGTTTTTAAACATTTTCCTCGATTCTTTAAAACCACTTCCCAACCTCGCATCGTAATATACTATTATAAGAGAACAAATGATAAAATATTGGTAATATTCGGTTAATTAGTTTTATTAGAATTACGTTTTCCGTGAATTACTGTAGGCGACAGCGAGAAGACAGCTAACATGCACGCTCTATTGAGTTAACACTAAGAAATTGGGACTGAAGTAAACATCAGTAAAACTAAATATTTGATCACACACAGAAATACATTATTATTGAAATGGACAGTTGGCGACAAATGAGGGAAAGTTTGAAATAGTGGCTTAATTCAAATACCTAGGAACAATAATTACAAACAAGAATAAGTTGCAGAAAGAAATTAAACTTAGACTTAATGGAAGTCCCACACGTAGCCGAGTAGTTGAGGTAAGGTGCCTTGGCGCAGAGCTACGGGATTGCGCTGGTTTGAATCTCCATGGGGGAAGACATTTTCTCATGGAATTTCGGCCAGTATGGGACCGGTGCTCAACCCAGCATCGAGAGGCATTTGGGTAGCTGCAATAAGTAGCGGTTCCAAGTTGAGAAAACCAGCTACAGTGGCTAAGGGACCCGACATGCTGACCACATGTTACCCCTACAGTAGCTGGATGATCGTCTATATCTATGATTAACACATATGGATGTGAGGCCAGTAAAAGGTTGGTAGGCCATGGACCTTCTAGGTCTGTCGCGCCATGCTATTATGCATTACAGCGACTTCTCCCACTTATATGGGTGCAAAACATGTTTAGGAAAATTGTTGGACCAAAGTGAGATGTATAGACAGACGAATGGAGAATACATCATAGTGGACTACATAATTTTTTATGAAAAACCAGATATAATAAGAATAGTTCAGTCTCGTAGACTGCGATAGGTAGGACATGTGGTAAAAATGGGGAATGAAAGAGGGGAATGGTAGCTCCTTGTAGGAAAATCAGAGTGTGAGCGTCCAGTAGGTGGGCCAAGAATTAAGTGGGAGAATATATTAACCATGATTTGAGTGAAAAACATTAATGAAGGGATAAATGGAAAACAGTTCGGGATAGGGATGTATGGAAAGCTTGGCCATGAACTAATGGGCTCAATAGTGCCAGTGAGTTAGTTTTAGTTAGTGTATTGTGAATGATATGACAAAGATCCTTTCTCTACCGACCGATTCAAATGAAGTTGTCCATATAATAAATGTGATTTAGGCATACTGTAAACGTATACTTCAAATACTATTTAATGAGTTAGCGAATATCATATCTCAACTACGATTTCATAAGCAAAAATATTTTAGTTATACTAATACTCCAGAAATTGTCAATAATTCTCATTTCTTTATACGAAATTAGTAAATATGCAGTTGAAGATATTTTATTGGTGTCCAATCCTCCCACTTCTTCATAAGCTTGATCGATAGAACATTCTGTTCCCGGCACCGAGCTCTAAGAATATAGTATCAAATCCAACTAGACTGTAGATAACTAGTGCCACGCCTTCCTGAAATAATAATACGTCATGCTATAGAAATGACAATGTAAAACTGGTGTATTTCTGTTGTTTTTTTTAAGTTTTCATCTTTCCCCCCCCCCCTGTTTTTCCTTCTTGTTTTTGCCTTTTTGTTAACTTTATTTTGTTTTCACATATAAACACAAGGACAGGACACATACCCAGACCCAAGATGGAGGTTTTAAAATCCCCTACCCCGCCGGGAATCGAACCCGGATCGCCGAGTGAAAGGTAAGAACTCTATCTTCTACGCCACGACGACTGACGGTCATTAAATATTGTGAAATTTCATTACTTTATCTGATTTAATGACTTTAACTTATTGAGAATTTTATGGGTCTTACACTTTGATAAAAATAGGTTCTGAAGGTTTAGGGCTCTTCCGAGAGAATCCACTAATGCAATAGAAGACAATATTGTTTAATTGCTTTCGCTCATGAATTTGATAACTATAGAATATGCATATATGTATAAATCCCGTACGTGTCTCTTGGAAACATGGTGCTCGTGTAGCGGGAATTTCTTGACCAAACAATTCAGTTACACTTACTTCCCTACAGATGTCAGTGAGTGACATATGGTCAGCTTATCGCCTCAATGATACATCCAGTAGACAATTAAAATATTACTTGGATGGAGTAGGCCAGCTAGCTTTTGCTCAAAGGCACTAATTTAAGCTTAAGGTTCTTTTAAGAATCTGATAAACTTCAGACTCGGAAGCCCGACTTAAAGTCTCTCCCGGACTATTTACCCTTGGATTTTTTTCTCTTAAAAATCCGTCATCTCGGCCGGGTTTGAACCCGCGACCCTCGAGACTATAGGTAAGGAATATAACCGAGACCGAGTAACTAGTGTGTTAGATTCGTTTTAATATAAAACTCAAAATTGAATTTTTCATAGGAATGTATTTTTTTTTAAATCTCCTTATAAGATGGATATGCTGCCATAGTTGGTTAAGGCAATACGCTACAAGCCTCAACATTATAGATTCGAGTATCGATGAGCTTCCATAGCCTTGCGGTCGATTCAGCCTCTAACTGAAATGAGTACCCGACGCATGTTCTGGAGTAAACTCGGTCGTAATTTGCAGGGCTTACATCTCGTGTCGATTGTCTAGAAAGATAAGAGCCTTAACCTCCTACTACCACAAGAGCCTCCTAAGGCGTGTTGATACATCACTTTCATTTTACCTGCCAGACACTCAAATGTTTACTTATATACTTTTAAAAACATTATTAATCACTGTTGAAGTTATAGTTAAATATTTAAAAAATAGAAACAATTGTTATTGTTTAAATAGTTATACTAGTAAACAATAATAAAAACACCAACAGATGTTAATAGCACAAAATATTTTTTTTACAAGAGGGAACCCATGTCCTAAAATGAACAGTCATCCATAGACGGACATAAAATCTTCTTCTTCATCACGGTTTAGGCTTATTTACTAGCCTGTTTCGGCTCCAAATTTCTGCTCTTTTCATCTTTTCTTTGGTCTTCCCAAACTTCTTCTTCCTCGTGGTGAATAGCTGTATGCTGCTTTTGGTATTCTTGCCAAGTGTTCTTTCCAGTTTGTTCTATATTTCTCTATTGTGTTTAATTCTTCTACTTTTAGTTGTTGTCTTAATTCTGTGTTATGTTTTTTGTCTGTTCTTTGATATCTTTGGTCTAAGGAATCTCATTTCAGCAGATTGTTGTGTTGTCACTGTGCATGTTTCGGACCCATAAGTATTAATAGGCACTGCCATTGTCTTGTATAATTTCATTATAGAATCTTTCCTGGCTTTATTTTTCAAAGTTCTTTTTAATGTTGCTGTTATATAATTAAACTTATTTAGTTTGTTATTTATATCTGTTTCCGCTGTGTATGATATTTCGCAACCTAGGAAGTTGCATCTTACCACTTGTTCTATCGGTTTATTTTCTATTATTATCTTTGTCCGAACTGGATGAGCGCCCTTGAAGGCCATTGTTTTTTTTATTTTTCTGATGATATTTACTCCTGCTTGAGCTCTTTCTGTTATTTCGACTCCACTATAAAACATTATATAATTACTTAGATCTTGACTTCCTCTTTGTTTCTTCTTTGTTTCTTCTTTGTTTCTGTTATCACTGCTATATCTATGCCTCTTTCTTTTAATTCTCTTTCCAGTTCGGCCTCTTTATGATGTATTCCTCTGACATTCCATGTCGCTACTTTAATTTGGTCTTGAATTCCAAAACGTTTATCCTTATGCTCTGCGTTTGTCGTTATCCGTTGAACAGTCCGGTTATCTCTTTGGAGCTTGTAAGTATTTTGAAATGTCCCCTGAGTACGCAACTAACGTTCTGCATGGTTAGTCCTTTGGAGTGGCTGCCTCCTTAAAGCCTTTGGACTTGCTTCCTTGTGTTTTATCCCCACAAGGAGAGTTGCCTCTTCTGCCTTCTGCCGTTGATGACTTCACTCTTGTTTCCCCGAGCTGGGTCTCTTATTTCATCCCCAGAGATTGGGTTGCCACTTCCGCCGTTCCGATATTTCTATCTCCGCCATGTCTGCCGTTGTGGTCTTCCGTGTTTGCAGCTTCCAGTTTGGTCATTGCTCCCACGTTGCGGATTATTCTTAGTTCCCTCTCTTATCTAACCCCAAGCCAAGGCTTCCCGGTTATATATATATATATATATATATATATATATATATATATATATATATATATATACCGCTGTGATCTCAATGTAGCATGCTGCCTTGTCACGCAGCGGGCCCGGGTTCGATCCCCGGTCGGGACAAGTTTCTCGGGTGAGGTTTCTTTCGGGGTTTTCCTCACCTGTAAGATAAATTTTAGGAAACTTTAAGGCCAAACGGTCCCCAAACACCATCTGGCCATCGTTATCATCAATATCATATTCGCCAAATTAGATTAAGTTTAGTTTAAGCCTCTCCTGGCGCACCATTGCCATCATCAGTTATCATATATCATCGAGGCAGCATAACCGCGCCTTCCAGGCGCCCCAACCTCATAAGTGGGTTACAAGTACGCCATGCCACAAGAGAACACACAGAAATGTTGAAACTTGGGACATTTAGGAGAGATATTTGTCCAAAGCCACCAGGTTGTCTTTTATGACATTTCTGGTTTTCTCCCCTGGCATTGGTGGAATTGTAATATGTTCTTAGGTTGGGGCACCTGGAAGGTGGAGTTACGTTATCCCGAGGATATGATGGGTGATGAATGAAAATGGGCAATCACTGGAATAATTCCTTTTAAGAAAAAATTCCTATAGTCTGACCGGGAATCGAACCAGGGACATCATGAACTGTAGTCAGAAACGCTGACCACTAGTCCACGAGGCTGGCCGGACATAAAAATGTTACAGCACTGAAACATAAGACCTGCAGTTAACTACGAAATTGTCACATCATCGTGGATTAATTACAAAAGTAGCAGACTTCCGACTTCGTCACAAGCAGGCAATAGCGTTCCGAGACGGGATCACAATTCAAACATTTGGTAATTAATCAGTGCTGTCACGTTCTTAAGTTTCATACTCGTTAATGATGTAATTAACCGCACGTTTTATATCTACAGCAGAAGATGCAATGACACTGAGGAACATGCTGATGGAGCTAAATGACAAGTGCGAGAATTATGGAATGAAGATAAATATTGTCCCGGATGGCACAGGGTTTTCCTTTTACTTATTTGCACTTAAATAAATACACTGATGTCATGTAAAACGTTTCTTTTCACTTTATTTTCTTCTAACAATTATCACTAAATCTCCAATCACAATTTTATCTTATAACTATTCTTCTTTTAAAGTTTATCAGATAATCACTTATCACGCAATTACAGACACAGTACTTCCTCACAGTTTCACTTACAATTTAACCTATCGCCGTCCAACACAAGACTGGGGGACTTCCCGTCCTCACCACATATTTATAGGCGAGTAGACGGAAATTTCCAGGTCCATGAACGAGATGTTTAGATATAGAACCCTCTCGTCTTCCGATGTTTATCGAATGGGGGAATAGTTGTTCGTAGAACTCTCTGGCTTATTAGCCGAGAAAATTCGGTGGATCCCTCGACTCGCGATTGGCTATTCGCTAATCCAAGTCCACCAATGCGAGGTTTCTCTCGCCGGCCTGCGCATTTTAAACGACGCTACTACAACGCGTCACAGTATAAATAAGACGAAGGCCATGATTGTAGGAAGGAAACAAAGGAAGATAAACATGAGGATTAAAGATGAAGCCATTGAGCAAGTGGAGAGCTTCAAATACTTGGGTTGTACTATCAGTAGTTACGTGAACTGCGGTCAAGAAGTAAAGCAGAGGATAGCAATGGCAAAAGAAGCTTCTAAGAAGAAGAGAGTCATTTTCTGCGGACATTTGTCAAAATAATTACGGAAGAGGCTAGTGAAGTGCTTTGTGTGGAGTGTAGCATTGTATGGTGCAGAGACGTGATATTACGACGGAATGAGGAATAGCGACTGGAAGCTTTTGAGAAGTATATGGAGATATGGAAAAGGTTGGAACGTATAAAATGGACAGACAAAATAAAAAATAAAGATATGCTAGACAAAGTGGGTGAAGGAAAGAATGGTCAACGGAAAGAAAGTTAGAGGCAGAAAAAGACATCAGATGATAGACAATATTAAAATAAATGGTTTGTAAGCGGATACAAAAAGGAAAGCTGAGTTAAGGAAAGAGTGGAGAATGTTGAGTTTGCAGTGAAAGAACTGCTCTTGGGCAGGACACTATGTATGTATGTTGATCTTTAATATTTTGACTTAATTTAGCGGTCAAATCGTCATGTATTTTAAGACTTGAGTATCTTCTCGTGAAATTATTTATCAGTATATTGTCCTGTATTACATACTGTAGAGATATCGATATTTTCAAACATTTTGCTTACCGTCAAGACTGCATTGGATCCGTTCTCTTAATATCAAAATGTCTGATATAATGGTTTTATCATTTAATATTTTATAATCGCAGATGAGCGCCTCCAAACATTTTTTTTTAAAGTTAGGTGAGTGAGTTTTCTATTGTCACCTCTAATTTTCCTAAAAATATGCGGAAGAAAGAAATCCTGCATGATATTTTGTGTCCAGTGACAATAAATGATAGCCTCTACATGGGAAATAACTGAATACATAAATATTTACCATTAGAATATGTAATTATACATGCCACTTTAATCCTGTCAAACGGAAAACAAAGCACGATCAATACATGGTTTACAAAAATAGGTTACTGCCTAGATATGTGGCTGATTACATGTTTGTTATTTAAATACTTAAGGAAGAATAATCATGTGATAACATTGTTAAATTTGAGAACCTCACAGTTACAGCACTTTGGTATATAAACAAATAATATTATAATAAATATTCTCAACTCGTGAATGACAATGATGCCGCCGGCCGACCACGCCTGACGCACCATCATAGGGGCAGATGAAGTAAATGGTAGAATGAAACGGGAGAAACCCCGAGGAAAAACTGGCCAAGCTCCGTTTCGTCCACACGAAACCCACATGGGGTGACCGAGACTCGATCTCGGGACCCCAGCGGCAAGAGGCGAGTGTGTAACCGCTTACGCCAACGGAGCTGCTAATATTATAATACATTCAAGGTCAAATGAAAATATTGTTATGAACATAGAGTGAAATCTGTTCCACAATGTCGAAGGCTGGCTTGTTTTGATATCGATTATACGACAACGCGCGAAGAGAGCTGACATGGGGTGTATCACATAGCTGCATACCTACCAAGGCTATAAAGAGAGCTCTGTCATTTAGAAAGACAAGAGCAGTAAACAAAGTATAATTTAGTAAAGAAGTAAAGTTAATGTAGAATACGTCTTCTTCTTCTTCCTTCCAAGTATTAGGCCAACGCCTGTTACGATCCTATAGAAAATTTTCCCTCCAGCGTTTCATAGGACGGCCCAGTGATCTTCGTCCTCTTGGTATATAATTATAAACATCTTTGGGGATCCGATTTGTAGAATAATTTTGTGATGATATTGCGCGTAAATGAACTTAAGCGTAGTGAAACGCCACACAAAACGAAAACAAATATGCATGCGATAAGACAATCTTTATCTTAAAACGTTTCATTACCTTATAAGCTATGCATAACTAAGTATATTTTATTGTATTATGCACCTTATATTGCTTGCTTATGTTTATATGCAGACCTGTGATACATCTGATCCCATCCCTCCTGATCGCTCTAGTACTGACAATACTAGTACAAATAAGTAATCGACATTGTGGAACAAATTCGCTGTCTAGTAATGAATATACAAATGTTAAAAAGAGCGTAACACAGTAAAAAATCAGAAAAAAAATTGAACACATAGGTTCTAATGAACACAGAGGAAATGCTCATTTGGTAGTCATTTGTTATAATGCATTATGTTACGAAATAAGGTGTATGAGAAGATATAATAGTTGTTTACGTAAAAATGAGCCCAACTAATCTGAATCATTGTTTACCTTACAATATTTAAATATTCATTTTTCATTATTGTGAAATACTAACCAACTTAAAGTATTAGACCATAAAAAACTGAAGAACGAACGAAATCATTTAAAGCGGAGACTGGTAAATCTCAAAGTATTTTATTAATATGTTCCATTCTAACAGATCAAATCTGCTATCAACAAATTACAGTAAACGAGGTAAAGATAATTATCGTAATTGAGAAAGTTCATATTGTTTCTAGTTTTATTGCATACTGCTTCATATATATCTATAGTGTTCTATCCTAGGGCAGGTCTTTCACTGCAATTATAGCTTTTCCATGCTATGCTTTGCAGCTTTACTAGGGAATTATAGGTGTGGTAGCTTCCCGTTGCTTTGCACACCGCGGGGTGATGATGATGGTGGCCAGATGATATTCGGGGACCTTTTGGGCCTCAAAGCTACCTGACATTTGTCTTACAGGTGAAGAAAAACCTCACCCAGGAAGCTTGTCCCGACGGGGAATCGAACTCGGGCCCGCTGCTTAACAGGGCAGTATGTTACCTCGAGACCACATCGGTGGACGCTTCATATCTAAATATTAAATAATTTGGTCTTTACTTGTTAGACGCTCGTGCCACTATAAGGCCCGGGTTGCGTGTGGGATGTGAAAAGTGCCTGTAAGGTGAGAGGTTAAACTAAGTTAAAAGTACTAGGTGCCATAATTTCTGCCATAAAGCATTGCGTTCGACAGTCAAAGTTTTTTTTTTTTAATTTATAAAAGTACAGCGTTAGCTGCCTCATTTGACAGTCAAACATCTGCTAATTGCAGTTCTCAGGACAAAGAGATTGTCCACCGTCCTGAATCCTTCCCTGAACCCGGCTTGGTATTGTGAAGTTTTATTATTTTCATTTACCCAATTTTTTAGCCTGTTATAGAGCAGTGTACAATATATGGAAAGTTACACGCAGCACATGTTATATAATAATAATCCATCCATCCATCCATAGTAATTCTGCCCGAGGGCAGGCCCTTCACTGCATTCGTAGCATTTTCATGCTATGCTTGCAAGCTTTACCAGGGAATTGTAGGTGGGGTAGCATCCCGTTGCTTTCCACACCGGTGAAGGATGATGATGATGATGATGATGATAATGATAAGGGTGAGGATGATGATGATGGCCATATGATTTCGGGGACCGTTTGGACTTAAAGTTTTCCTGACATTTGTCTTACAGGTGAGGAAAAAGCCTGGATAAAAACCTCACCCACAAAAACTGCCCCAACCGGGGATCGAACCCGGGCCCGCTGCGTGACAAGGCAGCACGCTACATCGAGACCACAGCGGTGGACATTAATAATAATAATAATAATAATAATAATAATAATAATAATAATAATAATAAATATTATTATTATTATTATTATAAATGTTTATATAAACTGGCAGACTTAACCGATTTAACTCTTAAATTGGCAAAACACTAATTTTTCATGCCAGTTATTTAAATGTCCCGGGACGTAGTAAAAAAATAGTGCAAAACTGTGTTATTTCTGTATATTGTATAATCCAACATAAATTTAAGCAATTTCCACCCGTTCGTTTTTCTATTGTTTTATTGAAACAAGTAAAGAAATATAGATTATAGGATACATTGCCAAATTAAGAGTTAACTACCACTAACATAAAAATGACTTAAAAATAACTATAATAGTTTTAGATAATATAGTATTTATAAAACCATTTATTATACTATAGTATTTTATAAAGATAATAGAGTACAGCTTCCAGAAATGTTTGCATGAAAGGTGTTATTGACCACAAGTTCTTAATTTGCACTGATATTAAATTCCAATATCATCAAAGTGGGATGAAACATACAATTTGAAAATATCTACTCTAAAAAAACAAAAGTTATAGCTTTTCGACGATATGAGCCAATAAGAGTAAAAGTCAAATTAGAAAATAAAATAATAGATCTGGGAGCAATTTTAATTACCTGGGATACAATGTGTCATGTAGAAAAGATGGAGATACTAAAAACAAAATAAATAAATGTAATTATATGTGTGGCACCATAAAACGAAGTATCAATGGAACTAGAAAGGAGACTTTCAAAATTTTATAAAACAATGGTGGTTCCATTGGATCGGAACATTGGGTCTTAACCAAAAACCAGGAACAAAGAGTAGAATAATCAGAAATGAGGTTTCTGAGGAGTGTGGCTGGCTATACAATAACAGATCGAAAACGAAATGAAAATATACGAAGTGAACTAAATATATTCAAACTATTAGATAGAATTGCACAATACAGAGATGAATGGATGGACCACATGAATAGAGTAGACAACAATAGAATTCCGAAACAGATTCATTACAAACCACTAGGACGAAGAAATGTTGGAAGACCCAGTAAAAGATGAACATACCAATTCTAGCATGAGATCGGAACAAACCTTAAGATCTAATCCTTTGATGCTGATGATGATGATGAGCAAAGTGGGATAGTGAAATAAGAGGAATAATGAGATGTGTGATACGTTTTGTTTAATATATAATTCTTCTTATTTATTTATTTTACTTGATGGAGTTAAGGCGTTAAGTTCTTCTCTTCCACTTCACCAGGGGTGAGTTAATATCTAGCGTTGACGGGATAATTAGGGAATAATTTTGCATAAAACGAATTTGCTCTGGTCCAATTTGTGAAATCATTGGTAGGAAGCTATTTCTCTAGAAACGAGCACATGCGCATTGATATTGATGTCACTCTAGAGATTGTTAAAATTTTATAACAAATTCCACGTCGAGAGAATCGCACTGCGGTTACGTAACTGCATTACATTTCCCCTTCATACTCTTCATTCTATAACAGCTTTGGGAGTTCCATTGCCAATATAGGTTAGTGTAATCCACGTTCATTCACGGTTGAAAATTCCCTTCCAAATTACTGTAGGAATAAAACACACATTTCAATTCCAATACATTACTGACGAATAGCATTGCTCAATAAAGCATAGATTCGATTAGATTAGATTTTAGTTAGAGATGGGTTCGAGTTTTTACGACTCTAACACGGCAACGTTAATTTAGGTTCATTTATAAAGTAAAAGCTCCTTATTCACGGTTCCCTTATTAGCGGGTTAAAAAATTGCTACACAATTCCTGTATTCGTGGATTCAGTCGGTATATTAGAACGCATTGGCAATTTTTTTTAGTGCAGCCACGTGTCAAGGCAGCTTTTACAGAGTGATTCAAACAAAATGGACAAATTAATATCAAAGTAAAACAAACCTTATTGTCACTAAGCCTAAAGTTCATTGTTGAAAACCACCGGTATGAGATGTCTGTTGATAAAAATAGCGCCCTCGCCACAATCGATGTTTTATTGTTTCAACTTGTCATTTTTTGCAATAGTGTGATTGGATAACACGTGTCTCTTCTGCTTTGTTGCCAGTTCACAAAGTCGAGTAAAAGGAAAGAAAATTAGTTCCGAATCGGAAGAAAGTAGTTTTGCCGCTTAATTAAAACATGGAAATGCTTGACCGTTTACGCGTTGGCGAGTCGTTTGCATCCATATCACGCTGTTTCAGTGGTAATGAATCAACTGTACGATTCATCAAGAAATCCGAAGACAAATAAGGAATTCTATCGCTGAATTCACAGCTGAATATAAATCTGAATTGAAAGACTAAAAGCGGCAGAACACAAAAAAATATTATTTAAGCCCTTGCCTAAGCATAATAGTAGTAGTAATAATAATAATAATAATAATAATAATAATAAATATAACATTTTCAAAATCTCTCTCAGTAAATTGATTTTATTTTGATAATTTTTATTTCATTTTAGAACTTGGATCGTATCCCCTATATAACCATACAAATTATAAGCCCGCGTTCCTCAGGTCTGCGGCGATCATGGTAACTACTATTTCTTCGGAATAAGACAAACTTTTGAAACTTATTTTAACTATAGACACACATAATATCATCGAACAAATGAAATGCTACAATTGTCTGGGGTTTAATGTATCATACTGCCAAAAAGAAGATATAGGCTAAATACAAAAAAGAATAAAACAACTCAAGATACTCAACTGAAATTTTATAAAGTCATAGCCGTTCCTACTATTATGTATGGCAGTTACAATTGGACTTTGACTCGTACATATAAGGAGAAACATAGAGGCAACGGAGATGAGAATTTTAAGGCCAACAGCGGGCTACACTCTTATGAACCAGAAAAGAAGTACACAAATAAGAGATCAATTAAATATTTTTAAATTGACGGATAAAATTGACAAAGACAAAATTATTTAACATTTTCCAATACTGTTTATTTTAACACAGTTCCAATAATGGATCATATTATAATATTATAATGATATTCTGAAATGAAAAATTAATTTGTGAACCAGGAATCGAACCGTGGACCTCTAGAACTAGAGGCGATTCCTGGTTCACACATTAATTTTTCTTTTCACAATAGCATTATAAATAATATTATAAAGACAAAATTGGTACGAGCATCAACTTAGATAGACCTCCTAAAATTATTTTAAACTACAGACCTACAGGATATAGAAGTCAAAATGAATACCATTTGCTAGATGGAGAGACCAAACTCTTGAAGTCGGAACAGGCCAGATAACCTAAGCCTTTGATGTTGTTGATGATGATAGACACCCCATAGCCCTAATAATTGTTTACTATTTTGTAGTTTTATAGAATACTAGAATCAAAATATTATCCTGGTTGAGCGGGATGAGGTATAAATAACTGAAACGTGCCTGGGCTAGAACATTGCTGCTTTACATATACCACATTTGTAATTCTGTTATGTATACACAGTAAAGTAATTGATAATAAATTTTGTTTATTTTATTCAGACCACATGCCGATCATTTGGGATTATTTTCTACTCTACTAGTGTTAAAGTCAGTTATGTAAATACAAACGTGAAACCAGTTTTTTTATTGTTAAAAACTAGAAGGATTCTAGCATATTTTCTATGTTAATAGCTACTAAATATTTTTGTAGATCTAAAACACGAGATATGATGTAAGTTTAACGGGCGTTCAACACGCAAATCTGCTCGGTATTAACTGTCCAAAGACACTCGTGACAATCTCAACTTGGAGGAGGGAGGATTGCAAGAAAACATTTATATAACTGTAGAATGTCGTGTTTCCATATATCACAAAATATCGCATTGAATAAATCAATACTAATAGTCTCATCATGTTAGAATGAGTTAAGGTTTACTGTTAGTTGTTTGTTACGAAATGACTGTGTTGACCTTGAAATAACTAGTATTTATGACTACAGTAGCAATAAATCCAAAAATGAATGGTATTTTTAGTATACACAAGCTGCTATTACATTATTATCGAAGAAGTCATTTCAAGGGTAAAAGTAATGACTTTGAGTTTTACAGCAGGCGGCCACGTTTGTTCACTTGATCGGAGTAGCAGATTAATTGATACATTTGGTGTTGTGTGTCGGTGCCATCCGGCTTTATGAGTAAAACAACTCGTGTGAAATGAATCTCATGACGCACGAAAATGCAAACATCAAATCAACAACATTTGTTAGTGATATCAGCGCTGTTTGCTCCAGAAACACAATATTTGAACTCCAGCACTGGTACAGCAACTTTCAATTTAATTGTAAATCAAACGTATTTATTATATATATGTGTGTGTGTTATATTGCAGATTTTCGCGGATATAAGTATGAATATGAAAGTTTTCTTGGGCTTTCCACGTCTTGGATTCAAATTCGGCCTCTGGTCACTGATTCCGACGTTTCGGCATGGTCCCACATGCCATTATCAAGGAATGATAAGTTCGAGTCACAGGTTTAGGTCTTATATAATAAAATACATACAGTTTTCGCTGTGGTCCGTTTCCGAAGACGTACTAATGGCATGTGGGATCATGCCGAAACGTCGGAATCAGTGACCAGAGGCCGAACTTCCGAACTTGAATCCAAGATGCGGAAAGCCAAGAAAACTTTCATATCCATATATATATATATATATATATATATATATATATATATATATATATATTTGCTTAACTGTTATGTCAGTCGGAACGAATTTCCGCTACCTCTTGTATGAATTGAGAATACTACATATATAAGAAAAATGTATGTTTGAATTGGGATACTTCAGTAGCTCAGATCGTTAGAGCGCTAAACGTACCGAAGTTAGAGACTCGGGTTCAAATCCCGACTCAAGCATTCATTTTTCTTTTCATATCATATTTGCCTTCATTACCAAATGTCAAAGATATAGTTATAAACATCTAAATATATAAGCGTTACTGCTATGAAGTAGATATTCTCTTTAAAAATTTGCTTAACTGTTATGTTAGCCACTAGATGTCAGTCGGAACGAATTTCCGCTACCTCTTGTGAGAATTTGAGAAAAATGTATGTTTGAATTGGAATACTTGGGTAGCTCAGGTCGTTAGAGCGCTAAATATACCGAGTTTAGAGACTCGGGTTCAAATCCCGACTTAAGCATTCATTTTTCTTTTCATATCATATATATATATATATATATATGTGTGTGTGTTTTCTTTATATGCATAATTATTCTGCACGTGTGTATGTTGCTGAACTACTCCTAAACGACTGGAACGATTTTTTATTAATTGTGTGTGTGTGTGTGTGTGTGCGCGTGAGTGAATGTGAATGTGTGTATGTATATGTGTGTGTGTGTGTGTGTCCCTAGATGGTTTAGATTCACAATTTGACACTGTAAAACCATTAGGTGTATTTTTATTTGGATATGTTGTTTATGAGTATTTTATTTTCCTTCCTCCTGCAAATAAAGTAATCTCATTTCTTGACATGATCAGTCAAGTTTTCTTTCTTCTATTGAATTATTTTAAATATAGCCCACGTATATCGTTTAGCAATTATACAGATAAAAGCGGTGGTATACAGTTTTGAGAATGCATTTAATGTTCTTTAACAAAATTTATGTTTTCCGCTTTCATGTAACTATTATGTCAGTCCAAGTAGAAATAGCCTACCCCAATGAATTCCATTTATACTTTTATCTGGTTTAATTTTCTTTGTTTTTGACGATACAAATTTTTGGTATCTGATTTATGCAATCATCATATGAGTATAGTGGCGGCTCCGTGGCGGAAGCCTCTCACTGCTGGGGTCCCGAGATCGAGTCTCGGTCATTCCATGTGGGTTTCGCGGTGGATGAAACGGAGCTTAGGCAAGTTTTTCTCGGGGTTTCTCTCGTTTTTCCCTGCTACAATTTCATTCCACCATTTCTCCATACTCTTCTCATCCATTTCGTTCATCTGTCCCTGTGATGATGCGTCAGGCGTAGTCGACCAGCACCCTTGTCATTCACAGATCTCTATATAAGGGGCTTCATATATGAGTATAATATTGGTCTTTTTTTTTTACCAAAATATTGTTTTTACTTCTGTCGTTTGACAAAATACTACTACTACTACCGGTGCTTTTACTATTTTTTGTAATTAGCAATATTCCCAATACAGTGTTTCTCCTTCAACCTAAAGTGATTTGTCGCCAGAGGTTCCTGCCTAGAGCATCTTCTTTCCTCAGATCACTAGCTTCCATACTTCTCCTCACTCCATCCATCCAACGTTCTCTAGGTCTGCCCCGTCCACTTCTTCCGTTAGCTTTCCAATTAAGAATTTTCTTTGATATTCTCTCTTCTTTCATTCTTATGAGGTGTTCATACCATTTCAAACATTTTTCTTATATTTTTTCTAATTTTTTTTTTCAACTTGCATAATTTCCCTTATTGTGCTGTTTCTGGCCTTATCCTTTCTTGAAATTCTTGTCAATCGCCTCCAGAAATCCATTTCTACTGCTAACAGCTTATTGGCTTGTTTTCTACTCACTGTCCAGGTTTCGGACCCATATAATAAAATGCTTTGTAACATAACTTAAAATATGGTTTTTATTAATAATATTTATTTTATTATTATTATGATTATTATTATTATTATTAATAATAATAATAATAATAATACACAATATACAAAATGTAACACAGTGTCACATTCCGGTTATTTTCATTAATAATACAAACATTTCTGAGCTGCAATATAATACGAGGTGTTGAACAATCTGAAGATTTTCTAGCTGTCACCTGATTTTTAATTCGTACAACTTTTTCTGAAGTTTTAATCCGAGATTGTGGTAAACGGGAAAGTTGCAGAGCTAATGATAGTAGCCCTAATAGTAACAGCTAACAACGTAAATGAAGTTGATGAATTACAAATAATAAATAGAAAGTATCGAGTTTCTCTCTATTTACTCAATTGGGGTTAGTTTGTAATTCTTTTTGATTTATTGACATTTTTTAAAGCAATTAGTTATCATTACTTGATTTGTGGGATTTTATTGGCAGTAGGCTGTATAGAGTCTTGAATGCTGCGAATGTTCGGTAGTAGTTTTAGATACTGTTATATGTTGAGCTGAACAACCTTATGTAGGGAGGGAACGAACAAATGGAAGAGCTAGTAGAATTGCAGGGAAGACATCGTAAGCCTATACATTAATCTAAAGACGTTGATCTTCAAGCTACCACCACCAGTCTTACTGTTTTGTTTTGATTAAAGGAAACAGTATGTTTTGAAAATGTGTAGTATTTATTTATGTATGAACACGCTCATTCATTCTCTGATGTCACTGCAACCACAGAGGGCCCAGAGAAGAAAGTGAACAAGTTTCGGATACATGCCACAAGCGGCGCTAGTGTAGAACTACTAACGACATCTAAATTTTTTTTATTTTTTCTGGTACTTATATGAAATTCAGTACCGTCTGGTGGTAAAATCATAAATTATAGTTATACAACACCATCTGGTGAATAATCATGGAATTGAACTTTTATAGGAATAAATAACGTTTTAATTTATCTTAGATTATGGAATTATTTGTATCCAGCCTCTCAGACCTAAAGATTTTTTTTTAAATTTTAGCATAAGGGAAGAATGGAAATAAATAAAACATGTTAATTTATTTTCGTTTATTAAAATTTATAAACGTGCATTATGAGCTAGGATTTTCATCAAGTAAACACCAACTCAATTGATTATTTTTATATGAACAATTGACCTACCCCTTATTCTCACATACATATTTTATACAATATTTATTAAAGAACTTTAGCTATGTCGTACATCTGAAATACATTATAAAATCACTCACATTTTTTAAAATGTTTATTAGAAATGGCTGTACAATAACTTTACTCTTCCTAACCTAACAAATCTTAGAATTGTATCACTTCTAGTAGGTTTATCTTTGAAAACATTAAAAATGTAAACAAGTTACAAATTAGAGTAAAATAAAATGTAAGTAATGATTTTTAACTTTCGATAATACATAATTTTTACAGACCGTCTACATAGAACGAAAGGATAGCAGTTAAACATTTCAATATACAAAATGGCCAATTTCCCATAATCCCTAGTGAGCACGCCGTGTGCCTTACATTTGTTTTATTTAGTTACATATTCTGTTACTACGAAACAGCACTACCATTGTTGTTTGCCCATTGTAATTCATCTAAACGACCGAAAATTTTTAGATGTCACTGTACTCAGTTTTCCCTCTGTTCGGGTGCTCTGTGACTGCAATAACATTAGCCTTACAGCGGGTTGTTCAACTCAGCAAATACAGTAAAACTTGCTCAAAGCGGAATCGCATGGGACCATTTTATCCGCATTAGACAAAATTCCGCATTATAAAAAACAAAAACTTAATAATCTTAGATTATATAGTACCATATTGTATTTTTTACGTACCTTGGATTCATTGTAGTTCCGCTGCCGTTGAAAAGTGAAGTATAGTATATACGAACGACTTCGACGTTAACGCGCGAAAAAACAATCCCGTTTCGTCAGAGTTGAAGATGTTTCTTAGGCGCGTATCCTGAAATTAAAGTATGCAGTTTCGGTTTCCCTCACTAACTAGACTTTTGTCCACATGCTTTGATTACCCACAAATTTCACTCAACACTACATTGTGTCGTCCTTTAAAACTATCCAGCCAACTTTGGGCATTTTTTGTTCGTGCACTTGTAAAACACTCCCACACTATTTCGTTGATTTCTTTATTTCCTGTTTTTTTAAGCTTTCTCTTCATTTGACCATTTCCTTGCATCCATTCATTCATTATTTTTCTTTGTGTTTTGAAGTCTCATATACATGAGTTTTTCCACATTTAAATTTAGTCATTATTTCGCACATTGAGAGTTATTTTTTCTTTATCTTCAATCACCTTCACTTTTTCGTTTAATGACAATTTTACATACTTTTTAGACATCTTTATTCCGTAAATCCAGTACGCTCGCGCTACCTGTGAAGGATCGGTCTTAGAACTTAATTTAAGATTTTATAGTGCAATGGTTATTTGTAAGACAGGTACAGTATCTGTATTTCGCATAATGGGTATGCAAGAGGCAGAAAGGAAATTTCAGGTACGGGTCGAATTCACCCGGCGACAGGAATCGCCTAACGGGAATTCAATGAAGTGGAAACTAATTTATTTCTCTCTCTCTGTCTTTCCGATTTATATTTTGTTTCACGAATTGTGTAGAAATATCCTTCCGTTTCCGCGTTGGACAGATTCCGTTTTATGCAAAATAAATACACGTAACATTACTATTATTTCGCCGGGACCAATACATTTGTTCACATTGGACAGATTTCCGTTTTACTATATTAGCGCAGTATGAACTCTTAAATAAATACATAAATGTTTGATTATTCAGTTTTTAATCATGGCGATGCAAAAATTAATTATATTTTCATGTGATTATATTTAGTCCACCGCTATAATCTCGGGGTAGCGTTCCCGGTGATGGTTTTTTTCGGGATATTTCCTCACCTGTAAGACAGATGTCAGAAAACTTTAAGGCCCAAACGGTCCTAGAACATAATCTTGCATTCATAATCATTATCATATTCGCCATGTTTAGTGTGAAAGTGTTTGTATGAATGGAGTTCTTCGTCTTAATGTCGCGTTGTCTCGGACGAGGCTCTGGTATTGAGTTGATCACTCATTCAGGGAGGCCCTCCATATCGTCGTGTGGGCAAAAATTATGTGTATGATCCATTGTTTACAATCCCTCTCCGATAGGTCGTAACATTGTAAGTTCCGAGTGTCCGTTCAAAATTACTATAGGATGATTAAATAGATACATCGAGTAAATGGAATAGAAAATATGAAATTATATTTAAACGTTATGAAATATGAATATTCCTATTAATTTATTGACTTAGGCTTTCACGGCCGGAGTTACTATGATGATCTTGAAGATGATTTCCGGGCTGTAGACCGTGGTCTCGAGGATTGAAGTTCCCCGACGTTTCGCCAGAGTGCGTCTCACATCCTTAAGGGTTGTCTTGAGTTCCCCGACGTTTCGCCAGACGCAGTCTCTGGCGAAACGTCGGGGAACTTCAAGCCTCGAGTCCACGGCTTACAGCCCGGAAATCTTTAAGATCATCATAGCAACTCCTATTAATTGTTTTTTTTTTCGTTAGTGGGTACTTTGTTCGTGTCCCACGTCACTCGGGTCTTAGAATGATACGACCTGTAGGGAGAAGATTTTAACTCTGGATCACAAGGCCTTCTCCGGGACAACACAAACATTTAAGACAAGACACACCATTCATGCATACGTTCATACTAATCAAGGTGAATATGATTATGATGACCAGATGGTGTTCGGGGACATTTGTCTTCCTCCTCCTCGTGGCGCGACAGGCCTAGAAGGCTCTTAGCCTACCAGCCGGCTGCTGGCCTCATATCCACATGTGTCAATCACAGAGGTAGATGAGCATCAGCCAGTGTAAGGGTGACATGTGGTCAGCATGTCGAGTCCCCCAGCCGTTATAGCTGGTTTTCTCAACCTGGAGCCGCTACTTATTGTAGCTACCCAAATGCCTCACGATGCTGGGTGGGCACCGGTCCCATACTGGCCGAAATACCATGAGAAAATTTCTTCCCCCATGGAGACTCGAACTAGCGCAAGTCCCGTAGCTCTGCGCCAAGGCTTCCTGCCTTAACCACTCGGCTACGGCGTTGTCTTCCAGATGAAGAAAAACCTGAAAAAAAAAAACGTACCCGGGAAACTTGTGACCGAGGATCGAGCACTGGCCCACTGCGTGTAAGACTACTCCTATTGCCCTGAGAACTAAATTAGCAAATATAAAAGAAAACACGAAATATATATCATTTTTAAGTGAGTAAACATTTTCATATATTTTCGCAGTTTAACAATCAGGCAGCACAGTGAAAATCCATTTGCATAGCTTTGATTTATCGATATTCGGCTAATTCTCTTGTGTACATTGCGGTTGATATTGTTTTCATTTCATTGAACGTACAAAGCGAATAGTAGCGTATGTTCCTGTCGTATCAAACAGTGACCAATGAATCGTACGAGAGCTGTCAGCGTTTCAGCAGAGTGTACGCGACAACCCTGACCCACAACTTGTTAAATAAAATATTAAATAAGCATCCACACGCAACTACAGCGGTTCACAGGTTATTCTATTGACCACTTGATTGAGTCGAGACACTTGTTAAAAAAATAAATGTAAATCAACTCATTTAGTTAACTGATCGTAACTCAATGTACAAACACTTTGCATTGTTTTTCTGTCATGTCATACTTTGTTTCAATCAGCTGTTTGTGTTCAATAAATTCACATTGAATATATGACCGAAAACATTATTGGAAAATTTAATGTAAGATCAATTGGTCAACAGGCAACAGGTTATGTTATATATCTAACATTCCTCCTTCAAACATTTCTGAAGTACATGTCCGTCGCCGTGGCGTGCACGGTAGAGTTTCTATCTTCATTCCGGCGACCCCGGTTCTATTCCCGGCATCGTCTGGATGTGTCCAAATGCCAAACAAATATTTAAAAAATGAACAAAAATATGAAAAAGTGTGAAAAAGAAGAAATAAACACTAAATGAAGACAAACATTAAATTAAGCATTGTGAGTTAGGGTCGATATTTAACAAAAATCAAACCAAATATTAAAGAGAATTAGGTATACTGTAAGGTCTAATTTAAAAATAGCGCACATCAGATAATTTCATTCAAAATTTCTTGAACTTTGTACTGCTTTTTGACCATTTATAGTTATCAAAAGTGCTGTCATATCCATCCATAGTAATTCTGCCCGAGGGCAGGTCTTTCACTGCAATCATAGCAGTTTCATGCTATGCTTTGCAGCTTTACCATGGAATTAAAGGTGTGGTAGCTTCCCGTTCCTTTCCATACCGGTGAAGGACGATAATATGATAATGATAAGGGTGATGATGATTGCCGGATGATTTTCGGGATCCATTGGGCCCTAAGCTTTCTGACATTTGTCTTACAGGTGAGGAAAAACCCCGAAAAAAACCTGATCCAGGAGCCTGTCCCGACCAGGAATCGAACCCGGACCCGCTGCGTGACAAGGTAGCACGCTACCTCGAGACCACAGAGGTGGACATGCTGTCACATGGCCGATCATATTAAATAAATTTAATCAGTTATCTTACACCCGAAATATAATAGTAGGTCTATGCTCTAAAATTCATTTTAATAGCATGTATTTTCGCGGGAATACCACTGAATTCAAGTTTATATTCTGTTTTGAAGTAGCCTATTTTTGTAATAATAATGATGATAATATATATATATATATATATATTTCCGGTCTTAACAATGTTGATACATTTTTTTCGGCACCAATGATTTGTCTTCAATTTCGCTTTATAATTTTCCTCCATTCGTCTCCATTATTTAGCACATTTCTTTCTGTATTTCCCAGTCCTTCAAAGTTTCTCTAATCCCTTGGACCCACGTTAGATTTCGTCGTCATTTCCTTCTCGTTCCTGATGGTGTCCATTCCATTTTTTTTTTTGGTAATCTTTTTATCCTCCATTCGCCTATTATGCCCGTACCATTTTAATTGCTTTTCTTGGATAAATTATAAAATTTAGTTTTGCACATTCAAGTTCTCTTTTATAACTTCATTTCTAATTTTCTTCCTCCTTTATATCCTAGCAGATCTTCTCCAATACTCCATTTCTGCAACCATTAATTTTATTTTCATCTGATAATTTATAGTGCAAACCTCTGAACCTTCTATTATTCTATTATTTTAAAAATGTTACCATTAGTTTCTCTTTTGATATGTTTATCCCCATTGGGTTTTAAACATTTCAATTTTTTTAAACATTTCAATTTTTAACATGGAGTTAGCCCATCGCATCAACCCCCAACCTGGAGGGCCAGGAAATTTTCTGTTTGGGTTTTCTTCCCTTAGCCTTTGAAGATCTCTCTTCAACAATAATAATAATAATAATAATAATAATAATAAGTTGCATAAAATTATTCGGCATTTATTATAATCTCTGAACCTAACTCAAAACCCTGAACATTGAAGATGGCAGAACATTTTCTGGCATCTCATACTGCAGTATATTTTAACATGTATTAACGCAGATTTTGTTATGGAACGATCTTCACTAATCCGATCTGCGCGGGACCCATACAAATTACCATTCCTTATTCGCGGTTTCTGTATTTGTGGCATATTTGTGGAACTTATCATCCGGAAATTATCTTTTACTGTATCAGCTACACTATTCTTTCTTCCTTAAATCAGGAAATAAATGACAATGAAAAAAATATTAGAATTTGTATTTAACTTTAAAAATGTATCATAAAATTATATCTGACACTGAGTTACCTATTTTTACCCTTGCGGTTGTATAGTTACGCATTTTATTTATGGTATCATGATGATGATAACGATGGGGAGAAGATATTTGAAAAACATAGCACTAGGATCAGAATTCTATCCGGTTATAAGGTGTTGCTGGATTAAACTTTGCCACTGAAACAATTGAAACCAATTGCGAACGAATTAAATTTTGATGCAAGTTAACAACAATTCAGTACAGTCTGCTTATGTTCATCTTGACCTCTACTTACTAAAATGCGCTTCAGTTTAGAAATGTTTGTTTACTGGATTTGAACATTATATACCTCTATAACGAGACTAATCGCGATGTCATATGAAATATGATTTCACTTTAAAACATTCTTTAACGCGTTACAAATTACTATGATAAGGGACGGAGGATTTTTAACTTTCCCTCCGAAAAAAGCCGGGTCTTCGAACTTTCCTCACTCGAGAAATAATATCACCGGTCTCGAACTCCTCGCTCCGATCGCATGCCCTCACGAAACCAACAAGACTGGAGTTGTATTGTTTATATTGTATTACTTTCGTAAGTAAATTTTGTTGCAATTTTTTCCTCTTGGTACAGAAAATACGGTATATTTATAAATTTTATATATATATATATCTCCAGTAGTTACATAAATTTTATTTAATAACTAATAAAATATTTAATAAGCTATGTATTTATATAAAAACTATTCTAATAGATCTAAATAAAACAAATAAATTGGATTTTAAGAAATGTAGAAAATGTTCCTATAATATATGTGTAATTATTATAATATTCATAAGGGTTCCGGTTGGCTTCAAATTTCTATTAAGAATCCGAAAGTGTCTTTAATAGAGAAGTAAGGATGGAAGGGGATTTTATCAATATTTCAACGATGAGTAAGAAATTAAGAAGAAAATTATGCTTTTTTATTTTTGAATGCCTCAAGAAGTGCTATACTTGAGATGTGTCTAATGTTTGGTGCCGAAAGTTTGTAGTTTTCAATCCTTGTTACTGATTGAATGTTCAGTGTTTATTCTAGTCAGGAAATTAAAAAAAAAATATATTAAGAATAGAGAAAATGTAATAGAAAATAAGGAAGAATAACGATACCGTACAGTATAAACATTAAATTTGAATTGTAGAACGTGATGAAATATAATAATAATAATAAATAATAAATAATAATAATAATAATAATAATAATAATAATAAATAATAAATAAAAATAATAAATAATAAATAAAAATAATAATAATAAATAAAAAATAATAATAATAAATAAACCCTCAGGGGTCCTCATCTAGAGGATATGTGGATGGCGACCACAAGGTGCCCAAGCTGAGCAAAACATTTCTTCCACTTACTTGTGTTTTGCACTCTTTTAACTTTACTATCTAACCTCTCTTGGTTGACTCTTGTTTTTTCGACCCCGACGCTATTAGGACATCCGAGGGCTAGGGAGTCTTTCCTTTCTTCCATTTCTTCTTTTCTTTATTTTCTTTTCTTCTCCAGAAAAGCCTGACCAGAGGCTATAAGATGGCAGCCCCATCACTGGTCTTGCCTTCCTTTGGCCAGCAACCAATCGAAGGGACTATTATTATGCTTTCAAGTCTTATACGAGAATTTCCCGGAGAAGGGAAAATTTTCTATAGGATTGTAACAGGCCTTGGCATAATACTTGGAAGGAAGAAGAATAATAAATAATAATAATAAATAATAAAAATAATAATAATCATAAATAATAATAATAATAATAATAATAAAACTAACTCACTGGCTCTATCGAATCCGTAGATCCATGCCCGCGCGGACATTAGCTATCCATACATCCCTATACTGAGCTAATGTTTTCCAATACCCCTGTATAATCTACTTCCCTCAAATCATGGAAAATATTATCCTCCCACCTCATTCTTGGTCTACCACCTGGGCGTTTTCCTTCTGGTTTCCCTACAAGAAGCTTCCATGCATCTCTTTTACCCCCATACGTTCCACATGTTCTGCCACCGAGACTTAACTGTTCCTAATATATCTGACTTTCTATACATATCATGTAGCTCACTATTATTATAAAGTTTTCTCCATTCAACTGTCTTTTTGTTTTTGGTCCAAAAATTGTCCTAATAACTTTATTCTCAAATATTCGTAATTTTCTTTCCTCACTTAAATTAAGTGTCCAATATATAGCAATAATAATAATAATAATAATAATAATAATAATAATAATAATAATAATAATGATAACAATGATAATAATCCATCCATCCATAGTAATTCTGCTCGAAGGCAGGTCCTTCACTGCAATCATTTCATACTATGCTTGCAGCTTTACTAGGGAATTGTATGTATGGTAGCTTCCCGTTGCTTTCCACACCGGTAAAGGATGATGATAATGATAAGGATGATGATGGCCATATTATTTCGGGGACCGTTTGGGCCTTAACGTTTTCCTGACATTTGTCTTACAGGTGAGGAAAAACCTCGATTAAAACCTCACCCAGAAAAACTGCACCGACCGGGGATCGATCCCGGGCCCGCTGCGTGACAAGGCAGCACGCTACCTCGAGACCACAGCGGTGGACCACTTGTTAATAATAATAATAATAATGATAATGATAATAATAATAATAATGATAATAATAATAATAATAATAATAATAATAATTAGCTTTAGCATTAATTTTAGAGGGAGAGATAACTATAACTAAAATTTGGGAAATTCAAGCTTCAACGACATTAATCAGAACCATCCATCCATCCATAGTAATTCTGCCCGAAGGCAGGTCCTTCACTGCAACTATAGCATTTTCATGCTGTGCTTGCAGCTTTACTAGGGAATTGTAGGTGTGGTAGTTTCCCGTTGCTTTCCACACCGGTGAAGGATGATTTCGGGGTCCGTTTGGGCCTTAAATGTTCCTGACATTTGCCTTACAGGTGAGGAAAAACCCCGATAAAAACCTCACCCAGAAAAACTGCCCCGACCGGGGATCGAACCCTGGCCCGCTGCGTGACAAGGCAGCACGCTACCTCGAGACCGCAGTGGTGGACTTACTCAGAACAAAGAACTAAAAATTTAAATATTTAATAATTCTTTATAATAATATCCAGATTAAAATAAAATTTGAATTTATATGAAACTGGCATGTGATTTATATATTTGCTTAACAATCGTACTATTGTATTTTATAAATTATAAGGTGCCTTTGAATATAAATCTGTTTAGTTTTAAAAATAAAAAAGTATAATTACAAACATTTTTAAACATAATCAGGTGAATCAACTCATTTATTTCGATGGACTGACCATTTAATGTACACTATAGTGAATTAATTATTCCACGACAAATGCGTGACAATATTGCCAGATTTTTTCCGGTCATCAATTTAAAATTTAAATTTATCCATGTTAACCCATTTGCCGTAAAAGACGAGGTGAACTCGCCGGCAGATAAATGGCCTTCAACTCAGAACACGAGGTACACTCGCTTAACTCTGCTGTTATATTATATCTGGTGTATATTTAGCAATATTTTGTACATCCCTTGGCAGGGCAATCTTTTGTTAACATTTATGAATAGTAGAGGAATGTGTTTTGGCTTTCAGCCTTATTGTGATATTAAGTACCGTTATCTTTTGATTGTTTAGAATGTCTGAAAATAGAAAATATATTTTACGGTAACTTATATCTGGTTTCTGGTGAAATGCGTAGAGCATTTAAACTTGAAGCGACTGGGTTAATAACCCGATTTATCTATTTTGAAATACATTTTAATTTTATAACAAAATTATACGATATTTTCCTCATCTAAATACTTTCCTGCTGTATAATACGTGTACAGCTGTTTTTCATTAAAAGAAAAACTTGTAATATCTACACACTTATAGAACATTAAAAAAGATGAGATTTTTCACCTCTGTGAAGGTGAAAATGAGCTATTTCTCTGGAACATATTATGGACTTTTAATATTTCTCAGACATTTCAGATGCCAGTAAAGAAATCTACAGTGTCATGTTGCGGCTTCTCAATTAAATAAACGGGGGGGGGGCTTAAATCCCAAGGTATTGGTGTTTCTTCGTCAGCCTTTCCTATGTGTAATTAATAACATTAAATAATCCATTCGGCCATGTCCTGTTAATGACGTTCAATAGTAACTCTTCAGCCTGTTTGAAGATTCAAAAAACGATCTTTCAGCTACAAGGTAGACAGTGGGACATTTAATACAAATCATGTATTCCATATCCAAATAAAATTATAAAAACGTATTATTATTATATCACAATGCTGGGGGCCGAATAATATCTCTAACTTTTTTATGCGGGGCAGACACCTCCTGACTGTAAAGTTAGTGCCTAAGGCCTCCACTATATTGTAAATCTAACATAAAGTATATTGAACTGAAATAAAAGTCGTAGGTAGGTAATAAAATAATATTAACCAATAAAAATAATATCTCCATTGTAATATCGTTTATTGCATTTTAGTGTCATAGGAACAATGAAAGTTGATGGAAATGTTACAAATTTTGTTTAATGTAAATATAGGACTATCCAAAAGAAGGAACATACTTCAAACATTTATTTCTTCCAAACTACAAAAAATATAAACACAACTCTAACGTTCCTGGAAAGAGAAAAGTTCAAATTTCACTATTTTATGCATTCAATATGAGCACCATGTGTTACACGACAAATACCAAAAACGGTGACTCTTTATTGCTACACTCGAATCAGCTGGTCTCTAGTTATCGAATTAACAGCTTCAACAATTCGAAGTCGCAAATTTTCAAGAGTGTCAGACATAGGGGGTTAAAAATACGGTATTTTACTTAACCCCACAGATAAAAATCACACGGGGTTAGGTCTGGTGACTTGGGAGGCCACCGGCGTTGAAGTTGATCTTCTGCTGCTCCACTTCCAATCCAGCAGCGCCAATGCAACCGTGATCGCAACTTGAAGCAACAGTGCCAATGCGGCCGTGATCGAAACTTCAAACTTTTCTGTTTTTAGGAACGTTTGTAATTGTGTTTCTATTTTTTGTAGTTTGGAAGAAATAATTGTTTGAAATCTGTTCCTTCTTTCTGAATAGCCCTGTATATAAATGTAGTTCTTCGCATATCTTATGGCATTGACACCGAGCGTGTTGCCTTAAGGGGTAGCGATTGACGCTCGTTTTCGAGATGCCTCGGGTTCAAACACCAGTTCCGACTAACCAGACTGAAGTTTATTTTACTGGTTTTCCTTGATTCCCAAGGCAAATGGTGAATTTCAGTTTTATGATCAGGATTCACTTCATCATATTCACCATTACATATATATAATTTAAATCATACTAAACGCAATATGACATTAGATATTAATATGTCTGTAATTAAGAGTAAATAAATAAAATACAGTTTTATTTTAATTTATCGCAAGAATGGGTTTTTGTTCTTCGAGTTTTTTTGCTCATCTGTAAAAAGTTTTTAGGAAATCTTACACAAAGATACACCGAACTCTGTGCGTTGTAATCGGTCATACATTCCCCTTGTTTAATTTGAATGTATGGGTGAATGGCGTATCTTGTCTTAAATGTTCTGTTGTCGTCAACGTGGCTTGGCCATTAAACAGATAATAATTCATCGGAGGAAAGTCTCCATATCTTTGTGTGGTTAAAAGGTGAAAAAGTTAAAATTCTCTTCCGGCAGGTTATGTACGTTTAAGGTCCTGTCATATGACATTTAAGTACCCTCCCAAAGGGACAGAGAGAGTTTTTTTCTCGTAATAACAGTTTAATTAGAACATTTGATTAAGTAAATTCAATTAACACATGTAATATATAAAAATGCATGTTTGTTTGTTCGTATTTAATGTGCTGCCATAACGTTCATCCGATTTTGATGGGGCCTTTTGCAAAATGTTCAAAAAATTCCCGGAAACAACATAGGCTATAAGATAGTTGTGATACTAAACTCCTACATCTTTAAAAAACACTCTTTTAAGTGAAAAACGTGAAAAAGTATTTTTGGACGCTTAAATGACCTGACATGTACTATACTGACATATACTGACCCAACCTGACCGAATATGACACATACTGGCCGGACCTGACCGAACCTAACGTAACGTAATATAACCTAACCGAACCGAACCAAACCTAATTGAACTTAACCTAACATAACCTGAACCTAACTTGAACATACCTGAACCTCACCTGAACTTAACCTCAACCTAAATTGAGCCTAACCTGAACCTAACCAGACATAACCTAAACCTAATCTTAACCCAAACCTAACCTTATCGTAACATGAACCTAACATGAGCCTAACCTAAACTTAACCTTAACCTAAACTGAAACTAACCTTAACCTAACTTAAATCTAACCTGAACCTAACTTCAACCTAATCTAAAACTAACCTGTACCTAACATGCACCTAACCTGAACCTAACATCACCTAACCTGACATAACCTGAATCTAACCTTAACCTAACCTCAACCTAAATTGAACCTAACCTGACCTAACCCGAACCTAACCTTAACGTAACCTGAACCTAAACTTAACCTAACTGAAACCTATCCTGACCTAAACTGAATCTACCTGATCATAACCTTAACCTAACTTGAACCTATTCTTAACCCAACCTTAACCTAACCTGAACATATCTTGAACCTAACCATAACCTAACCTCAACCTAAATTGAACCTAACCTGAACCTAAACTGAATCTAACCTGACCTTACCCGAACGTAACATTAACCTAACTTGAACCTATCCTGACCTAAGCTGAATCTAACCTTAACCTAACCTGAACCTAACCGGAATTCAAATCCGAACCCAGAACAAAAAACCAAAACCCAAGACCAAACTGAAATAAAAACTGAACTCAAAACTGAAACCCGAGCTGAACCCAAACCCGAACCCAAACTGAACCCGAATCCGAACCAGAACCCAAACCCAGTTTCAAACTCGTACCCAAAGCTGGACCTAACTCGGACATAAGACTATTCTAACCCTGACATAACCTAACCGAACCTAACTAGACCTAACCTAATCAAACCTAACCCAACCTAACCGAACGTAACTTAACCTAGCCTAACCGAACCTGACCGATACCTGGCCGATATCTGGCCTAATCGATACCTGACCTAACCCAGAAATATAATCTAAAAAGTCCAACCGTTCCTACGAAACTACCCCTAAACCGATGAAATTACCTCTACAACGTACAAATTACCAGTGGGTAATCAAACTCCCTCTATAAAGAAGAAAACTACCAGTAAACCGATTAAACTACCTCTAAAACGAGAAACTACCCGTAAACCGATCAAGTTGCCTCTAAAACGAAAAAATTACCCTTAAACGAATGAATCTAACTGTAAAACGATCGGATTACCCTAAACCGGCCAATTTACCTCTATAAATTTATATCGTAATTATCAGTTTAGCGGTCTTTTAACTAATTTAACTAAACATCAAAACTGGGGTTGAAACGGATATCCGGCAACTATCTGGTATCCGGATAATAACCTGATGTCCGGCCGAGTACTGGATTTAAAAAATACGAAATGTAAATTTTAGGTACTTTATTTAATTTGCATAACAATATAATCACCATATTTGCACTTACAACAACAAATTAGTACTCATCTCATACTGCACTAAGGCAAATTATGCTAATTTATCTGCAGGGTGAGTCAAAAGTTTATTCAAAATCTATGTTTTATATAAAAGCATAAAATTTACACCAGCCACGTTAATAAAATATTCTTTAATCATATTTGTTCATAATGACAAGATGCTTTCGACGAATTCGACATATGTATACATCACCACCTACTTACCTAACCATAACATCCAATTGAAAGACAGATAGATCAATTCCATGTAGTAATAAAAAAAATATAAATTTGTTTTGTTTTTTTCACTGCTATGAGAAATTTTAACATTGCATAACAAACGAACAGCAGAATTTGGATCGCCACTGTTTATATTAAATTTTCACATAAAGGCGATCTTTTCTTTACCGGTGTCATTTTTCATCGCAAAATATTTTTAGAATTATTTATAAAAATGCTTTTATAATAGTCTCAAACTACAATAGCACGTTTTTTAATAAGCTCAAATGATTGTGTTTGCAATCAATTGAACTAATCAATGAAATAGTTGCTAATTTCGCTCATGAACGAAAAGACCCGAATTCAGCCGAGTCCGTCCGATCGTTCATGCGCCACCTATGCGAGCTCGGTTATTACGATGCGCCAAACGGCAATGTCCGCACGGCTATCCGGCTATCGGGTTTCAATATTGACCGGGTATCCGGTATTAGGTCAACAGCTATCCGTTTCATCTCTAATCAAAACACATTTAATGCATTTAGGTGTAGCACGCACGCCGGGTATTGGCTAATGCACTGAGTTTTTACATGATCTTGTTTTCATTGCGGTCCGGAACATTTAAATAACAGGCAGGAGAAATTACTATTTCGCCAATTTACGGTTAAGACTATTCTAGTATCGCATATACCCTTAATTGAATAAGTCTGTGATGATTTTGTTAGAATTGGCACTTACTATCAGCGAGTGCCAAACAGTAAATTCTACATTACTTTATAACCAATTAATTTATGGATTCATGTTTAATAGGGCTAAATAAATATAATAATATCCAGGAATAAACAAATAAAAAGTACAAAATGTTAAATGTTATTTTTCAATAAATAATGTAATTAAATTCAAAATATTTTAAATGAAACAATCTCAACTAGCTTTTTGAAAGAAAGACACTCAGAAGGATATATGGACCTATTAGGCTTAAGCAAAATGCGTTATATAAAGTAAATAATACTAAGAAATTGGGACTGGAAGCAAACATTAATAAAACTAAATATATGTTCACATATAAAAATATATAATCACATATAAAAATATATAATGGAAATGGACAGTTAATGACAAATGAGGGAAATTTTGAACAAGCAGATCCAAGGTGTTTCAAACATAACTTAATCTAAGTTATAAACTGTTTATTTTTTAAAGATCACGCCCCACTATTAAAATAGGTATAGTCATACTGAAGAGTTGAGGTGCTTCGGACTATAATTAGGGATTCGATTAAACTCGACGATTAACAAGAAGTAACCAACGATATTTACAAAATGTAGCCTTTACAGCAAATATCGAGCTATACTTTCAAAATGTACATTTTCAAAATACGGTTGGGTAAATTTTATGAACTGGGTTTGATGCAATCTCTAAATAAGGTCTAAAGCTACCTCATTCCATTCTATACATTTAATTAATTTAATGCTGGATTATGGGTATCATATATATATATATATACTAAAGCACTGCCGTTATCACCTCTACGCTGATGATCTCCAAATTTACCTACATTCACCTCCTCATTCTCTCTATAACAGCTTGACAAAAATGAATGACGATCTCATATCCATCTTTAACTGGTCTTCAAGTATCGGTCTAAATCTAAATCCTAACAAGTCACAAGTAATTCTAATGGGACAACAAAGACTGCTTACAACCTTTGACATATCTACACTACCAAACATTACTATAAATAATATAATTATCCCTTATTCTTCTTCAGTAATAGATCTTGGACTACATCTAGACGCAAATTTAACCTGGCAAACACAAGTGAAACACATATGTAAAAAGACTTTCTCCATCTTACATTATCTTAGACGTTTAAAGAATTTTCTCCCAGTTTCGTTAAAACAAATCCTTGTGCAGAATCTTGTGTTACCACACTTCGATTATTGTGACATTATATATAATGATCTAAACTATGACTTGTCGCAGAGACTGCAGCGTGTTCATAATGCTTGCGTTCGATTCATTTTCAATATCCGCCGTTATGACCATATTTCCGAACACT